>CM052706.1:1965997-2095997 GCA_028551405.1 Uromys caudimaculatus | reverse complement strand
TGTATAGCAAACATGCATGTGTATGATAAGGCATGAAACTCTCGTCCCTGAGGAGTAGGCTTTTTTTGTTTCCAACCCTGACAGTTCACTCTCAGCCATGCTTCTGACCCCACTGGACACTATACCAGGAATCAGCCCCCTTGCCCTTCAGTTTAGCAGGTGCAGTTATGGCTTCCTGCTATGGGTCCAGGTTTGAGTTTGCCCTAGCTGGTTATTAGCTATGTGTCATGTGTAAATTACTTAAGTTTCATGCTCCTAAGGCTGCTAGGAGGATCCACAGAGATGGTATACAGTACTGGTGTACAGTAAGCCCTCAGCCATGGGACCGTGTGGATAAGTGGGGCGGGGGGGGGGGGGAGTTGTGGCACAGACAGCTGAGGATACTTGTGGAGCCCCTTGAAAATGACTCTACGGTACCAGTTACACTCTGCCCTTACCAAAAAGCCACCCCTGTCCATATTCTTCCTCCGAGGTCCGGAGCAGTGATCCGTCTCGCTTGGTATACATAGACAATGCCGGCAACCTTCAGCATCCGGAGGACAAGCTTAACTTTCGGCTGCTGGAAGGCATAAATGGGTGAGGATCTGATGTTGGTAGAGGTTTGGGGGATGAGGTTCGGTGCCCTGCTGTAGACTGTGGGACCTTTAACTACATGTCCTGAGATGGCTAAAGTCTGTCAGACCAAAGCTGGATCTGAGATGGCGGAGGGCTGGAGAAGGCTGAGAGGGGCTACAGTTCTGTCCCTCACATCCAGAGGGCCTCCAGTTCCTGCAGAATCCCGGCTGCCCTGTGTCAGTGTGTGAAGGCGCTCATTCTGGATCTGGGTAAAAGAGCTAGGTGGGGACCTGCCCTTCCTTGCTCACTCCCAGGAGGCAGCTCAGCCTTCTCAGGATCTTTTGGGGCCCCAAGTGTGCCTGGCTGAGCCCAGAGTAGTCGAGTTGGCTCTGAGGGCTTCACTGAAGGAAGGATGGGACCCATCTGAGAGAACGACCCTCTGCTTTCAAGGCATAGCAGGTCAAAAATTCTCTGATAAGGAGCTAGGAGACACAGGCCTGGACTGCCCTGGCTGACTGCACTGCATTCCCCAGCTGGGTGAGCCCTGGATTCACACATTGTGGAACTCTCTGAGCTCACTTATGCCTTTCCTTTCTTGCATGGGCTCTGGGGCTTTGGATCCAGGTTTCCTGAGTCTGCTGTGAAGGTTCTCGCATCGGGATGTCTTCAGAACCTGCTGTTCAAGTCGCTGCAGGTGGACCAGGTGTTCTGGGAGAGCCAAGGTGGAGCTGCAGGTCTGAGGCACGTCCTTGAGACACTGGAGAGGCGAGGACAGGTCCTGCTGAGGTACATCCAGAAGCACAACCTCACAGTGTTCAGGGACAGGGACCTGTGAGCCCATGGCTGGCTGGGCCAAGCACACCTTGCTGGAGGACTTCACACAACCTCAGCTGGTGAGTGTCCCTCTCAATGACAGCATCTCCTTGACAACAGTTGGCCATCCCGATGACAAATGGGAAAAGCCAGCTACACCACCATGGGGCAGGTCACCTGCTGGAGATGGTGGAGGCCTGCAGTCTACATTCTCGGCTCTGGCAGTTTACTCCCACGCACCAATAAATATGTTCACGAATGTTCGTGAACCATTCCCTGCACAGGTACATGCAGTGCTGTGTGCATGTGTGCAGAGATATGTAGGTATATGCCTGAACCGGACATCATACACGCTAGGCAAGTACTCTATCAGCTGAACTATATACCAACCAGAGAAGTCTAGTTTTTAAGATTCATTTTTTAAGTTCAAAACTAAGTTTTATGTGCATGGGTGTTTTGCATGACTATATATACATATATGCACCATGTATGTACCCAGTGTCTGCGGAAGCCAGAGGAGGGTGTCAAACCCAGGGATTTGAGTTACAGACAAATGTGAGCTGCCATGTGGGTGCTAAGAATTGAACCCGGATCCTCTGGAGGATCAGGCAGTGCTTTTAACCACTGAGCCATCTCTTCCAGCACTGATTTTATTTCTATTTATGTTGATGCCTGTGAGTACATACCACATGTGTGCAGGTGCCTATGAGGCCAGGAGACAGTATCAGATTCCTTGGAACTGGAGTTACGGGTGGCTGTGTGCCATCTCATACAGGTGCTGAAATCTCTGTAGACCCTTCCAAGAGCAGCAGATGCTCTAAACCGTTGAGCCGTCCCTCCAGCAGGGAGAAACCTATTATAAAACCCAAATCCCCTTCATTAGCATAGACATTATCTTCATTTCCTTGCTCGCTATTGTGTGTGTCGGGCCGACGGCTGTTTGTCCTTTCCTTGGTTGTGCACTTGAGAGCTTTGAATCTGAGCTGCACTCAGCTCTGGCTATTAGACTTGCCCGTGATTCCCCTCAGGGCACCCTTTGTGACTTGACTTGTTTGTCTTTTGTACAATAGGAAGCTGTAATTCTGTGCAGTCAACTTTGTTCATTTTAGCCCGCGAGTGTCTCTGGGTTCGTGCCTTCTTAGAAAGGCTCTGCTCCTTCAGATCACTGAAATGACATTTGTTTACTTCTTTTACTTCAGAGCTCATTTGTATGAATCACATTTGAGAGAGGCCAGTGTTGGGAGATCACTTCAGTTTCATTGCCCCAGATTCCATTCAAGAGTCTATTCTGTTCCCGACCAAAAGTGTGCTCTTATCAGATGAAAACCAAGCACACAGAGGCCCTTTTGTGAACTGTGCTGGGCTCCACTCACAGGGTTTCTTATGTCCCTGCTTCAAAAATGGACACTGTTCTAACCCAAGTTATTGTATTCTGCTTGGTGGTGCAAGTATCCACTTAAACATCTTTTTCACATATATGAGTCTTTTGTCTGCATGTACATTTGTGCACAGCATACTCGCAGTGCCCACAGAAGACAGGAGAGCTCACTGAAGCTCTGGAACTGGGGTTACAATGGTTGTGAGCTGCCTCATGAGTGCCAGGAACTGAAGTTTGGTTCTCTGGACCTCTGCTGGGTTTGCTCTTAAGCCCTCTAGATAAATATTTATATGTCTCTTGATAGTCTTTAAGTAGAAACCCAAATTCTCAGTTTTAATTTCTCCTTATTTATGCTTTTTTATGACTTTGGTTTTGTTTTGTCTTTTGAGATTAAAAAAGGCTCAGTCATGTGCACATCTCATTCCTGACTTTAATGAGAGCGTGTCTGTGGTTTCACTGTTGCCTATGGTCAGGGAGAACACACGGCCAGGTACTACCCCCACGGATGCCCTCCCCTTCACCGCCTGTGTGAGACATCGCCCATGTGTCTGGCACATCCAATGAGCTCTACCCAGCACTCTCCCTTCACAGTCCTGACACTATCCTGCCGTGTCGGCTCCTTTGACAATCAAAATTAAAAGTACTGACTGCCAACTCTGCTTCTTGCCAACTCTGCTTCTTGCTATCCAGTGAGACGCACCCAGAGGCTCTCTCTCTATGCGCTGTAGCTTAAGTTGGCTCCTTAGGCCACTCCCAAATACAGGCAATCGTCTGTTAGTTGCCCAGCAGAATAAGATGATGAAACCCTTCTGCTGAAAACACCAAACACCTGTCTGAGGACACAGAGAAATCGAGATGGAACTGGAGCTTCCTCCCTGCTCACCAGCCCTCACAGTATAAAGTGTTATGCTGGCTGCAGGGTGGGGCATATCAACCACCTTACATGGCTGCAGATGATAGCAAACAACCAGGCAAGATGGGCCCACCGATGCTTTAGGAGCAGGTCTATTATGGGGAAACCAACTGCCTTCTGATTGGACTTTGAGAACCATCCCACAGGAGGGATTTCCACAGGTTTGACACGGGGACCTGTTAAAAGCCTGTGGTTGGGGAGGGCATGGGCTCTCTCACAGAGAAGCTACTGCTTCTGTGCTTCATGGCTATGACACACCTATGAAATTATCTTCGAAATAATTTCATGCCTACGGATCCGTGCTGCCGTTGGCTGTCAGCCCTTCTTTTTGCAGTGGCCAGCAGTCCTTAGAGACTTATAACTGGTTACGGTGCTGAGAGTGACTATTGAGTGCTCATCCATGGGCGGCTATGTCACCCTCGCCTAGATGTGGAACACGGACTTCTGGGGTATGACCAGGTTGCTGCACTCTTGAACTCACAACAGTTGTGGTGACCAACCACAGTAAGGCCAATCTGTATCGCATCACAGAAATGGGGGGAGCTCATGGGGCTGTACCCCTCACTGAGGATTTATACAGTTAGTAGATGGAAGGAGACATTTTCTTTAGTTGGGTAGTCAATGGTAAGGTGCCCATGAAGACAAACCCTCACCCATGTGCTTGTCAGTGACTCTAAGAAACTTGTTGACTCATAAAGACACAAAGGGACTTGAAAATAGGAGGGGTGGGTCGGGAAGAGAAAAATCTCAGTGGGGGGGGCGGGAAAGGTTAATGAGGTGAACGGAATTGAAATGCATTTTAAATATGCACAAAACATCGTATGAAACCGACTACGAGGTATAATTCATGCATGCTAATAAGGCATCAGAAAAGATTCGGGCAAGATGTTCAAAATCATTTAATGACTGCCCCAAACACACCTGTCACTCAGCTACGGATGAAATTCGCAAAGCTTATCTGCCTACCCCCCCAACCACATGACCACTGTTTCTGGAAGCCAGAACCTGCACCAAGGCCACAGCAGGAAACAGCATGGTTATTAGCAAGAGCAGATCCCTGGGGCCTGGCTGTGCCTCCTTCTCACCACTAAGGAATTCCTCCTGGGTGGGGGTGATTAGGGTGCCACAGGGGGCAGGCACCATCTCTTCCGGGCTAGAGGAATTCCGCAACAGCACACATCGGGAAGCAGGCTTAGTGGAAGCCTACTCAATAAATAGATAACTAATCACCACAGTTGCCAGCAGAACTGCGGGCCTGGGAAAGCTCTGCAAGATACCCTCCCGAGGCCTGGCCGCGGCCTGCCGGCTACGTGCTGCACACCAGCACGTCTGCAAAAGGTCCCAGGAGGCTCCTGTTAAAGATGCAGCGGACCCACACCAGGTAGGTGGTAAAGGGTTTGATGTTCTCTGTGAAGGTGTGGTTCTGTAGGCTCAGCATGTAAGGCACATACGTATTCTCCCCTTGCTCCTGTAGCCACACCTCGTACTTCACCTCCCTCACCTTCAGGTACTTGAGGTTCCACGGGATCTGCCAGGACACAGACAGGCGGGCCTCCGTGGCACCCTGTACCGACGCCTGACAGCGAGCATCCCGCACCTTGCCTGGGTACAGGCTGATTGCCCACCTCTGCCTCCGTGGCCCCGGCCGGCCCTTCACCACACGCCGAATGGATTGCATGAGCGATGGAATGTCCACCCTGGTGTCCTGGTAGATTCGGAATAACCACTCTGGGTTCCGGCAACAGAGATGCCGGGGGACCTCTCGGCTCTGCAGGATGCGGGCCTGCTCAGCCCGGTCCAGGTGGGTGATGCCCCCTTGGTCCCAGGGTCGCTCAGGGTGCGTGACTGTGTTCTCCCGGATCATGTTTCGCCAGGCTACATACTGCAGGTCCATGCCAGGCAGCGTGGCCAGCGTCTTATAGGGGGTGTAGTGGTCAGGATTGACAGCGTAAGGGAAGAGTTCAACCACAGTAGCCCCGCGGGGCAGGAAGAGGGCCGTAACCAGCTGGGCCCCGTGCATGCTGACTAACATGGAGGCGTTGCTGACCAGCCGCACGACATCAGCAAAGGTGTGGTCCTCCAGGGACACCGTCACTGTCTTCATCTGGAACTCTTGTGCTAGCTCCAGCAACAGCTCTGCCTCGTTCAGGATGAGTCTGTTCTGGGTGCGACTAAAGACCAGAATGTATTCCTCCCCCAGGGGCGCCCCCGCGTGGCTCACGTTCAGTCTTTCAGTCATGAAGCGGGTGAACTGGCGGATCTCATTGCCAGAGACCAGGATGTTGGCCTTTGGGCCCTGGGGCTGCACAAAGCCGTACTGGTACCAGGTGGTGACCTTGGACAGGCCCACGAACGCATGGGAAAAGCAGAGCAGTCGGCCCAGTGTCTTGAGCTGCGCACGTAGCAGCGGCTGCTTGGGGCTGAGGAGTTTATAGAGGTCAAAGTGGGCGCCCTCGCCCCATCCCTCCATAAAGAAGAGCCGGGCCTCTTGGGCCAGGCCAGGGAACTGCCTCAGTGTGTAGAAGAGGGGGAGCAGGTCATCATGGAAGACGTGCATGAGGTTATCGGGGTTGAAACGGTTGGCGATGAGGGCCACATCAGGCACGAACACTGGCTTTGGCATGAAGCGCAGGGCTGCGGCAGGCAGCTCCACGAAGTTGAAGTACTGGGCGTTGTGGTCCTCCACCGTGGACAGGTCCAGCAGGGCCGGCTGGAAGCGCCGGGAGCCCAGGTTGGGCAGCATCACAGATGAGTTGCCGTGGAAAAAGATGAATTCTTCCGCCTCGTTGGAGTAGCAGAGCCACTTGAAGCGGCAGATGCGGTCCGTGTGGGTGCGGCCTGTGCACACCATGTGGGTACCACCCTCCATGAGGATCTGCAGGGCCTTCGGGTAGTCGATCCGCAGCCCTGGGACTGGATCCAGGGACTGCTGTCCAAGGGCCAGCTCCTCCTCTAGCGTGGCCGCGTGCTCCCGCAACCGTACATGCTTCCACAGGACGGCAGCCAGCACAGACACCAGGAGGGCGTTGAATACCGCAGAGAGGTGCATCCTATCACCACCAGGGGGCCTCAGCGAGATGATGGCTGCTGGGCAGTGCCACAGCCCAGGTGGGCTTCACCCATCCATCCCTATGTATGCTGGAGGACCAGAAAAAGCCTGCAAGGGGTGAAAGAGAGGAGTCAACCCAGCCGGGAGTCACAGCACACTCCCACGGGGTGCTTCCTCCACGCCCACACACTTCTTCAGCAAAGCTCCCTAGTAACGTGATGTGAGTCAAATTACAGGTTCTAGGCTTTTTATGTTTTGTGTGTGTGTGTGTGTGTGTGTGTGTGTGTGTGTGTGTGTGTGTGTTCATGGGCACATGTTACCCTTCTAATTACACCTGCACCATTCAGCTGCCTCTACCTGGATGACCCCTCCCCCCCTTCAATAGTAGCAGCTGGCTGAATCTGTTCTGCCCCAAGGTAAAGTACCTTGTGGCTTCAACAGCCTCTGAAGATGCCAAGAGGAGTGTGCTACACACACTCGTGCTATGGAGGAGAGACATCACCACCACCAGGGTCCTGCAGAGCTTCAGGGGCCAACATCCAAACAGAACTCCTTACATTTGTAGTAATTAGTGCCAGTAGAGAGGCCTTGGGGATTAAGGGCCAGGCACATTCACTTACTCTGCTTCCTAGATTGGGACTCCTGTAGGTCAATAAAGGGTCACATAAGCCACGTGTGTTCAGAAGCACCCTGGGCACTCTCCTGCCTTCGTGATTCAGAGCCAAGGCTGGGCAGTGCTAGGCAGGAGCTGGCTGGCTGCTTCCCATCACTGCTCCTTGAAACGGTGTTTCAAATCTAAGCATAGACATCTCCCCAAAGAAGACAGGGACCAGTCCATAAGTGTGGCCAGGTGCCACTGAGGTACCCCGGACTGGGGCAACACCCACCCTTGCTTCCTGGGTCTCCAGGTTAGGCCAGCAGTGGGATGGTCATTTCTGTCTATGTCCACTCTTCCTAAGGAGGTCTTCAGTGTGTTCACACTTACTCTGAGCCCCGGTGCTGAATCTCCTGGGACTCAGAGGAGGCAGAGACGTGGCCCTTGGGGTGCCAGAGAGCTCATGTCTGAATTTCTGGCCCAACCCTGATATCTCCACGTCCCCTGTTGTGAGAGAACTTTCTTCATCTTTGAAGCCAGACCAATTTGGAGCTTTGGCTTATCACAGACAGGCACATGACAGCTCTGCTTTCTGAGTGATGTGCTCAGCCCCAGCAGACTGATGCTGCACCCATATCCCTGTGACCCCCCAATCTCCTTAGAAACTGCATGACACAGCACAGCAGTTCCATAGCATCAGCGGCTTGACACCAGTGCCATCTTCTGGAAAGAAGCGGGACTGCAGGAGAAAGCAGACGACTTGGGTCGGCTCCAGTGTATCTGACCCTGGGGGGGGGGGGGGGGACGGAGACAGGACTTGGCTGTTTTCTGCACTCCTCAGAGGATATAAGGTGTTTCTAGTTAGATTTGAGTACCCTTCTTATGGCCTTCCAATATGGTGCTGGCAGAGGGTAGGAAAATGGGAAGCTCTGAGAGTAGAGAAAACTTTCTGCCAGAACCTCCTGTGGTCTAGCACGGGGTGGACTGACTGGGTTTCAGCCATCTTTGCTACTTACAGTCAGGCAACCTGAACCAAGGCCATGTGACTAGAACTGAGTGACCGGAACCAGGTGACTGAGTGTAGCTAACCCACACTCCTCCCTGCTGAGACCCTGTGGAGGCTTGGTCTCCGAGGGCTCTGCGCTCCCCCATGGAGCAAGGCTGCAGCTATGTGGGTTAGCCTTTCTGACTGCCCACACTCAGGCAAACCAGGACTGAGGGCAGACAACAGACTTGTTCACCATCCTTGCCTTAGAGTGTCCTTTCTAATGAGGCCCCGTATTGTGTCACTGGAGGAGCCAAGGTGGGGGGGGCAGTCATTGGTCATGATAAAATCCTTTGTCTTTCCCACATTCTCCTGCATGACCCCACACCCACTCCAACTGCACTGTAGCATTCTACTTAAGTCAGCAAGATCAAAAGTTTTGGCAGAACCAAGATACCAGACAGAGGCAGGGAGAGCTTTAATCAAAGGTAGGTGGGGGTTGCTAAGTCTACTTGAATGAGAGGATGCAGTCACTTGGGAAAACATAATTTTTTCTCCACCCACTGTCCCTAAAAACCTATGCTGGCTCTTTAGGGTCTGCAGGTGAGCATGCTGTGAAGACCAAAGGAGACACCCACCCTCTGGGCTCCAAGTGCCCGGAGCTTCCTAACAGAGTCTCTGGACAGGATGAGGGTCTGTGATGGATATTTCACACAGAGCCAGAAGAGCTTGTCTGTCTGTTTCCAGCTTGGGCAAGGCCACCATGTACATGTTAAAATAAGAGCCCTCCAGTCAGGCCCTGCTCAGTGTCTCACATATGTAGCACCCATGACAGCCACACCTAAAACAAACCCCTGCCTGTACCACCAGGAAAAGGAACCCAAATTCAGACCCCCCCCACCCACACACATTTAAGAGAGCTATAATTCCCTTGCCCAAGTCTCCCTGACTTCTGGCTGGGGGGTCGTGACTTTCCCCTGCTGATTTTCCCAAGTCTTGTTATGGAAACAGTGTAAAGGCAGAGAAGTTCAAACGTGCCAGCCCCAATCTCAACACTAATCTGAGAAGAAATGGCCTCAGAGCTTTTAATAGACTCAGACCACGATTCTGCCCCTTAGCAGAAGCGGCTTCTGTGGGTCCCTCCTCTGCTCTGCCTTCGGGGGTGGGGGAGGGCTGTAAATAAACTTTTCGGAAACAAACCTGTGTGTGTAAACGTGTGAGGGTGTGCATGCAGTGTTGGCTACTGTGACGAGCACTCTCCTTGATCGCTCTCCACCTTAATTAATTTTTAAAGATCGTTTCATTTATGCGTATGAGTGTTTTGCCTGCATCTATGTCTGTGTGACATGGGGCCCTTGGAGGACTGAAAGGACATCCAATGCTCTGGAACCAGAGTCACAGATGGCTGTCATGTGGGAACTGGGAACCAGAACTTGGGCCCTTTGCAAGAACAAGTGTTTTTAACCACTGAGGGATGTCCTTGTCTGGCTCCCATGCCCAGCCCCAGCACAGGGGTCACAGATGTCACGAGCTGCTGTACACGGCTTTTATGTGGGTGCAGAGAGCCAAGGGTGACGTCCAGGTGAGGCAGAGCATAGTGCCTCACCTGGGAAATGCAGAGAGACAGGCCCCACGCTCCATCTCCATGAGAAGCCAGGCTCCCGGTAAGGCTTTATTGGAGACTTGACAGAATCTAGAATCACCCTGGAGACAAGCCTCCCTCAAAAATGCCTGCTGTAGCCTGGAGCTGTGACTCAGTAGAGAGCTGTGTCCTCAAGTCTTTCATGACTAAAGACCTTAGCTTACTTCCTTCGTCACTCCAATGGTAGGCACTGGATGGATGGCCGGGACAGGCCCAACCCTGAACATGGTCATCCACAGCAACACTGTTGAACCAGCATTCCTCCTTTGCAAGGCAGCACAGGTGGGTCATAGCTGGTTAATCTGACTTCCCACTGATTGCATGTACAAGCCAGCGTGTGTGGAGGTGACTGGTACAGTATGTGTGTGCGTGCATACTCAGTATATATGCATATGCAAATTTATGTCTAAAGGCATGTAAATTGTGTGATAATATATTCGTGTGTCTATGTGTCTGTGTGTGTCTCTGTGTGTGTGTGTCTCTGTGTGTCTTTATGTGTCTCTCTGTGTGTCTATCTATGTGAGTTGGTATGTGTGTGCGTGAGACTGTGTTTGTGTGTGTGTGTGTGTGTGTGTGTGTGTGTGTGTGTGTATGGAAAAGAGTCCAGAATCTTAAGCCAATGTGAACAGAACAGGAAGTGAGGTACGCATGTATCAGACACAAATCTGGAGAACGACATCGCTGACCTCAGAGTTCACTGTGGCAGGGGAGGCTTGAGCCCCTGTAACCCCTGACCTGATTCAGTGGCCAGAGCAGGGCACATGTGCTGAGGAGCAGTGACAGCTGCTGGTGACTCCCATTTGCTTCACTGTGCCACGTGGTCATCTGCAGACTCTGCTGAGAACCAGCTTCGTAGCCTGGCCTGGTTTCTTTCTCTCTCCAAATCTGGGGACTTGGGCACTGCCTACCATCTACTGTTACAGCTGGAAGCCTTAGCGGAAGTGTGGTTAGATGAATCCAGTTTAGTGGCTCAGCCAGGGCAAAGCTCGATAGAACAAGGCTTTTTTTTTTTTTTTTTTTTTTTCTTTTTTAAGGAAGGAAATGAATGAACAGGAGATTTAAAAATATGCTCACAAAGCCCTTAACTATAGGCAGACATAAGGACGCGTCCCACTGACCCCAGGTGACTTCAACTCTCAATAATGCTGATACCTTCAGACAGCCAGGCAGTGAAGGCAGGATCTAATGCTGACAGGACTCACCTGGGCATCTAGCACAGGCACGGGCTCCATTTCCTGAATGCCCTGGCCAGCACCAGATGCAGACAAACTCACATGGGCCTTCCCATCTGATAAGGAGGAAGCGTCTATCCCAGGATTCCTAGTTGAGAGCACAGGCTACAAACTCACAGATCAGGAACCAGTGGGAAAGGGAAAAGCAGGGCAGATCACATGACCTGGGGCCTGGGATGGAGGCAGTTACAGCTCAGCTTATGGAGAGCCTGGTGCCCACCTGAGGCTGCAGCAGCTAACCACCATGGGCCAGGGCCTTAACCAACAGAAGCTTTCTCACAGCACTGGCGGTTGGAAGTCCAACGTTCATGATCGTGGTCAGGGCTTCGACGCAGTGCAGTCTCTGCTGCAGGTAAAACGTGAAAAGCCCTCACCTGTGATTTCTGGCAACTGTACTGTGTAGACAAGAACGGGACCGATAGCCTCACGCCGCCCGGTGGAATCAGGTGTGCATCCACTCCTAAGCTCTGACCCAAAGAGCTGCATGCAGGAGTATCAGAAACAGCTGTTCATCTGTTGCTACCCCCAAGAGCAGGGCTCCTGGCAAGGTCTACATTACAGTGATTCAGCTTTTAAAAGCTGTCCACATTTATAACTGAAAACGGTAGCATCCCTTCTTTGACCCTGAGAAATACTTTTGGCCTAAACACAGCATGTGTTTATTAGTGAACTATGTATGGGCGCTTTGGGTAGGGCATGGCTGTCTTGTTACTCTGAGTGGGTAAACTCATCAAACACACTCCACCAGGTCAGTTGCCCTCAGAACAGTCTCCTCCAACCGCCCCCCCCACACACAACCTGGTAGCACACAGCCTGGTATGTATTACATGATGGTTGTACATGCACCAAAACTACAAAGAGCCCAAGGCTGTGAGAAATTGTGCACATGCAAAGCACACTGGTGTTCCTGGGAGCTGTCACCCTTCAGTTCGATGCAGGCAGCCCCGGCACTCTTGTAACACTTAGCACTGAACTAAGAAGGTGTGTTGAGCAGTTCTGAGCTCATGTGCTTGTAGTTTTTGTTTTGTTTTTAGATTTTTATTTTTAATTGTTCATATGCACTGAAGTGCAGTTCCTGTGGAGGTCAGAGGTGTTGGGTTCCCCTGGACCTGGAGTTACAGATATTAGCGAGCCAAGAACAAGGGATCTTAACCACTGAGCCACCTCTCCACCCTTCACTCCCTGCCTCATTCACGTTCTTGTGCTAATACCTTGACCTGGGAGAGGCCCTTTTGAACTCAGAGCTGACATGTGAATCCTGTGTTAGCAGCTCTTGTGACCATGAACAGTTCCAACTCCTAAAGGAAAAACTTCCAAGGGACTTCCTTTGCTCTGGTGTGATGGGTGATTAGCCCCTGCCCTGCTCGTGCAGAAGGAAGGAGGGCTGGGGTGAGCTGGAGGTGGGCTCAGCGCCCCCTGCTGATCTGCAACCCTCTCACTAGGGTACTGTTCTCTAGAGATACAGACATCTGTTCACAGCCTGGTGCCCACCTCTGCTTGACACAAATGGGTCACTGGAAGCGGACTCGACCTCCTCTCTGGTGACAGAGCAGCACCATAGGGCTGTAGATAGGAAAGAGTGTGAACCTGTCTTAGGCTCACACAGGGCACAATGAATATTGACATTCCAAGTTCTCAAAGTGAAAGTGCAGGGAAAAAAAACCTCAAACAATTCTTATAGGGACTACTCAGTCGCCAAAACATCCATGTCACATGGGACTTAGATCCCAGTGAGAATAAATCCATCTATCAAGACTCCAGGAGACACCCATGGTAGGAGACAGTTATGAACACCAGAGAGTGTTTAGCACACACAGGTGCAACAGGAGACCCAGCGAAGCTCTACCTGGAGGTGGCTGGGCGAGCTCTGGACAACAGCTCAGAGGGGTGTGGGTTGGCTGTATTCCTGTGTCCAGCTCTCTTGACCATCCTGCAAACCACATGACCTCCAAGTTGTGGAGTGCCTTCCTGGCCTACGCAGAGCTCAAGGCACGCGCAGTTCGTTGAGAACTTCAGGGTGGGGGCAGCAGGGAGACAAGGCTGCCAGAAAGCCTGGCTTCACTGGAGACGCCCTCAGGCTCAAGGGCAACTCAAAAAGCCCTGTGTAGGCAAGCCCCTTGGTGGCTGTCAGGCGTCCAGGGAATCTGTGACCTGCCTTAATGACAGGAGAGTGGAGACCAGCCTCAGCTTGGGGTTCCCTGGGTCTCATCACTATGGTGTCTCCTCTGTCCTAATGACAATGCCACTGCTGTAGCTTATGACCACTCCGGTCACTGGGTGCAGGGTCCTCTGCTTCACCCCAGTGACACTCTTCATTTATATTACAGATGGTGAGACAGAAGCTGCTCAAGCTCGGATGAGACTTCAGGATAAGACCCCTGCTCACGGGGGCTCCAGTGTCTGCAACCTGCAATCCCCTTCATCTCCTTATGGGAAACCACCTCACACTTGCAGAGAGTACAGCAAACCTCTGCCTCGTTCTTGTCCAGATTCTTCCCTAAGTCAACACATTTATCACGCTCCATCACACATAAACTCTTTTCTGAACAATTTAAAAATAAACTAGATGCCAGGTGGGGTGGCGTCCACGTGCAACCCTGGCATTTGGGAGCAGAGACAGGAGGGTTTAAGGCCAGCCTGGATACTTAGCAAGACCTTGTGTCAAACTGAACAACAACCAAGAAAATTAAAACTCTGCTGACATCTTCCTCGCTAGCCATAACTATTTAAGTCTATATTTCTAAAAACAATACTATTTTTTTTCAGTGATTCCTATGCTGTATCCAAAATCCAACCCAGGACGAAAAGTCTCCTCTTACCTCCCAATCTGAAACGGTTTCTTTAAAGTTTGTTTTTATTTTATGTGTATGAGGGTTTCACCTGCACATGTGTACTGGACCGTGGGCACCGTACCCATGGAAGCCAGAGAGGGTGTTGGGTACTCCGCAGCTAGTTACAGATAGTTATGAACCACTACGTGGGTGCTGGGAATCAAACTCTGGCTGTCTGCAAGAGCAACAAATGCTCGTAACCTCTGAGCCATCTCTCCAGCCCAACCTTAACAATTTTTAAGCCAGCCAGATATTTTCTAACATGTGCCTCAATCTGGTTTTACCTGGGGTTTCTTCATATCAGAGCCTACATGCCTGACCCTTGAGTTTACTCTATGAATCTCTGGAACACTCACCTTGAGGCAGCCCAAGTGGGGAAGGGTCTGGAAACTGTATCCCATGTAGGACAGTAAAGGAACAGGCTACTTCCCCAGGAAAAGAAAGCCCCGGGACCCCTACAGGGTTCTAGAGCTTGCTCTAGAGGTGGGGTACAATTCTTTCTATGCATGAGGCTCACATACGAACGACCCAGACTCTTTCAGTTGGGTCTCAGAACCTATGTTTCAATAAAACTTCCAGATGATTCTGCCATGTTCTCAGTTCCAATGTGAAGTTGTTCTAACATCATTATACAGCTCCACAATCCTCTGAATGAATTTCTATCGCCACAGGGAAATGCCAGATCCAGCCTAGGATCCCCTCCCACTACTAAAGGCTCAATGTTGCTGACTCCGGCTTTTGCTAACACGGCATTCAAGCCGAAGTTCCGGGACAGTGCAGACAGAGACAGCGTCCACTCTTGGAACTTTCTAGAAAAGCTACCCCAGCCTATGTAGACACCATTGCTTGTGGCATGAACACAGTGTAAGATAAAGCCAGGTAACAGGAGGGTGGTCTGAACAGCTGCCAATGAGGGACACTGGCAGTGCCGTGTCATCCCGCTGGCCAGAGGAAAAAGCAGGCTTCTTGAGAAAAGCCTGAACCTCTTCTCTAGGTCCTTAGAATAGCTGCTTTGTCAGCCTCCCACACAGCTATGGGTAGCTCCTGAAGCCACCTCAGGATGTGCCCTTGTACCTCCTCAAACCTCCACTGAGGTCCCTGAGCATGGTTCATCACTGGTGAGCTGGCAGTCCACAAGAAGCCTTTGCTGCAATGTCAATAACATTAGAGATTCATTCCGCAGGCCAGGGTCATGACCGCCTTCCTGAGGCATGACTCAGGCCCAAGTGCTCACTGCATGGAAAGGAAAGCCCACTGCTGTTCTAAAGAGTGGAGAAAAAGACCAAGTGTTGGCCCAAGGCTACACCACCACCAGTCGCCACAGGCAGCGTGGAAGACCTGGTTTGCCTTGACACACTGGGCCTGAGGGCAGTCCTGGCAAGAATGTGAAAAGCCAGAGAAAATGAAAGGCTCATCCCTGTCCTGGCCAGATCAGGGAGAGATTGCTGGTCTCCAGTGCAAAGGGAAAGGCCAATTTGACCACCACCTCGAGTCTGCTGAGGCACAGCCTGAGGGGCTCCCAACTCCCTGTGGTGGTGCTGGGGGTTGAACTTGGGCCTATGTACCAGGCAAACCACTGAACTACAACACCAGACATTAATTTCCTCTCAATATGAGAAAATTGCACCTTCAGGTCTTATAGCCCAATCGAGGTCACCAGGATATATGAACTCTGATTCCAAGGGTTGTTTTTTAAGTCTCATGCATGCCCAGTTGTCATCCTATCTGACGGAATCTCCAGCATTGGAGCAGGGCAGAATTCACAGCAGTGAGGTTTTTCTGACTCAAGGGCAGAACAGATGTGGAAAACTCTGGAAACACAGACCCACAGGCCTTCGATGGTAACTTAGCAACTCAAGGCTTCTTGCTATAATTACTCTCACCCAGCCCGGCAGAAGAAACACCTGTCTGTGGCTGGTGGCTTGGGAAGCTGTGGCTATTCTCTCACCATAAAGAGTCAGGGTAGCAAGCTGGGAGGACAATCATTCCCACTGCCTCAGTGCTGGGCTGAGAAGGTTAAGGCAGCAATATACAATTGCAAACCCACCACCTTTTAGAATGAAAAGAGCCCTTGAAAATGAATTCTCCTAAGTCTTTATAAGTGAGGTCTCTCAGGCAGCCAAGGATACAGTGGTTGCATGGGAACTCAGCACAGAACTCCCTCACCTCACACCCAAAAAGCTTTGCTCCCTAAACAGGGTTCTGCCTGAGACGCACACAGCTCTCATTTTTTTCCAGCAGATAAACAAGGTCACCCCCCCACCCCCCAAGCAAGCATTCTAGGTCCTACCCAGGTTGCAGAGTCACCCACTCACATGGCCCAGAGCTAAGAGGCCTTCCTGCAGGCTGCCTCTCCCTAATGCCTTCCCCCTGGCTCACCTCCTTCAGTGTCACCATTCACAGGACAACAGGACATGTGGAGTCAAGCTCTCACCCAAATGTGTTGCTCAGATCCCACGGAGAGTGCCTGCCATGCGTCCTAACTGGGTTCCAGGAGAGTAGGGCACAGAAGCAACAGAGGGGAATGTAATAGCCCAATCACAGATGTCAGGTGAGTTCCAGCCCTACTACTTAGCAGCTAAACAATACCAGTTTTTAACTGCTTCGAACCTCTGCTCCTAGTTTGAGACAGGACACTTAAACTATTCCACGGGGGAGGTTCCAGGTTTGTGGACCCAGGGATCCAACAGAAGCAAAGCTCTGTGCCTGGCAATTACTCAAATCCGTAAGACAACAGCGGAATACAGACCCATTTACTGACCCTCGCTCTATGCAGGCAGCGCGCTAAGCTCTGCATATGTGGTCTCATCCCTGCTACAACCTAAGGTAGGTGTTATGAAACCCATCTCCCACTAAAGGGCATATGCTTTGGACTGCTATATGTATTGTTCAGTACACTGGAGCTATTATGGGATGGGGCTGAAGTTCAAACGCAAATCTGAACTGCAAAGCCCCATGGTAGCATGTCTGGATTCTTCCTTCCCTCTGGTATCTCTCACACAACTTGAAAAACCCTAGGGATCATTTTAGCATTTCCTGAGGGAGAGTGTCCCTCCAGGCAACCAGGCTGAGGTGACTGACAAGGCCTCTGGGGAACAGAGTGTTGAATAATTTAATCTTCTGGCTCTCTCCATATTCTCTAGAAGCCTTTGCTTATTACTGCTGTTTCAGAAAGCAAGAAATTGCCAACCAGGTTGGTTAGAAACACTTCAGCTTCGACTGAAGGCACAGGCCTGCCGTCCCAGCTACTGGGGAGGATGGAGCAGGAAGATCACAGTTTACGTTTGTCTGGGAAACTTAATGAGACTGTGAATCAAAGTGAAGAGGAGAGAGAGAACGGAGTGTAGACCGTTTGCTCAGCATGCATGAGGCTTTGGATTCATCCTTAGCAAACAAACAAAACACTGATTGGCCCTGACAGTCCAGCACACCAGGATGGTGCTCAACCAGGGTGAATCCACTCACCAGCTCTCAAGGCCCCCAGGGGCTCTCAGCTCTCACCTCTGAGGATAAGGGACCCAGTTCTTTCCTAACTCTGCCACAGCTGGAACTCAGATCCTTCATGTGAAAGGGTGGGCTGGTAGATCTTCCCGATCCTAGCAGCAGCTAGTCTGTAACAAGACAGGACCCAAATCGGAATTCCCACCTTTCCCTTCCTATAGTTGGTGGTCGTGCATGCTAACATTTGGTGCATCCACTGTGTCCAGAACCCAGACAGAAGGCTTCGCCAGCATTACCTCATGGAATCCTCACAGCAACTCTTTGAAGAAGGTTTTTTTTTTTTTTTTTTTTCACTCTGTCTTACAGAGGACGAAGGAGGGACCAGAGAAAGTGAATGAGTTACTTAAGGAAACATGGCCGGTAAAGGAGCCAAGATTTGTCCAGTGCCCGGAACAGTCCACACGTGGAAAATGAACTGTGCTGATAGTCACCTGTCCCATAAGCCTAAGATCATCTACGCCAACAGGTCCGGGGGCTGGCTGGCATAAGGTCAGGGGATATTGGCTGCTCACCAGCATGATTCTGGTGGAGGGTCCCAAACTTTGACCCCGGACTCCCACTAATGATGAGAAGACCCTACAGGCATCCTCCGGCAGTAGCTCCCCCACCTCACTCCCTCATTGTCAAGCAGGCAAACCCCGAACTCCTAGGTGGTTCCCTACGGAGCCCCAACTGCCTAAGGGTCAGCGACAGGCTGACCCAGGCACCCCTTCAAACGCCGCTGGCGCAGCCCAGGCCCCCACTGCTCTCTCTCCTTGCTTCACGCCACCTGTGTCAAATGTGCACCATTCTTTCCCAGGCACGAGCATGTGCGTCCCCGCTGTCAGCGACAGTGCAGGATCTAGCACAAAGGTCCAGTGCGCCATCTGGGGCCATGCTGTTCAGGCCCACCCCTCCTACCTCGGCGCCTGCTGCAGGCGGCATTTATCGCCCCGAGTCCCGCAAGCCTGGCGGCCTCCCCTGAAGCCCAGGGCCCGGCACCAAGCCCAGCCTGGCCCAGCGCCTCACCTGAAGCCGGGCTCTGCGCCCCGTCTGCTCCGAGTCCGGGACCCAGCTGCGCCACAGACCCCGCGCTGCCCACCTGCCGTCCGGGTGTCGCAGGTGTGCCCGGGGTGCTTGCCCTGTTGGCGAGCTCAAACTCAGGAACCGGGGCGCGTGCGCGGGCCTCGGGACCGGCCTCTAGGACCTCGGCCAGAATCTCCTCTTCGGCTCACAGAATCCTGGGAATTGTAGTTTTCAAGCGAGCCACATGAGGGAGCCTAGGAAGACCAGAAGCTCTACTTGGTGTTCTGTTTACCCAATTATGAGAGTTCTGATTATAAATTTAAATGCAAGATACGGCAATATCCGTATGTAATCTATTAGAAGAAAAATAATCCATACCTTGACATGCTTTTAAGACTCATGAAGAAGCTGAAAAGATGGCTCAGTGGTTAAGAGCACTAAAATGCTCTTCCTGCAGCCCTGAGCTCGGTTCCCAGAACCTGTGTCCGGCAGCTCAAAACCGCTTGTAATTCTAGATCCATGGAATCGGAAGTCCTCTTCTGGCCTCCGGAAGCACCTCTAACGAAAATGTAGTCACTGCAGACGAGCACAAAGACTGAACAGAGCTGTTCATGGTCATCACTGAAGGCTTCGGTGGCTCAGTTAACTTCGGATTGTCTCCCTCAAACCTGAGCCAATGGATCTCTCCTGCCTTACCAGGCTTCTTGTCGGGCATCTTGTCATGTCTGTCATATGCTCTTTCTGGGCACTGTCATTTGGCTTTACAACCAAACTGGTGGGGTGTTATGAGTGGGTGTCAGAGGACAATGCTGGAGCTCAGACTTGACATCAGGTGGAACTGACAGAAACTGCTGGATTTCTCACTTGGGAAATGGAAATTGCGACCCTTCTGACATGGTGATCCAAATGTCACATGGAGCCTTGTCCTTTTGAGAACCAGAGTGGGGGTGGGACTATATATTAAGGGATCCTCGTCACTCTTTGCTTTGCCTTGGCCTGGTTGTCCACAAAGCCGTCCCAGAACTTCAGTGGACTTTGTGGGCTTCACCCTCATGGTTGTAATTGCAAACAACTAGCCTCTCTCTCTCTCTCTCTCTCTCTCTCTCTCTCTCTCTCTCTCTCTCTCTCTCACACACACACACACACACACACACACACACACACACACACACACACACACACGAAAAGGTCAGATTGTACTGAAGTTGGAACAATGCCACTAGGCACAAGGCAGATCATGCTGGGATTGGGCACCATTTGCCTGCAACCATGAAGAGGGTTCTGTGGCCTCCTGCTCCCCCAAGCTCCTGTCTGTGCGACCTGCATTCCCCCTCTTCTTCCTACCCTCCCTATTTGGCTCTTGGCATTTGAAAAAGCAGCATCATAGAGGGTGGTCCCTGGTCTGTGGAAGCTCTGCATAACTGGCCCCCAGGCCCTTCAGGCCTCAACCTTTGTCCTGTCTCAGAAGGATCTTAGTTTCAGGCAATGTGTCTACCCCGGCTGGCTTGAGCAGAACAGTATGTGTGAAGGAACATTTGGTGACATGTGGGTTCACTAGGATGAGGAGGAACAGACATCTAGGGTATACTCTGACGACAATGTCCAAGCCATGGCCAAGAACCACGCCATGCTATCTGGCGATAAGGAGGTCAGTGTCCTCTGACACCATTCCCCATGCAGGAGCCATCTCACAGACTGCTCTTCCTTCATCTGAGTCACAGTGTGCATGTGCTTGGCAGAGCCTGCATCTCAGGGAGACTCCTGTCTGTAAGGGGCCCTGAAAACTGAGTCCTTGGCTCTTCATCTCCAAGGTGGAGGGCATAGCAAGGGAGATCTGGGGTGAGAGTAGAGCTAGCCAGTCTGCTGTAGCTACTCACCAAGAATATCATGCCTCCAAAAGGCTCTTTCTTTCACAAAGGGAACTGTGTTAACAAGTTTGCTACATGGCAGGTCGAGTAAGCCTTTGGGACAGTGTACTTGTTAGCCTGTTGGGAGGGCCTGTCAGAATGGGGGAATACTTCCAAGTAAAGATGTTTCAGAAGTGAGAAAAGGGGGGGAGGGAGAGAGGGAGGGAAGGAGGGATAGAGAGAGGAATGGGGAGGGAGGGATAAAAGGAGGGAGAGAGGGAGGATTTCTCTCTGTAGTCTATTGTTTTCAAATGGCTCTGACATTGACTGGCATCTACTTGTCGAACTCCAGGATCCGTTTTAGTCAGGGACTCTTACCATTGTGTGTTTTTATCAGCCTTGTGAAAATCACACTGTCAACTTGACTGGGTTTAGAATAACCTGGGAAATTAGTGAGTGTCTGTGAGAGTGTTTCTAGAGAGGACTAACTGAATCGGGAAGGCTCTGATGTGCAATGGCACTGTCCAGTTGGCTAGAAGCCTCGGGGTAATAAATGGAGGAAGTGAATGAACTGAGTGCTGGCATTCCTTTCTGCTTCCATCTGTCTGCTAGCCACATGCTCCCACAACCATCATGTTTGCCCAGGCTTATGGAACCAAGCAAGTGTGGATCCAACCCCCTGAAACCATGAGCTGAGATAATTATTCTCTTGAAATTGTCTCAGGCATTTTGGCCATAGTGATACAAAGTAACTGATATAAGCCTTCACAAATTTTTAGTCCTTTGTCTGGAGGTTCTGATTGGAACACATTGTATCCAAGTCAAATCCCCAAACAAAATCCATGAATACATGCAAAGCTCAGAAGATAGACTGCTCAGTTGCTGTGTTTCCCATGGAGACTCCAGGTTTTCTTTATAAACAACCCAAAGTCTTTTGGGAGGTTATTTTCAGATCTAGCGGACATGGAGTCTGTAGAGGCCTCAGAGGCTCTATGGAGCATCACAGCTGGCTGCTGCAATCTCCCACTGAATGAAGAGGAAGTCTTGGGTCTAGTTTTATGTGAATAACACTGTATTAGTTATTTTTAACTTGGCTGTATCAAAATATCAGGCAGTCACTTAAGGGAGAAAGGGTTTATTTTGGCTCACATTTTGAAGATTCAGTTCCTCACTGTGGGAAGACACGGAGGCAGGAGCCTGAGGCAGCTGTCACTATATCCACAGAGAGGAAGCAGAGAGCTGATCTCTGCGGCTCAACTCTGTTCATTCAGTCCAGGGCTCCAGCCCTTAGGATGGTGCTGCCCACACGAATGGAGGGTGTATCTTTCCTCCTCAGTTAAATTCTTCTGGAAACATTCGCACAGACACACCCAGAAATGTGTTTCCATGGTGATTTTAAATCCAGTTAAGCTGACAATGAAGACGAACCATTGCAATCTGCCAGTTTTCCTTAATTTGTCCACCATTTAGGGTGTTTACCAGTGTTCAGGGTGTCTGCAATGTGCATTCTCAGACCACATAACCTCAGACAAGGCCATTTGTGCCCCTTGTCAGTCAAAGTGAAGGTGAAAACTCACTGGCTTTGCTTTGTCCATTTTCTAACGCTCCATTGTGATTGAATCGTGCTGGTTCACAGCCAAGCTGGATAGGGCTATCTCCTGACTGATATTATGAAGGATTCTGGGGTTGGCGAGGAGGCCTCTGTCTTGATCTTTGGATTGCCCTCACCATCCCTAGGAGACACTGCCAGCCCTTGGCTTAATTTTGTCAGCTGGAGATGAGTCTCCTTAATTTACTTTGGCCTATGCTTTGTGCTTCCATCAAATACCTGCTCCTGGATTGTGAAAGAAATTTTGTTAAAGCAAAAATAGTAAGAATGCTGATATGCCAGTGTGGCTTAGACAGCAAGTGATCTCACCAATGCTTTAAAATTCACCAGTTCAGAGAGGAAAGTCATGTCCTAAGAGGGAAAGAGAATTCTCAAAGCAAACCAAGGGCAGCTTGTTAGAGCAGACATGTCGCTGCTTCCCTGGAGTGGAAAGGAATGCAGCATTAGCTGCCTGTCCCCTGTGCTTTCTCCTCAAAGGCCCTGCACAGAGCACTTTCTGTGCTCCGGTCTCAGTTCCAGGTGTTCACAGCCCAGCTGTGATGCTACATGGAATCTCCCTGAATGAATACTCACCTCTGTCGCTCCCGTTTGCTGTGTCATCCTTCGAAGTTGGATTTATTGAAAGGTGGTAACAGGGAGCTACAGCTAAGGAGTAAGAGGTGAGGCAGAAAGGAAGGCAGTACAGGGGCCTTAAAGTCACCACTGGGGCTCAGCTCAGAGCCCTGGAGGTGTTCTCCAGTCATTCACTTAATGAGTGGGAGGAGCTAGGGCTATTTCTGGGAGCATTAGCACTTCCTTCTTCTCCACATATGCTGATTGAAAAATCACAGAGATACTAGGCATTGAAGATCCTGGTGTCTGCCTTGGGGAGCCTTCAGTATCCTAGGAGGCCCTGGGGAGGGAGGTGGCTGGACGCCAACAGCACCTGCTGCACTAGCTGTAGTGTCCCCATGACTGTATCCCTTTGCAGGGAGCCCTGAGCCACACACTGCGGCTGCTACAAAGAATAAGACAGATACTCTGTGACTGAGCTCAGAATGTGACTGGGAAGACCAGTGTTCATCAGAGAAACGCAATAACGCCAGTGACTACAGAAGGGAGCCCTGAGGACTCTGGGATGACAGCTACAGCACAGACTATTGCTAGAGGAACTGGAGCTTCTCAGACGTTAACACTGTGGAGTGAGAAGGGATATGGGGGCTGCATTTAGGGTAGAAAACAAGATGTGGAAAGGGCCTGTGGCACCAGGAACTGTGTGACCGAGCTAGAGATGACTAGAAAACAAGAAGGATTGGAACTGAGACCAGATGGTGACAGCCAGAGCACACAGTCATTCATGGAAGCTGCCCTTCAGGTTTGAGAGAGACCACAGAAGCATGTTAGGCTAGAAAGTCGTCACACGATTGTATTTTATGTTTTCAGTTTTCACTGTATTAATGTAGATATAACAAAGTTTACTGTATAAATTATTAGATGGACAGTTAAATGGTATTAAATACATTGTAATGGGCAAGCAACACCAATGTCTGTCTACAGAATCCCTTTATCTTGTAAAATAGACACTTTGAAACCATTAGACAATAACTTCCCTTTCTGTGTACGTCTCCCAGCACCAGATACCACGCTATGCTTTCTGTGAGCCTGCCTACTCTCTGTGTCTGAGATAGAACGAGGCAATACGTGACTTTAAAAACTACTTAACAGGTGGGGGTGGCTCCCTCCTTTAATCTCTGCACTCAGGAGACAAAGCAGGTGGATTTCTGTGAGATGGTGGCCAGTCTGGTCTACAGAGCAAGTTCCAGGACAGTCAAGGCCACACAGAGAAACCCTGTGTTGAAAACAAAAACAAACAAACAAACAAGGAAACAAGCAAAAAACTACTTTACTATATTTATTTGTTTATTTATTGTGTGTGTGTGTGGTGTGCCAGTGTGTGTGTGGTGTGCCTGTTTGTGTGTGTGTGGTGTGCCTGTGTGTGGGCGTGGGTGTGGTGTGCACCTGTGTATAATGTGTGTGTGTGTGTGTGTGTGTGTGTGTGTGTGTGTGTGTGCACGCTGTGGTGTGCAGGAGTCACTTCTCTCTTTCTACTACGTACATCCCAGGGAGTTCGTGTCTTTACCCACTGAGCCATCTTTCAGGCCCACTATTTGGCTTTTTTGATTGCCTTCTTTCTCCTGGCATAATGTTTTCAAGTTCAGTATCAATAAATTTTGATGGGTTTTGTTCTTGTTTGTTTTTGTTTCTTGAGACAGGTTTTTTTGTTTTTTGTTTTTTTAAATATATATATATAGCCTTATTTGTCTTGGAACTCACTATGTAGTTCAGACTGGCCTCAAACTCACAGAGATCCACCTGCCTCTGCCTCCCGAGTGCTGGGATTAAAAGTCTCAGACACCATGCCGGGCAGATTTTGATTTTTTGAAAGATAAATGTTTAAGAAAGCAGTGATCAGCTAGGCAAAGAATGGGGAGGTAGAGAGGAATCGCCGCAGACTGGCCGCCTACCTACACTACACCCTCCCCATTTCTCTGCCTGTGTCACACTCCTCATTACAGATGCTTCAGCAGAAGCAGCTCAGTGGATGAATTTGGAACGAGAGACAACTGGTTTCTAGTTAGACTCTCCACTCAGCAGCTGTTTGTTGATCTGAACAAGTTGCTTGTTTCCTCGCCTGTAAAATGGTGATGACTATTTTTACTGGCTGGTTTTGTGTGTCAATTTGACACAAGCTGTAGTTATCACAGAGAAAGGAGCTTCAGGTAAGGAAATGCCTCCATGAAATCCAGCGGTAAGGCATTTTCTCAATTAGTGATCAAGGGGGGAGGGCCATTGTGGGCGGTACCATATGTGGGCTGGTAGTCTTGGGTTCTATAAGAAAGCAAGCTGAGCAAGCCATGGGAGCAAGTCAGTAAGAAACATCCCTCCATGGCCTCTGCATCAGCTCCTGCTTCCTGACCTGCTTGAGTTCCAGACCTGACTTCCTTTAGTGATGAACAGCAGCATGGAAGTGTAAGCCGAATAAACCCTTTCCTCCCCAACTTGATTCTTGGTCATGCTGTTTGTGCAGGAAGAGCAACCCTGCTAAGACAACTACTATGATGCTTTTCAATGACATCACATTTTCCCTGTTGGACTGAAATGGACCACGGTGTCACCCTCACATTTTACAATTTTCTCACAAGACAGAGTATTAGGAAAACATACAAAAACATTGTGTTCTAGATGGTGGGATTAAGGCTTTTAAAATTACCTCAGTGTCTGCTGTACAGTGCCTTTTACTTCTGTTCAGCTCATCTCCAGCAGCCTCTGTAACCATGCCCTCATTTCTCTCTTTTTAAGAAGATATTCTTGAGCTGGAGAGATGGGTCAGTGGTTAAGAGCACTGTCTGCTCTTTCAGAGGTCCTGACTTTAATTCCCAGCAACCACATGGTGGCTCACAACCATCTGGAATGGGATCCGATGCCCTCTTCTGGTATGTCTGAAGATAGCTACAGTGTACTCATATAAATAAAATAAATAAATCTTTTTTTTTTTTTTTTTTTAAAGAAGAAGATATTCTTAGTATGCAGTATTCTGTACAGGATGATGGTTTTGCTGTGGGTTCTCACAGATGTGTGCTGAGGGTTTACTTTCTATTCATCCCTGTTACCGTCTCTTGTTCTGCTCTCCTCCTGCTCTCTCTCTTCCATGATAGTCACACATCTATATTTTTAGGATCATACAGGACCATGTGTGAGGTGTTTAACTCACACATCTGTGTGTCCACAGAGGCTGGCTCTGTGGATCCCCACAGGACTTGTTCCTGTGTGTGTAGGTTGGCTGAAGCAGGTTGGTGAGGGTCAGGGTGGGATTGCTCCACATTCCGCATTGCTTGGGGACTTGGGAAGTGTTCTTTTCACGCACATGACAAGACTGTGAGAGCATGGGCTGGGTCACATTAGTGATGTCAGATTTTCGGCATGTATTGATCATGGAAGCTTCCAACTCCAGTGGCCAAGAAGGTCATACTTCTGAGCTGATATTAAGGCATGTGCCATGCTAACGACAGCCAGACATGGTCTTCCACATCCAGTCAAGGTGTGGTGTGTGCACAGCACAGAAACCTGAAGGCAATGGGTGACCCTCTGCCCTCCCTGGGGATGTTGAGGATGAATGTTGCACCTAGCTGATGATAGCAACCAGCGCACAGATATAGGCGGAAAGTCGAAGTCTTTCTGAAAGGCTTGAACTGCTCAGTGTGTGCTAGTCTGGAAATAAAGCATGCCCAGAGAAAGTGTGTCTTCTTTTCTCACTGGAGTACAAGATATACTTGTTACAGGCATAGGCAAAGCCATCAAAGGCTAAAATGATATGCTCTAAAGTCACCCTTACTGCCACCGACCAGGCAGCCCTTGGGTAGATTTTTAGCAATACCTTCCCTGGAAGTAGAAACTATACATGAAGATGAGGGCACACTGCGAACCCTGCTTTGTAGCTCTGGGCCCTTCTCAATATGCACTGTTCGGCAAGAGGCTGGGATGTGAGCATAGTTCTCAGGGAATCACACACATTAGAATGAGGGACCGGACTCAGCAGCTCCAGCCGAAACCACTTTTCTTTACACACCACGGAAATAGGCACAGACATTTAAAAATTATCTTTTTCTGTGTTTAATAAGCTCATACTTTTTTTTTTTGCTGCTATGGGTACATGTTTTTTCTTTCTCCAACACGAATATCTTTTACTCCACCGAGGTGAAGGGAATTTAGCAACGTTGTAAGCCCAATCCCTTTACTGTATGAGTCAGAGAACTGAGTTCCAAGGTAGGAGATGGAAGCTAGACTCTACTCATAAAGCCAGAAAATAGTGTGCTGAGTTAGATGCCCTGCGGTGTGTGTCCCAGAATGGTACACACAGCTGGGTCTTACAGTAGCTCTGACTTTTGCTTTATGAGAAGCTTCCATATTGTTCTCCACCCTGGCTGTACTAGTTTAGAATTCCCACCAGCACATCGTATGTGTTTTTACTCCTACTTCCTTGCCTGCATTTGTTTTTAAATCTGTGTAGCACTGGCTGTACTGGAGCTTACTATGTAGACAAGGCTAGATTTCCTTGCCTTGGGCTCCAGGTGTCAGCTACACTTGCTGTCTTCTTTCCTTCACGCTAGAATCTGAAGCTCTTCAGGAGAGGCACAGTATTCTCTGGGCATGGCAGAAACAACTGAACTCTAGGAGGCCCTCGTTCAGGACAATGGACAGCAACCACGAGCTCTGCGGCTACGCCCTCCCCACCTGCTTCAGATCTGCCGAGGGCTCTATTAAAATAAACAATCTCCTTTCTACTCAGACCTCTTAAATGTAGCAAAGAAGGTTCAGGAATTTGCAGGGACATAGAAATCAGGCTTGTGCTGGGACTGTGAGAGCGAGGAGAAGACTGAGCAGCTGCCAGAGGCTCAGCGCCACTGCCCTGGGGAGCTGCCAGCTTGTGTTCTCAGTACTGGAGCAGTACATTCTGGGTATGTGCTGTGCTCTCAGTGCAGGAGCAGTGCACCTGGTCAGCAGATGATGAGGCAGCAGAGGCAGAGTCAAGCTGCTTATCCTTACAACCAACTGACACATAAGAGTTATGGGTCAGTGTTTTCATGTCCATGGAAGAGTGTAAATGTTGGGTCCTGAACCTTTGTGTACCTTGGTCTTGAGGCTATTTCACCATAGGGCCAACATCAGAATGAAATGAAATGAGCTGAGCTTGTTTTGTGCCCCAATGTCCAAAAGTTTTATGTTTTAATGCCCTAAAGCTACCTGCATGTTTCCAATGACCCTGATGTGTGGGGACCAGGTTGTGATAGAGGGTAAGGAATTCTCCCCACACAGCCTGGGCAACACTCACAATGTCTATGCCACAGGGTGAGGTTCACCAGCCACACCAGGGCCTCGTGCAGGAAGGGTCTTCACACTGGGCTGAGGACACCACTTTGAGAATTAGAACCTGAAATCTATACTGTTCAACACAGGTGTCACCTGCAGTCTCTGCAGCAGTTGGTGAGACGAGAGAAGCACATGTGACTTTTCTAAATTTAAGGTTTAAAGCAATACTCATTTTGTATCTAAAACATTTAATATTTAGATTCATTTGAGTACAAAAATCAGTGTTTTAAACCACAAGTTTTATACATTCTCAATATTGATAACACATTTACAAATTATATGATTGAGAAATATTCCAGATGAAGTGGCTCATGCTTGTAATCTCAGTGCTTGAGAGGCTGAGGCAGGAGGATTGCCATGAGTGGGACTCCATCCTGGACAGTATACTAAGTTCCAGACTAGGTTGGGCTACAGAATAAGAAAGTCTTAAAACAAAACCAAACCTGAGATGTGTAAACAACACAATGCAACAAATGCGTAAAAACAATGTTAAAAAAAATCTTGTTTCTGTTACATTGTAACAATGTAAAAAAAAATCTTGTTTTTGTATTACATTGTAACAGGTTCCAGACCTTAGCAGGACTGATACCATGATAGAAGTACCATTCAGGCCATAAACCTCAGCATATAAACAGCACTGCCTGCCAAAAACTAAAACAGGGGCCTCATCCATTAAAGTCTACAGTTCTGGGAAAGTCTCTAAATGTATTAAGACTGCTTTTAGTCTTTGTAGTTCCGGCTTCTGGATAACTTGTTCTTGCTAACCTACGATATGGTTTTTATGTTTAAAAGCTCACACAGAGAAAAGCTCAGGATTACACTGGGATCCCAGTGTAGTCACCAGTGGCTAATACTTTCTATTGGTTTAAACCTGTGTCTTAAACACAGTCTTCTCTAGTAAAAACCCCACAACACCATGCTGATATAGTATTTTATATATATCAAGTCAAATATGCATTACTAAAATTAATTTTGGAAATGGGAGTGTTTACACAGGTTTGTAACCCTGGCACTCAGGAGGCTGAGGCTGGAGGATTGAGAGTGCAAGGCCAGACTAGACTAAAAACATATACACAGACAGACAGACAGACAGACAGACATGGGATTTTAGTAGTTTCTTTCAACCTTTTTAAGTATGACTCCCAGGAGCTGCAAAACTGCACCAAGGCTCACACTGGGCTTCTGTAAAAGAGCAGCAGTCTGGCAGGAAACAGGGGTCAGGGGCATTGCTTCTTGTTTCTTACCAAGAAGCTCTTCTAGGGTCTGACCAGTTTCTTCATTTAGAGTTAGTGTCACAGGGTACTTTTCCTCTGCAACCCAAGCCTGAACAGATGAAGGATGGGCGTGTTGCCTTGGCTTCTGAGAGGCCTGAAGCTCTACTTTCCACATCTGCTGTGTGTCTGTCCACAGGCTGCAGCCAGCTGGGAAGTACTATTCATCTTCAGCTTCTTTCCAGTCAAGAAAAGAAGACATGTTCAGCTCCATGAGCTCAGAGCCTAGCTAGTAACAGCTCAGTCTCTGGTTCACCTGTAACCATGACAACTCCATGGATGCCAGTTGCCAAGGAACACAATTTAACCTGTATCAGATGTCTTAAAAAGAAAGAATGGAAAATCATTCAGCTTTGTCTTCTCAGGAGACTATCAGAGAAGGCTCTCTGGTGCTGTGCTTGAAGCTGGACTGCTCATTTAATTACCTTTGCTGTGATTTCCCTGAGGAGCCATTTCTGCCAGGAGTGAGTTTCCAAGAAGGTGGTGGGATATGTGCCCAGAACAATGTCAGGAGACTCAGGCTCACACACACTTGGGCCGCTCTGGGACCTGAACTTCTATGATATCTGCTCAACCCCAGTTTGCTTCCTATCCACATTAGCCCTCAGACAGGAATGACCAGGATTCTGGTAGGAACTTCCAGAGCTAGAAGAGTCGCTGGTGGCTAAGTGCAAAGCTGAACCCACTGTGGGTTTAGGGCTGGGGCCTGTCTGCCAGATTCATGAAGGCAGAGCAAGCTGGGAAAACAGAAGAAGAAAAATGTACAATGAGGAAACCATGCTAAATCCCATCTCTTCAGCTTCTTGAAGCACCCCTACCTGCATGTTACTTTTGCTTCTAAAGAGAATTGTACCCCTCAATCTGTGTGTGTTAGACAGAGCTTCTTACCAAACCTGGAGCTTGCTACCACAGCTGGAAAGACTGGCCAGTGATCTCCAGGGACCCTTCCCAATACTGGATTACAGGTGCATGCTGGCACAGAGGTGGCAAGCACTTTACCAATTACACGTCTCTCAGCACCTTGGTTCTTTTAATATGCTATGATTATCCATTTATTAAAATTTTTATTTAGAATAGATTCTGGCTGCTTCTCTAAACAGGGACAGTAAGAAGTGTCACTGGGCCTTTCCTGAAGAAGACAGGAGGGTCCAGGGATCTTCTTGAGCTCAGGAAGGGTTCCCGACACTTGGGTAGTGGCAGTGGGATTCCGTGTCTGTGTCAGCGTCCCACCCCTGTCCCTTTACACCTGATGTTGCTTTACTTCAAGGCTTTCAAGACTTTTTACCCATGGCCCCTTTCACCTGTTTATTTTTTTACACAGCCCTGAGTATATAGGAATATAAAATGGGTTTACAAATCAAATATTTACTGATAATAAACCATAAAGAAATATACTTAAAACAGTCTTTTGGGGGACCATTTAGATGACTCAGCATTAAGGAGCCTGACACCAAACCTGAGTCTGACCCCTGCAAACGACGTGATGGGAGGAAAGAGCTGACTTCTGCATCCGTAGCATGCCATGACGGGCACCAAAACCCCAAATAGCATAGAGCACTTCCTCGATATACATATAATTTTATCACTTCATACATATAATTTTACCATTTACTAAAGAGGAAAGCAGATTTGCATACCAATGAGATGGATATCTTGCTTCTCTTACACAGTACATCCCAAGACACATTAATTTGATACTTACATGCTGCTGAGGGATGACGGCTGGAAAACATTACCAGTTTTTTCCATAATACAAGAGCATAAACATTCGTGTGTCTAGTGACAACACCTCACTTCAGAGTTCTGAATCTGAGCAGCCTGTTTCCGACAGGGACCACTGGTTAATGGCAGGATGCCATGTACAGTGCAATGTGAACACACTGCGTGTTCAGAGTCAAGGCTGCCGTGACTCACAGAGTATATAACATGGTGATGCTTTCAGAGACGCATCATACGTACTGTTCATTGGAGTCATTGGATTTTGAGTTAATTTTTGGTCACTGGATGTAAGGCATCCTTTACTATTGTCAAATTTCTCCTGACCCCACATTTAGCTATGTGGCCTCATATGGAGACAAGACTGTTTAAGAAGCTTTGGGGTGGACTTTACCAATGGCGGAGAAATTACCTAGCATGTTTGAGTTCTTAGGTTCAATTCCCAGTGCTAATAAACAAACAAACAAACAAACAAACAAACAAGTTTTGCTTTGGTGGCCTGGAACTCACCAAGTAGGCTAGGCTGGCTAGCCAACAAAACCCTGTCTCTCCTCCTCCTCAGCCCTGGGATTATAACTGCATGCCACCACAACCATCCACTTGTCTTCTTCTTTCTTTTTTAATGTTTGTGACATGGGTCCTGGGAACCGAACTCAGATCTTCGTGTTTGCAAGGCTAGTGCCTTCTCAACCCAGCTAACTTCCCAGCTCCTGGTACACTCAGTCAAATTGCCTGCAGAGACCCAAGAAAACCTTTGCAGCTCAAGATAATTCATTATAAAAATTGCAACCAGAGCCAGCAAAGCACAGTTCCTTTCGTGTGTGCCTGTTAGTGTGTGTGCAGAGCATGCCCGAGACACAGCAGAGGTGGCTGAATTCTAAACAGCTAGCCAGGCAATCCCAGAGGCAGGACCAGAACGGTCCCTGGCTTCAGCCTGCTGTGATTCAGTCTGCCTGCGGCTTATGCTCAGCCCTGGAGTCCTCTGGATGGAAAATGAGGACAAAGAGGCCATGGAGGGTGGATGTATCTCCCACTTGTTAATGCATTAGAAATGCAGGGACTTGCTGGGCAGTGGTGGCGCACGCCTTTAATCCCAGCACTTGGGAGGCAGAGGCAGGTGGATTTCTGAGTTCGAGGCCAGCCTGGTCTACAGGCTGAGTTCCAGGACAGTCGGGGCTACACAAAGCAGGGACTCTGCACTAACCTCTCTGAGGTTATTTTTGCATAGCCCCACCCCTCCCTCACACAGTGTGGAGAGGGTAGACTCAGAGAAAAGCAACCTGCCTGCTCTCCATGGTCCTCAGCCTGCCCCTTTCCAGGTGTCAGCTGTCATATTTACTGCAGCCCTGAGCAGCTGCAGGGTAACACTGGGTGACTTGCAAAAATACATGACACAGAAAGCCACACACAAAAGGCCAATACTGAAATATTGCGAGGGCTCCCTAAACTTTGTGGTTATTTAAAGCTGCGGTTTTTCTAACACTTCCTGATGAGGCCCAAACCCCCCTGCAGCTCCACTCCCGTTACAGCCTCTCTTCCAATAAGAAAGGGAAAGACTAGTGGATAATGGAGCAGGTGGCCTGTGAGTCATCAGTGGCCTTGAGGACTGGCAAATGAGCAAGGAGCATCCTGTCACCCAGGCCAACTGTGCAAGTGAGCTCATGGACAGGGTGGTGGTAGGGGATGCATCCCTCCTGGAGTGACAGTTTGATTGCTGTCTTCTACTCTATGAGGAGCTGACTAGGTTGCTCTACAAACACCCCTGGACTCTGAGCTGATGGTTCCAGCCCCAGGATGCCAGGAGAGACTTTTGCAATCAGGCAGGATAGGTTTCCATGCCTGTTTTCAAGCTGGGAACAAAGAGGCTGCCACCTCCTAAAGAGCTGCCTCAGTTGTTCAGTAAGGATTACATTGTGTGTAGGAACTCACCCCTCAAGGGCCCCTCCTCTCTCTGTTGGGAGGCGGTTGCTCACAGACCTCGCATCCCCCTGGCAGCTGCCAGCTCACCACCCAAATGGAGGACACAGGGTTGGTGTACACACACTGCAAGGCAAGCTTCCAGCTAACACAAACTACTTTGGACTTTGAAATAAGCAGCAGGATCCTTCCCTGAATGGAATTTATGTTAGCCATCATCAAATATATCTGGCACCCCTAGCCACTTTTCAATAAAAATGTGGAGTAGCAGCCCTGAGGCCTGACGGAGCACGTTACTTCAGCCAGCCGGAGCTGCGGCACCTCCACCAGCAGATCTGGCAGGAAACACTGCTCGACGCAAGCTCGCCTTCCGTCATCTCCTGTTTGGGTGCTCTCCTTCCAATGGGTCTTGGTCCTGAGACCCTTTCCTGCTAAGGTTTGGATGTGGGTTGAGTATTGTCCCCAAAGCCTGTGTGTTAGAAACCTGGTTCTCAACGTGACAGTGTTGGAAGGTGGAACCTGTCACACCAGCCAAAGCAGCCATTTTTTTTCCTTGCTGAGTGACTTGGGAAGCTTGCTCACTCCAGTGATAACCTAGACTAGAAAACTAGGTCATTCTGTCCAGTTCCCACTTCTGATGCTACAATTTCTGGTCCACAGTAGAAGATGCCCCCTTTGCTTAAGTCCTGTAAGTGGATGCTGACCTTTTAACTGGATTAGTTAAGTGCAGAGTGCAGAGGAATGGACCGGGAGGTTAGCACACAGAGCTGGGCTCTAAAGTGAGGTTTATCAAGGGACAACAGGCTGGAGTGCCCCCTGGTGGGAGCACGACATGCAGAGCCAGAGGAGGTGGGACATTTAAGCAGAGACTTGTGGAGAAAGTCCTTCATGTGTCAGAACTGAGACAGTGCATGTAGATGTCCGAAGACAATCTCACCTTTCCTGGAAGCCATGATGGCAACCAGCTGCTTTGTGTTAGCGGAGCATAGTTATTTCTTCCCTGAGGGAGGATGCACTGGGGGGTGCAGCATGGGTGAAGGAGGCAAGGTCGAACAGATTATGAATTGATGGATGGGGAAACACAGGGCTGAGAATAAATGCAGAGAAGGCACTGGGGTAGTATTAGGAGGGGTTGGGGTCCTTAGTTGCAAGGGGCAAGAGCTGAAATCCAGATATCATTGCAGAAGACAAAGGGCAGTTGACAGAAGAATGCGGGACCACTGGGTATCAGTAGTCTCAGAGATGTGAGATGTACTAGCCCACTCTATGACAAGAGGAGGCTGCTAGAGGAACTATGGATGCCGGTGGCACCTGCTGGTTACTGCCTGCTTCCCTCTGCTGGCACATTGTGGAACTGCACCTCAGTAACAGGTTCTTTCCTCCAAACTGGGTGAGTCTGATTATCCAACCTAACCCTGAGTCTGCGTTTACAAGGACACTGCATCTTCCAACTCAAGGAACCAAGGCCCAGGAAGAAGACAGAATCGCTCTCTGTCTTAAATCACGTTACTGGATTCGAGAGTCCTGTTCCACCCACAGCCATAGGTGCTCGGGAAGCCTCTGAGAGCGCACCCTTGTGTTCAACTGCGGCATTGCAGAAACTTGCCCCTGACGCTCTCCCGCAACTGTTCAACCTCACAAACAGGATGAATTCCAAAGAATTTGAGCCCAGAAAGAACAGGGTACTGTCTGCAACTGGACATAATCATTCTAAGCAAATTGATTCAGTCTCAGAAAGACAAATATGGAATGCTCTTGGTGGGTCCTAGATGTTATATAGATACATAAAATCGTATAAACAGATGACATCGAAGTAGAAACAGAGCTATGTAGGCCTGGGGGGACAAAAAGGTGGCATACAGGGATAGGATGTGCTCAAAGTACATTCATGCTTTCATGAAGATGGAAATAAAATAATATAATGAACACAAGCATCACCGACAGATCAGTAGAGGGGCCAGCTTCCCGGTATCTCAGGCACAGTTCCAGTCATTGATATTTCCAGGTTCAGGGTGCACAGGGAGAGAAAAACAGGACAGGAGTACTTGAGAAAAGCCAAGCTCTACACACTTTAGTGACCAAAGAAGTCTCAACACAGTGTGAGACCTGAGTGTCCACTCTGACCTCAGGAGCTGTGGTTTTGTTCTCAGTCATGGGCTCAGCCAGGCAGACTGGTCTCTAGCTTCAAGTGCCTGAAATCTTCACACTCTGTACCAAAGACAGAACCAGACCCTATTTCTGTCTCCCTCTCCTAAGACATGCCATCATGTCAGGATGATATCCAGTCAAGTGAGAATATGCTCTCTTCTGAACAGGCCCCATAGTGGCAGGAGTTAGTGAGAGCCAAGAGGGAGGGGACTTGAACTTCCTGTGTCTAAATGCTGATTTGGGGTTTTCAGGTTGTGCATATTGGGCTGTAAAAGTCCACAAGAGCAGGGTTTTCTTTCTTTCAATATTGGGGGTTAAACTTACCACATACAAGCTATTATTGATTTGAGGCAGGGGCTTACGTATCTGTCCAGACTAGGTTTGAAGTCACTCTGCTGCCAGGCATGTCTGAACCTGGAACCCTTCTGCCTCTTCCTCCAACCCCCAAGAGATTACTATTACAGGTATGTACTCATAGACTAGCTCTATAACTACAGCTATGAAGCTAAGAAGAGTATACCACTTCCGGGTTGAGGTGACAGACATCCATGGAACGACCGTAAGCTGTGTGCAGTGTGAAGAGCAAAGCAATGAAGCCCACGAACAGGGAGATGGGCTGGAAGACGGGGTGAGGCAAGGGACAAATTTATTGAAAGAAAAACCACTGATGAGCATCGTCAGGTCTCCAAGACAACCGTGAAATCCAGGAGCGAAGCAAAGTCGACTTACTCACTGGGCTCTTCATTCTTTCCTTCTTTCCTCCGTACACAGCTAGGCTTTCGAGAGGGGTGGTCATGTGACTGACTTCTAGCCAATGAAATAGGGCAACGTTTTGAATGCCTGCTCTGTGACCCCTTCCCTGTTCTCCCTTTAACTCAAGGATAATGCTCGCAATGACTACAGGACAAACACAGAACCTGTAAAATCAGAGTCGCTGCCATACTGTTGGGAACCCGAGGGCTGTCTGACTCTTTCTAATGGGAGCCAAAGGAGCAGGATAGAAGCCAGGGCACTGTGGCCTGGGACCGACCATGCGTAGAACTTAGATCTAGCAGATAGGCCTTCTAGTCAACGAATAGCAGAACTGGAGTGACCCTCTGTCCCTTCGGAAAAGTCATTGCCTTGAAAAGATGTGTAGGATGTGTTTGGCGCTCCCCTCTTCAGACAGCATGGGCTTCGAAGTCAAGCCAAGGGCAGCGAGCCTTTTTATCTTCTCCCACTTGAAATCCCAGGTCTAGGAGCTTGTGAGGCCTGTGTCATGAGGCTGGCAATCGCTATGTGGTGATGTAACCTCGGGCTTTTCTACCTATGCTCCAGTTCTTGAAATAATGACGGAGACATTATTTGTGAATAAACAACTAGGTTTGTATCTTAATTAACCCTTTATTCTATTCTATGAGTGCCACATGGCTGGTCACCTCTTCTTGGCTTTATGCATCTTGTCTTAGAGTTCAGGGAGAATCTCTTCCCTCACCTGACTCTATCCCAGAGTTCCTCTCTCCCTACCGGAACTCCCACCTCCTATTTCCTGCCTCAGCTAACAGGTCACCAGCTTTTTAGTGACAGGTGATGCTTCCACACAGTACAAAGAAATTCCCTCCAGTTCTCAGGTGTGTTCCTGAGTTCCTCACAGACCCTTTCTGAATTCACACCTGAGAAAAGCCCAAGCTGCAGGTACAGCTAGGAATACTTCAGGGAATCAATGTTGTCCTGTGCTCACAGGGCGGAAAAACTGGCACTTGCTTCTTTGGGTGCTCCAAGGTCAATGAGAAGGAATCTAACTCTCACTTCCTAGAGCTACTCTGAGCCCTCAACATGGATGGCTCCTCCTGCAGGCCATGGATGACACAGTCCCTGAGGAAGCCAAGTGGTTTTCTAGGTATGAGGTCTCCCAGTGCCATCTCTTAGTCAGAGCTCACACAAGACACAGAATCCTCTACTCTGCGTTGGTTCTCAGTGTGTCCAGCTTTGCAAGAGGAAGGGGGATGTTAAAACATATTTGCTGGGTGTGATGACACACACTTGTAATCCCATACTCAGGAGGAGGAGGCAGGAGGATCACGAGTCTAATCCAGCCTGGGTTACATAGTCAGGACCATCTCAAAAGCAGACATTAAAACAAAACAGAAAACAACAAAGGCCTCACCTTTGTTTGCTTTTGCTTTGCCAGTGCCCAAGGGAATATTAATGCTGCTTAGGTTCATCTTCAAAGCAGAACTCACCAACGCTTGGGTTTATTTTTTAAAAATAGCAAGTATTCTCCAAGTTTAATTTTTTCTCCATTTCCTTACCAATTTACTTGTTTTCCTGGCCTGCCACTCCCTGGAAAGGTCCAACAGATGCCAGAGGAGGTTTGGAAATAATTCAAGATTCTTTGGCCTTTGTTAGACAAAGTGTGTGTGTGTGTGTGTGTGTGTGTGTGTGTGTGTGTGTGTGTGTGTGTGTGTTTATAAAACTTGCTACTTAGAATCAGGAGCCACAGAACAGAACAGTGCAGTTCAGGAAACATAGGTTGACTCTGATTATGAAGTCCTTACAAGGGATGGCACATACAGGACCAAAGTGTCCATAGGAGTTGTGCCTCTGAAACTCTGCTTCCTTCTCTGCTTGTTTGGGGTTGCACTGGTTTTCTGCTTATCTGAGGTTGCACTGGTTTTCTGCTTATTTGGGTTTGCACTGGTTTTCTGCTTATTTGAGGCTGCACTGGGTTTTTTTGTTTGTTTTTTGTTTTTTGTTTTGTTTTGTTTTGTTTTGTTTTGTTTTTGCTTATTTGAGGTTGCACTGGTTAGTTTTTGACAACTTGACACAAAATAGAGCCACCTGGGAAGAGGGAGCCTCTGTTGAGGAATTGCCTCTATCAAAGGCAGGTGCCTTTGGCTTGTCTGCGGGACATTTTCTGGATTGCTAGTTGATGTAGGAGGGCCCAGCACACTGTGGGCAGTGCACATCCCTGCTATATAAAAAGCAGCTGAGAAAGCCAGAGAGAGCAAGCCAGTACGCAGCATTTCTCCACGGCCCCGTTTCAGTTCCTTCCCTGGTTTGATGGACCATATATAACCTGTAAGGCAGACAAACCCTTTCTCTCCCGTTTGTTTTTATTAGTATTTTATCACAGCAACAAAAAGCAAACTGGGACAGAAATTGGTATCCAGAGAGTGGGTATCATCGTGATAGACCACTTCAGAGCCTTGGGCTAGGAAAGGCCACTGAGAGCTCAAAGGTTAAAGAGCTTTGTGGGGGAAAGCCAGTGCGGGCATCCTCTGCAGTCTCTGGTTCAGTTCCCACCTTGAGCTCCTGGCTTGAGTTCCTGGCTCCCTTTGATGATGGATACACTGTTAGCTGGGATTGTAAGATGGAATAAAAATTTTTCTTTCCTTCTCAAGTTGATTTCGGTCAGTGTTTTGTCACAGCAGCAGAAAGCAAACTGGGACATAAGCCTTCTGATTCTTTTATATCACAAAGAATATGCTATGCTTTTATATCACAAGTAATAGCATCTTACTAAGTAAGTCAGGAAAGGACTGGTTCCAGCAAGCGCATCTTCTGTGTTGTGTCATTACAGGATGCTGGGTGCTTTACAAAACATGGCTAAGATGAGCTCGGCAAAGCCAGCTGCAGTCCTTCCCTGCCCAGAGCCCTCCTGTTGCTGTGTCCTGGCCTTGGGTGGCAATCCCAGCCTCCCCTGCCCTCCAACCTCTGCTCTGAGTTTCACTCTCTGGGCTGCTTCTCAGCAATGCGTACTTTGGAAACTCCTGTTGCGAAGTTTTCATGGAACATAGGAGCCTACCCTGCTTCCAGGATTCCTCTAAGGACTCCAGTTGCTCACATCGGCTATTGTTTGAATGTTGTGTCTCCCTTCTCTTTTTCCTCTCTTTCCCTCCTGTTTCTTTCTTTTCCTCTCCTCCCTCCCTTCCCCTCCCTTCCCGTTCCTTCTCTCCTCTCCCTTCCCCTCCCCTTCCCTCCTTTCTTCAGTTTTCCTAGGGGAAAACCTTGCAGGATTTTTTTTCCTGGGTCTTCATGGTTGTCTAAACCTGGGTGGACATACACTGACGTTCTGAGAGAACACTTCCATCTGGGCGCTGACAGGGGGCAGCATTTAGTCTTCTATTAAGACGAAGTGAGCTCCTGGGCTTGTAAGTGATTCCAGCTCAAAATAAAGAAAAACATTGAAATGAGGAGTTTAATTCCCAAGAGGGAGTGAAAGCCTGTGTCAGCGTTTCAATGGCAAGGGCTGCCTTCTGGGGATTTACCGTCCAGCTGTGAGAATCTGTCTTATGCTAGACTTTAAACCTTTGGCTGCTTAAAGGCTCTGTATTATTAAAGAGTCTACTTCTGAGTAAGTTGTAAAAATGACTCAGAATGTTCTCTCTTCTGCCCCTTGCCCCAACTGCTGCTGGCCATGCTCCTGCCAGGCAGCACTGGGACTTGGCAGAGGTGCAGCATCTGACTCGCCTATGCTGTGTGGTCTGAGAGGGGCTACACTGAGGAGGAGAACCTTGGCTTTTTTGTACAGTTAAAATGACACCTCCGTGGGGTCCCACCCGTGTCTATCTGTAGGTGTTTCTCTGTGCACTAGTCACTCACTGACTCCAGGTCTCATGATCATGGAGGAGAAAGGCAAGTGTTAGCAAATGCACTAGGCACTCTTGGCTCCCTAGCCTGTGATGTCTCCGTGGGTGTCAGAAGAAACCCTGGTTGAGAGGACTTGTGCAGACTCCATCCTGCAGTCCTTTTAGCAGGAGGGAGATAAAGGGGCTCTGTCTCATCAACCAAAAAAGAGAGCAAAGCAGGCTCACTTTGAGCCTTCATCGTCAAACACATCAAAGCCATCACTGCTTGGTTTTAAATAAGAACACATTTGCAGGCACTTTGGCACGTCCTTTATTTTAAACATAGAGGTAGGGGTGGATGGAAGCTCCTCACAATAGAAGGGAGAAGTTGAGAGCAGAAAGTCAATATGTGAGCTGGTGTGGAACCCGACTGAGTTTGGAGTGTGTCAAAAAGCTCCATGGGAATTCATAACCATCTCAACTCAGGTTCTGGGGGGCCCATCGCCCTCGCCTGACCTTTGCATTCACCAGACCTGGCAGCGCAGCAGCGCACTTACATACGCACAGGTAAAACACACAAAAATAAAAAACTTAATATAAAAATCTAATAAAAGTTTAGAAATAATTTTTCTAAAGTTTCATGGGAAAACATTGGCCAATAAAGTTGGCCAAAAATTTATGATGAAGAAAAAGCTTTGACATCATTTGGGGATCTAGGAAGTCATGGTGTGCAGGAAGGTGCCATGCCTCTGTATGTGAGTGTGTGTGAGTGAGTTGTGTATGTGTATGTGAGTATGAATGTGTCTGTGAGTGTGTGTGTGTGTAAACCATATGCTTCTATGAAGCTTTTCACAAGCAAAAGGGGAAAGCTTAAGCCAAAGGCACGCCTCAGGCCACACCGAGCCTCCGGACAAGCACTGTGAAGGACCTGCGGGCTCACCACACTCAACACAATCACCGTCTCCTTGTTAGCTGATGGCTGAATGGAGCCAGCAGAATCTCCTGTGGGCCTTCGCTACAGGAAGTACGGGCTATCTCAGTAACCTATGGGGGCCACAAGACAGACAGTAGCAGCAGCCACAAAATCAGCAGGAACAAGAAGCCCTAGAAAGATGGCTCAGTGGGTAAGGGCACTGGCTGCTCATACAGAGGACCTGAGTTCAGTTCCCAACTCTAACTCCACTCTCATGGACTTCTCCTGGCCTCTGTAGGTGCACACGCACACATGTGTACATGCGGGCAAAACACCAAGGAGATCTGAAAACGGAAGGATCCGTGTTGCTGCTGCTGTTCCCATTGTACTACCTACTCCAGTGTTTGTTTATATTTTTAATCATGAGACATACAAAGAAACATTAAAATATGGTAAATTTCGGGTGGCACATGATCAATGGAGTGCACTACAAGGGTCACACATTAAAGTTTTAGATGAAGGCTCTAAATAGGCTTTTATAAATTATTCAAACAATTCAAGGAAATAATATCTAAAGAATGAAAAGAAAGCACCAGAATAGTGTCTCACCGAGTAAATAATTTAAATAAAGACAGAGAAGTTACGTTGGGGCACCAAATAGAAATTTTGTAGTTGAAACATACAATAGCTAAATGTAAATTTCATAAGAGGGCCTCAGAAGCCATTTGAGCTCATAGAACAGAGACCTAAATTTGGGCTGGGGAGGGTTCAGTCAGCAAGGGCATGAGAACTGGCTGGTTTTGTGTCAACTTGACACAAGCTAGAGTCAGCAGAGAGGAAGGAACCTCAGGTGAGGAAATGCCTCCATGAGATCCAGCGGTAAGGCATTTTCTCAATTAGTGATCAAGGGGGGAGGGCACAGCCCATGGTGAGTGATGTCATCGCTGGGCTGGTGGTCCTGGGTTCTACAAGAAAGCAGACTGAGCAAGCCATGGAGAGCAAGCCAGTAAGTAACATTCTTCCATGGCCTCCGCATCAGCTCCTGACTCCCGGTTACAGCCTTGGTTGAGTCCTATCCTGACTCCCTCCGACGGTGGATAGTCTGGAAGTACACAGCCAATAAAGCCTTTCCTCCCCAACTTGATTTTCAGTTGTAACGATTTAACACAGCAATAGAAACCCTAACTAAGACAAGTTGGTGCCAGAGTAGTGGGGTCTTGCTGTAACAGCACTGAGAACACAGAGAATCTGTGTTCCAGAGATAGCAATGTACCTTGTGCTGCAGCTGGACTTGGTAACGTGTTAAGAGTCACGCAGTGGTACTGATTTTGAAGGTGTGAAGGGGTCATGGAGAGCAGCTGAGGTTCGGCACTGTGAGAGGCCAGGGAAGGCCATTGGTGAAGGTGCAGCCACAGTGGCAGTTGAAGGCACAGGACTGAGGGAGTCATGCAAAAAAGCTGAGGCTTGGCACCATGAAGAGAGTCTGTGAGAGGCTACTGGGGAAAATGTAGGCCAGTTACAACAGAAGATCCTAGCAGAGATGCCAGTACCATAGGACGGCCATCAAGAACAACACCAGTAGGGGAGTGGAGCCATCCAGAGCCTTGCAGACAAGCTGAGTGCTACGGAGGGCAGAGCTGGAGAAGTGACCCAAGCCCTTTGGAGGAGCCCAGAGAATTATGAGTGGATCCCAGACATTTGACGGTTAAAGTTTGATTTTACTTTCATTTGATTGAGACTGTGCCCTGATTTTTTTCCTCTTGAAGTAAAGTATTTTACTGGAGCCCAGAGTTGAGAGACTTTGAATTTTAAAAGACTTTGATTTTGAAAGAGATTGGTTATTTTAAAGGGACTAAAATTTTAATGTGTTTGAATTTGTAAAGACTGTGGGACTTTTAAAGTTATTTATGTTTTTAATGTCAGATCTTGGGGATAAATAAGGAAGGGTTGTGGCTTAACAGTGATGTGTCTGTGTGTCAGGTTGACACGGGGTCAGCTGTACTGGCTGATTTTGTGTGTCAACCTGACACAAGCTGAAGTCATCAGAGAGAAAGGAGCCTCAGTTGAGGAAACGCCTCCATGAGATCCAGCTGTAAGGCATTTTCTCAATTAGTGATCAAGGGGGAGGGAGAGGGCACAGCCCATGGTGGGTGATGTCATCTCTGGGGTGGTGATCCTGGTTTCTATAAGAAAGCAGGCTGTGCAAGCCATGTAGAAGCAAGCCAGTAAGCAGCACCCCTCCATGGCCTCTGTATCAGTTCTGCCTCCAGGTCCCAGCCCTGTCTGAGTTCCTGTCCTGACTTTCTGCAACGATGGGTCATGGTCTGGAAGTACATAGCCAATAAACCCTTTCCTCCTCAACTTGTCTTCTGGTCCTGACTAAGACACTCCTCCTTCACACCCGACTTAGTCTTGCTTCTCTCTGAACCTTGCCTCAGTGACCTTTGATGGCGCTGGCCCCTGGCCAGCCATCTTGCTTGGTCTGCCTTTATTCTGGAAATGTGTACTTTTGAATCTGCCCCTATGCCATTGAACCGGCTTTTTAAAAATAATCTTATCTCGTATGTTTCCTGACACCACGGCCACCGCACCCTGAGCAATGGCTCTGGAGCCTGCTACTGAACACTGCCCCTGGGCTTCCTCTCAGCTGGAAGCACAGGAAACATTTGTTCTCTGGCATCTTGGTTCCAGACCAGCATGAGGCTGACGCCAGGGTACAGCCTGCCTCTCTGGAGCAGCTGTGCTGGGGATTTCTGATGAATGAGTCAAACAGGAAAAAGGAAGCCATTAGAACCTTTGTCCCAGCTGAGGAAGAAATTGAATCTGTGGGCTCTGGTCTAGAACCCACACCAGGTGTCTCTCTTGTTGGTGGGGCTAAGAAATGAACCCCGGGCTTTATGCACTTGCTCTGCCACTAAGTCACACAACACTAGAGTGCAAGCAGTTTTCCTGTCTTTTCCATGGGGGCTTACCTCTGCTGGGGCTCAGAACAGGAACACATCTTGTCGCCTCTCAGTCTGGGTTTCAGGTAGGGACTCAGGACTGATTCTTCCAATCAAAGCAGCCAATGTCTGTGCAGGGATCTCTACCCAAGCATCTCCATGTCTGTGCAGGGATTTCTACCCAGCACCTACATGTCTGTGTGGAGATTTCTATCCAAGCACCTCCAAGGGAATCAATCATCAAAGGGGGGCGTCAAGAAGGTTTCTGTCTTTGGAGCAGGAGATGCTGAGGCAGGCAGTGGTTTACCCAGGAGTGTGAAATGACAGTGACTAAGGAGAGGGGTGCTGTCCAAGCACCTGGTTGAATCCATAGTTCTTTGGTGCAGAAAAGCCACCTACTTGGCATGATGCTGACTGTTAGTTTTCAGTAAGCCCCCTTTAAAGGCGGGACTTGGGAAGATGTTCCTCTGCTCACACGACGTCATCTGTTCATGTCGATTCCACCTTGAAACACCATTCCAGGCTCACTCATGAAATTAAGGTTCAGAACAATCTCCTTAAAAATTTAAATCATACGGATGTGTGTGCATACATGTTTGTGTGCGCATGTACATTCATGCATGTGGAGGCCAGGGGAGAACCTTAGGTGTCATCCTTAGGTACTTTGTCCGCCTCCTTTGAGACAGGGTCTCTCATTGGCTTGGATGTCACCTATTAGACAAGTCTGACTAGCCAGTGAGCCCCAGGATTGTCACATCTCTGCCACTCCATGGCTGGGATCATGAGTGAAGGCCACCATGCCTGGCGTCTTTATGTGAAGTCTGAAGTTCAGACTCAGGTCCCTGTGCTTACAATAGTAAGCTCTTTACCAACTGAGCCACGTTTCTTCCCAGGCCATATGGCTGAAGTGAAGGGCCTTGCAGCTCACTCCTGATATGTCCCCTCTCATCTACTTCTTAGTCTGGTGACCAGCTGACAAACGTATCAACAATCTCAGAAACTTTCCTCTTTCTAGATCCAACAACCCCACATTTGGTAGCTTACCCTCACGACGTAACTGTAATTGCAGACTACACATGTCATAGCTGAGTGTGGCTAAGGACACACTCCTGCCCTCCACAAATCCCACTCAAGCAATAAAATGGGCACAGAAATAAAAAACAAACAAACCAGTTTCGTGATTACAGACAGTTAAGTGTAAGATCGCTGTGTTTATTAAGGAGTGCCTAGGGAAGAGCACTCACAAAACACAGCAGAAGAGGCACGCTGCAGGGCCGAGGGTTTAAGTACCATAGAGGGAACCCCACCAGCAGAACTTCTGAGCAGAGGCAATAGAAAGAGAGCCCAGGATGGACACAGTGCAGGCGTGAGCTAGCTAGCATCTGTACCCTGAGGAGGTAGTCAGTCACCTGAAAGGTCTGCCAGCAATTCTTTAGCTGGGTTATCCTGTACACTGAGATACCCCTCAGCTGTAGGATACACACCCAAGGATAGATCATTTCACCCACTGAGAAAGGCAGAGGCATGGTGTGGGACTGGGTAAGCCCATCATGGTGATCAAGATGGAGCCTAGGTCGGAGGATGGCAGTGCACAAGGCCACGACCCAGGATCCACGCAGGACGAGGGGAAAGAGAAGCAAGAATGCAGAGTAAGAGTCAGGGAAACAAATGTGATGCTCCTAGCAGTCAGTGGCTGAAGAACAGGGACTGAAGGGGCCCTGAGTGCTGGCAGGATGTACAAGGGGGTTGAGCTATACCTGTGGATTTTGAAGGGAAGCCAGCCGGAGACATTTGTACAGCAGGCTGGGGACATATTTCACAGCAGGGCCAAGTCATGACTCTAGTTTAGCAGTGGTGCTGGGGGAAGGGAGGGGGAATCTGAAAGAACACGAACAGTGGCGGACCCCACAGTGTCGGTGACATAAAAAGATGTACGGCATGTCAGTGTGCAAAGACTGAGCCGCTGCATGAAGCGTGGGGTCCCCTCTGCCCTGCCAGCCACCCACATCTTCCTCTACTCTATTACTTTATGTCTTATTTTTTTTAAGTCAGCAAAGGGATAGGGTTTGTTATGACTACTTTATGAGTACACGTCAGTAGACTTTGCCTTTGTTGACCTTCTCCTCAGCCCTCTCTCCCTATCCCCCTCTCAGCAACTCTCCTTCTGGTGCCAGCATCCCAGCAAGCCACACACCCTTCATTACCCTTCCTTTCCCACTCCATGTCAATGGTCTGCTTCATAGTTTCATGACCTACACATGCACATGCATACATACAAACACACACATGGATGTACGTCTGTGTGAGAAGGACATGGTATCTGCCTTCCTGTGTCTGGATTATTTTACTTAGCGTGATCATGTGTGGCCCCACCCATCTTCAACTTTTATAGCTGAGTATGATGGTGCCTATGTGCCACACCTTCTTTATCCATCCATCTGTTGATGGCCATCCAGACTGGCCCACATGCCGGTTCTCTGCTGGGTACTGACTTGAATTCCTGTGGGTCTGCACCTAGGGTGGTTTGGCTGGGTCACGTGGTTGTTTAGCTGGGTCACATGGTTGTTTGACTGGGTCACATGGTTGTTTGGCTGGGTCACATGGCTGTTTGGCTGGGTCACATGGTTGTTTGGCTGGGTCACATGGTTGTTTGGCTGGGTCACATGGTTGTTTGGCTGGGTCACGTGGTTGTTTGGCTGGGTCACATGGCTGTTTGGCTGGGTCACAAGGGTGTTTGGCTGGGTCACATGGTTGTTTGGCTGGGTCACATGGTTGTTTGGCTGGGTCACATGGCTGTTTGGCTGGGTCACAAGGGTGTTTGGCTGGGTCACATGGTTGTTTGGCTGGGTCACATGGTTGTTTGGCTGGGTCACAAGGCTGTTTGGCTGGGTCACATGGTTGTCCTCTTTTTCACCTTGGGAAGCTCCACAGTGGTTGTAAAATGCTGTAGGTCCCTTCAGCTGACTTGTAGGGGCCACAGGGCTCCTTACCTCAGGACTTCTGACAGGTCATTGCCAGTAAGGCCTGTGCTTCAGAGTCTGAGGGCTAGGAGAGAACCAGAGCTGGTGGGCTCCCTGGCCCCTCTCCTGTGCAGCAGCAGGTCCTCAGTCCTCCTCCTCTCTGCTCCCTCGTTCCCTGTAGTCCTCACTCAGTGGTTGCTCCTCCCCTCTTCCCACCCAGGCTAACAATCCCTTCATGCCCTGGGCTGTCCTGGTCCAGCTGCCAGTAGCCTCCTCCCAGAACCCTGAGAACACAAGAGGAACAACATACTCAACCTTTGTGCATCTGAGGGAGGGGGCAAAACAGAATACATGTTTGAATTTACATAAAGAAATACCAGAAGGCAATATGGAAACTAGTATAAGTCATTACTCACTGTAGGAGAAGGCATGAGAGAAAGCTCTGTGTGTGTGTGTGTGTAGTGTGTCTGTATATGTGTGTGTGTATATGTCTGTGTGTATGTCTGTCTGTATGTGTGTATGTCTGTCTGTATGTGTGTCTGTGTATGTCTCTGTGTATAACTCTGTGTACCTCTCTCTCTGTGTCTCTCTCTCTGTGTCTCTCTCTCTCTCTCTCTCTCTCTCTCTCTCTGTCTCTCTCTGTCTCTCTCTCTCTCTGTCTCTCTCTGTATGTGTCTTTGTAAGTCTATGTATCTGTATTTATATCTGGGTGTGTCTCTGGGTGTGTCTCTGTGTATGTCTCTGTGTGTGTATGTCTGTGTGTGTGTGTCTGTGTGTGTGTGTGTCTGTGTGTGTGTGTAGAACCAGTCACAAGGGTGCAAGAGATGACCACTTTTTTGACCGTATGAATTATTATCTAGCAAGCAGAATTAAACAGAGAGAGCCTCCTCTGCCCTCATTATTAGAGATCAGACTGACATTTTCCAGACTTTTGACCGAGGAAGCTCTCAATTTTCAGCCAGAAAAGTCATAGTGGTGCAGGAAATGGGCTGCTCCAAGTTGGCTCCTGGAAGGAAGGCCACAGCCAGTGGCCATCTGCTCCCCTGCCACCCTCTGCCCTCCCTGTGTGGTAGACCAGGTGCCAGGGAAGATTCAGGACTAAGTTACATAATAAAACAAGCCGAACCATCCTAGAGCAGGGAGACACAGAGCTGCCCTAGTCACGCTCAGGGTAACCTTCAAAGGGGCCATCCAGTCTCTGGCATTTGCTATTGGGAGCTTTCAGAAGGTCCGGCAAGATCGGTGCCCCATTGACTTGTTCTGCCATGAGCCCTAGGCATATGGCCTGTCTCTAGAGCATACGGCCCCTCCCCGCCTGCATACACTGTTACTGTAGCCTGTGGGTGTGGGGGAAGGGCAGTGGGCAGGACTAGGACTCTGCCCCACACTGGGAGAGGTGTCTTCAGCCATGTGGGTCCTAATACACACACACACAGACACACACACACACACACACACACACACAAACAACTTTGACCTTTGTCTTTCTCATGGGCTTTGTGAAACAGTCAGTGGCACAGCCAGGCACAAAACTGGCGATTCACCAACTGCATACTCACCCCTCTTTACTCCCCAGAGCCATCCTTAGGGGTCTGGGGAGGCCAGATGCCATATTGCCTTTCAGTCAGCGTGCAGCTCGGGGAATGACTTGCACGGGGCTAAATGTGAATCGTGAGCTGAGTGGAGTGGAATCCTGATCTCTGGACCCTGGCACAGCCCTGTACCCTCTCCAGGGACAGGAGAGAGGGAGGGAGACTGCATGTTCTGCACGTAGCCTAGTCCCAGGGTGCCCTCTTCTGCTTGCTGGAGGACAGGAGAAGCAGTAGACACACAGATCGGCTAACCAGTCACCTGGGCAAGAGTGTGACTTAAGTTCAAGGCAAAAGTCTTCTTTCATGGGCCTGACTGCTGTTGCCCAGGTGGCTACCATTAGTCCACTTTGGGAACTAAGTATAGTTCATGGCACCCTAAGCCAGCTCATGGTTTGAGCGTACACTTGGGTGTTTCTGGCCTAGGGACAGATGTTGGGCTCAAGCTGTCCCAAAATATCTCTGAGCTGTTGTTTCTGGACAAATGTCACCAGCTGAGACCGTGGTCCAGCCAGCACTTCTTAGGTAGATAGACACAAATACTCTAGAGAGACGGGGTTTGTTGGACTCACAGGGAGATCTCTAAGCTGCGGGGATGATGCCTGAGGTAAAGGCTGTGGAGAGACAGAGGGATTCGGGTCCTCCAGATGTTGGCTTTGGGGAGGGCTCACTTACATCTCTGTTTATTGCCAAGTCACCTTGCCAGGGTCTTTCACGTGTCCTGGTCCTGGGGTAACGGCCTGCTCTCTGCCCAGAAAGCTCGTGGCTGAGCTGGAATGTGAACTTGTGTCTAGCTGGATCCCAAGGGTGGCTACTTTCCAGAACATTCCCACAGATGTCAATGGGGGTGGGGGTGAGAGACAAGCTCAGAAGCATAGAGGAAATCGAGAGGCGGAGGCTCAGGAAATCCTGACCATGTACACGTACTATCTGCACGGACTCAAAGCTATTTTAAGGCCAAGGCCAGGATGCAGCCCAGAATGGGTTTGACGTTAGCTTTTGTTGTTGGCTTTTAAAACACTTTTCATTCATGTGTGTGTGTGTGTGTCTACATGTATGCACCCAGATGTAGAGGTCAGATATCAGCACTAGGGATCTTCAATAACACTCTACCTTATTTTTTGAGACAGGGTGTCTCATTGACCCTGGAGTTCGCTGATGTCACAGACGGGTGACTCTGGACCCTCCTGTCTCCACCTCTCCATGGCACTGTGATTGTTATCGTGATTTGGTGCCCAGCTTTCTACATGGATGCTGGCAGTCCAAACTCAGGGCCTCATGCAGACATGGCAGGTCCTTTTCTGATGAACCATCTCCACAGTCCATAAAATATACTTTTCCTCACCAATTGGAGCCCTGGTGAAAATGGTATCTTCCTAAATTAAGCCTTTGACAAAACAATCAAGCAAACAAACAAACAAACAAACAAACAAACAACAGCTCAGGTGCCAGAGCAAACACATTGCAGGTCTGGTGGCCAGAAGGCTCCTGTCCTGAGATTCACAAAGTTCCTGCTCACCTGATCCTTCCTTTTAATGTGCTGGCTGGAGAAAGTTCCAGACAGAGGGGGCAGTACTGTGGCCAAGCCAGTGAAGAAAGGAGAAGGTAGGCACAGCAGAAATTGGTATAATAAAGCCCTGCAGACTTGGTAGATCTGATGACTCCTCTATGTATCCTGTAGGCCTCTTCTGCAAGGTGAAATTCATGGAAGGTTCTGGAACCTTGTGTGCACTTTGGAATATGGCACTTCCAACTCTAAATCTCTGTAAGGAAGTCCCACCCTTGAAAGTTGAGCTGAGAATGCCCACAGGCTACAGTGTCACTCTCAGCTCTGCCATGTTGGGAGACCTGAGACAAATGGCTTAATTTCTCTGTGTTTGTTTCCTAATTTAAAAAGAACGTAATATTTAAGCTACCCTCCAGGGCTGTGGATGGGCACAAAGAGACATATATTAGTGACTGATGGCAGTCAGTCCTGAAGCATGCGGAGCACCAAGGGCTCCTCACTGAAGTTTTCAGACAGAACTCTGAGGCTTAGAGGGGTCCTTGTCCAAGATGGTCGTCTTGGGGGACAAAGAGTTTGAGCTCTCCTCAATCTGACTCTGAAGAACGTCATCTGAGCCATCCACTCTACACTTTGCCCCTGAAGCACACCAGGCCTGAATCCTTATCCTCACACATCCTGGGCAGTTTGGTGATTAAAGCACAGTCTTGACAGGAACTGGGGTACTGGTCCATGCTCCCGCAGGACACCAGAGAATGAGTGCTTCTTGTCACTTATAAGCCCAGCTGATGGCCTGTGGGAGTAGCCAGGGGCACTGAAAAGCAGAGAAAGACAGAAGAGAGGACTTAGGATCCAGGACCTGGCAGGAAGGGACGCACTCCAGCAGAGACATGTCTGTAGCTTTGTCACGGCCTTGGAGTTATTTTCCATGAAAGCATGCCCTAGGTGCAGTGGTGAGTGGAAGGAAGGCACAAGGGAAGAGCACCCGCACAGGTGCCTAGGATTCCATTTTATCTCCACCGTCACCCTACAAAAGGATGATGACTATGCATTTCATAGAGTCTTCCCTATAACTCGTTCTGTGTCCTCCTCTCTGTGACCCGCAGCTAGGAGCTGGCATGGACCCCTCTAGGGGTTCCTGTTGCCTTCTGGCTCTCGTGTCTGTCTACACAGATGTTAGTCTGTCCAACTCTCTCATTGTCTTCAGAAAGACAGTAGGAGCCAGGAGCCTTCTTTTGGTCCTTAGCAAGCTTGTTTTGCTTCTGACAGGACCTCGCTGACACCTCTGCCCCAGATGGGGACCAGGCATCGCTGCACAGCGAATCAGCTCAGGAGTAAGGTCAGCAGGTGCTCTTGAAGGGTGGTGGGCACCAGCCATGCACACTGCCTAAATTCAGAGCAGGTCTGCTTTGAGCTAGGCATGAGTTAGACTTTCCACATGTTATCACATCTTCTAGACACATCTCCTCGGAACAGACTCCTGCCCTCAACTGAGACAAAGATGGAGACTCCGGGGAGATGGCCATAGCCTGTCAATATTGATGGGTTGAGCAAGCCCATTCTTAAGGAATTTCCCATCACTTCCACCCAGAGCAGAAAGGAAAAACAACTCCGGCCATCAGAGAAGTGAAGTGAGGTAACAGTAAACAGGAGGGGAAGAAGCTGCTGCTTCTGTTGCCATGGGAACACTGGAGCAAGGGAGAGGGGGGTCTAAGGAAGGTACACACAGAGCTTGCCATTGGCTCCTCTAGGCCAGACTGCCTGTTAGATACACCGTGGACCATTGTGAAAGCAGACTCTAAGGCCCCATCCCCCAGCCTTGATTTGGCTGCTTTGCAAAATCTCTAAGGTGTAGAGAGATGGCTCCATTTGTAAGGTGCATGCCATGCAAGAATGAGGACCTGAATCTGGTCCTCAAGGAGACACATGAAAAGCTGAGCACGTTGTACTCCCAGCACTGGGCAAGCAGAGACAAGCAAGTGCTTGGGGTCCACTCGCTGGCCAGCCTAGGCTGCTTGGTGAGTTCCAGGCCAGTGAGAGATCCTGTCTCAAAGAAGAGGTGGCTAGTGTCTGAGGAAAGACACTCGAAGCTGTCCTTTGGCTTCTATATGCATGAACACACATGACGGACACATGCATCCACATACATGTGCACCTGCACACACACACACACACACACACAATTTCCCAGGTGGCTCTAGCATGCAAGCCAAGTTTCACAATGGTCCATTCAAAGGCTCACTTCAACATGTACATCGATTCACCAGAGAACCTTCGAAAATGCAGTTTCTTTTTTTTTTTTTTTTTTTTTTTTGGTTTTTTCGAGACAGGGTTTCTCTGTGTAGCCCTGGCTGTCTTGGAACTCACTCTGTAGACCAGGCTGGCCTCAAACTCAGAAATCTGCCTGCCTCTGCCTCCCATGTGGAAAATGCAGTTTCTAATTCAACAGTCCCAGGACCATGTGCAGGAATATGCAATTCTAACTGATTTCCCATGATGCCTCTGGCTCCAGAGACGTATTTTGAGAAGCTAGATGTTAAGCTGTACAATTCAACATCTGAGATATAATTAAAGGAGCTGAGGGAGGCCATGGTGTTTGAAAAACAGCCCAATGGAGCTTCTCCACACTGTCTCCTCAACTCTGCTGTGGAAGAAGGTACAGTCGCTTTGTACACACAGTGGTCTATGTCTGGCCGATGGGGTGCTCAGTTGCTCAGGTTCATGACCAACGTCACAGTTAAGGAAGAACCTGTATTTTCTTAGTGATGAGCCACAGGCTCTGATGGAGCCCTGGAAAGTTATTTGGGTGCCATAGCACTCACAGGATGAAACAGCCTCCTACCTCTGGGGCCCTCCCACCTGTACCAGCCAGGATCAGAGTAGACCCAAGGAAGGAGGGAGGCAGAATATTTATCCCAGAATGATGGAGGAAGACACCAGACCTAGTAGCATGTAGCCTCCCTGTGAACCACCAAAGGCTCACAGCTCTCATCTCAGACAAGATAATTCCCTAGGCGCCACAGCTATACTCAGTTCTGGGCCTGCTGTTTCCAGAGCACGAGTCCCCTCTCTCCTGAGGTGGGGTCATGTCCTGGCGGAGTCAAGGTGATCAGTTCAATTCAAATGACCTTTCATCTCATGGATCAGGTGCCAACCATGGGCAAGGCTTCTTTGGGTGACCTTTCACCCGCCTAGCTGGTGTCCTCCCAGTGCACAGCCAGGCCAGGCAGGCAGCACAGTGACAGGTCTGGTCACACCCCAGGAGCTGGCTCTGGTAAAGCCTTGGCAGTCACAGCAATATTCCAGGCAAACTGAGGAGCAGGTGGCTTTGTTCACCTGGTGTGGGGCCCAGTGGTCCCTGCCAAGTCCCACTGGTCCCTGAGTCACCTACCCTGGGCTGTGTTAAGGAGACTGCTGGTCCTTTGTTAAGTCCCTAGGAAACATCCCACTGACAATCGCAAATTCTAAGGCTCAAGAAACCGAGGAAGAGGCTGTGGGGTGGGACATTTCAGACTTGTCAAACTTGTGCAATTTGTTTGCCATAGACCCTGGAAGAAGTCTCTGCAAACAGCCAAGCCAATCACCTAGATGCTGAAAACAAACCAAAACATGTCTGTAGAGCCTATCACCTGTGTCTTAACTTCACACATTTGGGGTCCCTAGCCCCAGGAAGAAGAATATGTCAAGTTACAGTATTCTGACCCACGACAGGTCATTGAGAACCCAACTGTGGTGCTAGCAGGCAGGGAGCCGGTCTCTAGAGAGTGACCACCCTGCATTCTGTTCTTGTTCAGAAGGAGCTGTACCCATTTATGTCATAAACTCCCAGAAGCCTGTCCTGGGCCAAATCCCCAGGGGATGCTTACACTGGGGGCCATCCTGTCACCAAACAGGTAAGCAGAACCAATTTGGGGGAATGACTTGAAGGTAAGACTGTGGCTTTGGAGTCACATTGTCTGGGCACACATCCTGGCCACACCCTTGTCACAGCAAAGTGACCTTCACCTTGGTATCGTTTAACTTCTCTGTGCCTCAGTTTCCCTGTGGGAGGAATAGGAGTAGCAGGTTCTAGGATGGTTGTGAGGACTGATGGATTGATGCAATGGAAATCCTTAAAGTGGGCCCTTCCCACTGTGCCACCCTACCTCACGTCAGAGGAGACTGGGCTGCCCCCTTTCCCCTGGCTTTCTTCTCTAGCACCCATTTGTCTGTGGTCCTGGAACACTTTATCCTTCCAGGGAAAACAAGTGTTCCCCGAGGTTCTGTTCTCCTCATTTTTGGCCCCAAGTTCAGTTCAATCTCTTTGCCTTCTTAACCTTAGCCTACCCCACCCTACTTCCCCAAGACACCACTCTGCCCTTCCTGGCTGTTGGCACTGGGGAACTGTATGGCTCTCCTGTGAGTCCCTCTGGGATCCACTCCCTGGCCACGTGTCTACCCTTGGTGGCCTTGAAGTTTTACACACCAACGCTTTGTTTTATAACAAATTTGTACCTCAACCCAGCTTCTTTCCAAACCCCAGCCAGGCCTTCTCAACAACCTCAACCTCTTTGGTTATATACCACCTTTTTCTCTTTTCTTTTCTTTTTTTGGGTTTTTTTGAGACAGGGTTTCTCTGTATAGCCCTGGTTGTCCTGGAACTCACTCTGTAGACCAGGCTGGCCTCGAACTCAGAAATCTGCCTGCCTCTGCCTCCCTAGTGCTGGGATTAAAGGCGTGCGCCACCACTGTCCAACTTATATACCACCTTTAACTTGGCATTTTAGAGCTGGTTTCTGCTCTGTCTTCCCAAGTTCCTTCTATCTCACTGAAAGCTGTTTCTCCAGCCTCAGGATGCCTCCAGGTAATGCAGTTCTGAGTGGTCCCTGGTCCCTCTCACTTGGCTCACATTCCCACCAGGGGAGCCTCTTGGGTTTGCCAGTAGCTGTGGCTGATGTTCTGTGATTAACAACACATTACTCTGCTGATTTGTTGAGTTCAATATGATGCAAAACCAGGACATGTCCAGAAGAAACTATACTTTAAATTTTGAATTTAAACTTTTTCCTGGGCTAGCTGTAATGTGGTATCAAGTGCTCTCTCACAATGCTGGTCAGCAGCTGGAAGCGCTCTGAAAGCCACGTGATCATGAGGAGGGGACCAAGTGTTGCCAAATACACTGTATCGCTGAGTTAGAACACTCTGAAGATCAAGGGTATAACTTGCATTTTGGGCATGAGATACTTCCAATGTACAGCAACTTTGTTGCAAGTGAAGACTCTACCCTCTCGCCCTCCTCTGATATCCTCCTGCCCCCGCAGCCATCACCCCTCAACCAGGTTGTAACAATGGCCTCCAATCAGATCCCCTGCTCCCATCTTGTCTTGCCTGTGGTTGATTCAAGTCAATACCTCACAGCTTAGCCAGAACTGTCCAGTACTTGCAGTCTCAAGTAGAGAAAAGCTGAATCCTGTCACTAGCCCTCAGGCCCTGCAGCCCTTGTCGTATCTCTGATCCCACCTCCGGTCTGCTCCTAGGATACTCCAGGGCTTTCACACAGAATGTCCCCCCTTTTCTGGATCCTCCTCCCTAATCTTTAGGTGTCTCCTCTCTCAGCTGTTTGGTGGTCCCTGGCCTCAACAAAACCTACAGCCAGACCAATGCCTGGAAGTTCTTGTCAGTGTTGTCTCTTTGGGGTCTATACCTAACTCTCCTGCTACTGTCCTAAGTCCCCAGTCCACAAAATGGTAGTTGGACAGAGGCAAGGGTGGGAGTCTTGACCCAGGCACATTGTTCCATCCCCAGCCCCCAGAAAGGTGCCTTAAAGGCGCATTCAACAGCAGATGCTGAAAGAGTGAATGGGTCTGAAGACTGAGCGGTCTGACAGAGAGCCTGTGAGTACTGCACAAGACAAGACATGCCCAGAGATCAAGTGTGCTTGAACAAGAAGGCTCTGGGTGTGCACAGCATACAATACACACACACACACACACACACACACACACACACACACACACACACACACACACTGTGCATGCACACACAGGCATATGCACAATCTGCTGAGCATACTAAGTCAGAGGGGCCAAAGAGTGTCCAAAGCAGTTAGGAAGCTACTTTCTAAAGTCAGAAAGGATCCTGAACGTTTTGAGCTAGGGCATCTTAGACACCAAAATCACTAAGGAAGCTGAGCCACCACCCTCCTGAGGACACTGGCTTTGCCTGCAGCTCTACTAGCTCACCTGGGTGGCTGTGCAGGAGAGGAAAATCTCCGGAACTGAAGGAACATCCCTCCAGAAGAGGGCTTCTGGCAGCCAGACTGTGCCCACAACTTCTCTACAAAGCGGCTCTTCTTGGAGCAGATCTACAGACTGACATGTGAGCTCCACCATCTGTCTCCAGGAATTCAGAGTCCTGTCAATCAACCCCTCCCAGTGCTGCTCAGTAATAACTCCTTCAGAATGCTCTGATGCCTACTCATGCATGCGATTGTTAGGCAGTGAATGGCTCACTACACTGAGGCACGTGGGAGAGCGTCCATGGGAGGGAGATGGGGAGCAAAGGCTGTTCTTGCTCTCAGAAGTCTGGGGCACTTCCCAGGACATCAAACAAGCCTGGAGCAGGGAAGTGTCCAGAGGAGCTCCAGGGTTTGAAAAGGTGAATCATGAGGCACCCACTCCCTCGATCAGGCAACTCCTTGTCTGTCTCCCAGCGACTGTCCATCCCTGTACCCAACTACCTCCTCTAACATGTATATATTTTGTCTTCCTCAAACCTGTCTTCCCCTAAACCATAACTTCCATTCAAATCATAAGTTCACCTCATCTGAGGGTGTGGTTCAGGGGGTATGAATGCTTGCTGTGCATTCAGATCTCCATCACCCATGTTGAGAGAGAGAGAGAGAGAGAGAGAGAGAGAGAGAGAGAAGGAAACCCAGACTTAGCCATATGAGGGCTTCAGGAAGGAAGTTAAGGCATTGACAGGTGAGTTAGTGGGGCTCATTGGCTAAACAGAAAAACAACCAACCAGCAAACACTGAGCTCCAGATTCAGAGAGAGTCTGTTCCAAGAGAATAAGGAGAGATAATAGAGCAGGACCCCTGGATCCTCCTTTGTCCTCCACAGATGCCCACATGGGCACATTGTAACACCCCACCCCCACACGCACACAGCATACACCACACAAATGCAAATTAAATAAAATAGAGAAGTCCACCCCCAAAGACAAAGAACAGAACCAGAGGGAAAGATGAGAATCACGTCAACCGTCTCCCTGCGAAGGGGAGAGGCCACACATGATAATGAAATGATGTTTGCTGCCATGACAACCACAATCACTCAGCTGCAGCACCAGGGGTGTGGAGCCAATGATATCAATGCGATGCTTATTTCTCTGGCAAGACTAGCATCCCTGAAAAGGAAGCAGCCACAGAGCAAGAAGTCTTGGGGGCTCCACTTGTTACCAGCCAGACAAGCAAAGTGTGAGGCAGGTGCTGGTCATTCATTAGCCCTGTCTGTCATCAACTGTGATCCCCTTCCAGTCCTGTCTGTGTCTAACTCTTTCTCTCTAGTAACAAGTTTGGATAGGGCCACTGGGACTGAGTGGGACCCAGGGAAGAAGGCTCAGTGGAGGGTGAGGAGCCTGACCTCTGCCTCTAGGGAAGGACAGAACCAAGGTCAACACTGGGTGCCTGCGCCTGGCAGGGCTCCTGGTAAATACACTAGCCAGGTCATGTGTGGGGATGAGAGGGGTCTGGTGCTGAACACCAAATCACAAAACTGTGATCATCAGGGCAGACAGGGAAGCTTTCCGGTGTGATCAGCCTTTTGACTTTGTAAAACAATATTATCGGGCTGGCAAAGTGCTTGTTACACAAGCTCTGTGATCTGAGTTAAATCCTTGGAGCCTACGTAAAGATGGAAGGAGAAAAGCATCTCCACAAAGTTGTGCTCTGATCTCCACGTGTGCACTGTGGCACGCATGTGAGTGCGTGCACGCACACAACAGGGATCAACATTTAAAAGTAAAAGAGAACCCACGGCGTTATCATCTACAAACATTAATTTACAAAAAACGTGTGAAAGCCTAGGGACACCGGCCTGAGTGTTCAGGAGATCGCACATGCTGCACATGGTCTGAGCCACTTCTGAGGGAGGTTGGCCACCATCCCCAGAAAACCTGTCACTTACTCCAAAGTGCCATGGGCGGGTGCTGGCAGCAAGTTGCCTTCAGAAGGGCCCAGCTCTGTTTCTCTCTGGGTATTGGGATGACAGAAAAGGATGAGGAGATGTGAGTGGGCACTGCCCTCCACACCGTCTGCCCCTGCCGCCCACACTGCCCGCCCCGCTCTCACCGTGCAGTGCCTGAGGCTCTCTGCACTTCATTAACATTACCAATTATGTGTAGTGTTAACGTGAAAATGATGCCTCACAGACATGGCTGTCACAAGGAAGTTCCTTTAAGAGAATCTATCTTCAGAGGCTGAGGAGACAGCTCAGCAGTTAAGAACACCAAGTGCCCTTATAGAATATGAGTTGGGATGCCAGAACCCACATTGGGTGGCACAATTGCCTGGCACCCCAGCTTCAGGGGACCTAAGGCCCACATCATATACATGCATACAAATAAATAAAAATCAAAATAAGTCTTAAAAAGAGAGAGACTCCACCATGTCACTGATCACACTGGCAAACACAGAGACTGGTGGACAATAAGGTGAGCACTGGTGAGTCTGGTCTGCAATGATTGCTCAATGAAGCCTCAGGCCAGATTTGCATGGAATCAAAGGAAGGAGGCTTACCCTCCAGGACTGCTCGCCCTAGCTCACTGGCATTGTTCAGAGGGAAAAGGTGAAACAAAGGCAGAACACATTCACAGACAGAGCTTCAAAGTCCACACATCAAGGCTGTAGATCAAAACTTGAAGACACAGTTCTGACCTAACATTTTAGATTTTTCAAAAAAAAAAAAAAAAAAAAAAAATCACAAGAAAAAGATGAACTATCCAAAAAGAAGAAATTCACTTTTATTTCCATTTAAATGCCTCAAAGCAGGAAGCACACGGATCTGGGCCCTCCTCCTGCGGCCGTTAGGCAGGCTAAGCCTCTCTTCTCCCTTCTGATTCCTCCATCGCTTGCTAAGAGTCACTTTCCACAGTGACAGGGTTGGCACCACACTTATCAAGAGACATTTGCCGAGGAGTATTTATTGCATCAAGATAAAGAGTCGAACATTTACATCCAAGTAGCTCACGGATTTACTGTACCACTACACGGATCTAAAAACAAACAAAAACTGGTCTTAAAACAAACGCTACTGGGGAAAGCTTGGCAGGTCCCTTGTAACTGCATGGACGTACCTACCAGATGGCCACCATTCCGTCCCTAGGTATCTATCCAAGAAACAGAAAACATATGCCCATGGGAAAACTTTCCCATGAATGTATGTGGCCACTTATTTGTAATCGCCCTAAGCTGGAAACCATCCTCCTGGCAATCCTCCTGCCTCAGCCTCTTAAATGCTGAGATTATAGGTGTGTGTTACCCTACCTGGCTCATTTTAACACCATCACTGCCAACATATACAGACACACACAGACAGACACACACACACACATAGACACATGCACATGTACACACAGACACACAAACAGACAGACAGACAGACACACACACACACACAAACACGTGCATGCACATACATGCACTCATGCATGTGTACACACACACATGCACACACAGACACACAGATGCACACATGTGTGCACACACAAACATGCATGCACACACAGACATGTGAATGCACACATGCACACAGACACAGACACACAGATAGACACACACACACACATACACACACACACACACACACACACACACATACCCCTACTGTCTCTTCTTTATTTTTCTTTAAGAGGAGCTAGCTATTCAGTCATACCTTATCTCTGCATTCTGATTCTTCAGCCTCAGTCTTTTCTTTTAAAACAAGAATTTTTAGTGTGTGTGTCTGCATGTGTGTGTGTGTGTGTGTGTGTGTGTGTGTGATTCTGTGTGTCTGTGTCTGTGTGAAGTGTTGCCACCATGTGTTTATGGATTCCCTGAGGAAGCCTGAAGAAGGCATTGGATCCCCTGGAGCTGAAGTTACAGGCAGTTGTGAGCCGCCCAACATGGGTGCTGAGAACAGAACTCAGCTCCTCTGGAAGAGCAGAACGTGCTCTTAGTGGCTGAACCATTCCTCCAGTCCTATCTGGCTATTTTTTTTTAAAACACAGGGATCAAACTCAGGGCTTCATGTTTGCTAGGCAAGTGCTTACTGGCTGAAGAAAGAGCCACGTTGGTAAAAAAGTAGACATGTAGGTCTAGGGTGCATTTAGAACGCCAGATAGACATGACCAGCCTGAAGCCTCCCTGCACCAAAGTGCTGAGAGTGCAAGACGGATAAATGACACCGAAAACTGCAGGAGAGAAGTGTGTGTCAGTCACTGTGGCTCACACCTGTAATCACAGCACTGAGAAGTCTGAGGCAGGAGGATCATCATGAGTTTGAAGCCTGCCTGGGTTACAGAGTGAAACCTCGTTTCCAAGAACAAGCCTGAGACCAAAAACTCTAGAGGGGTTGAGGGTGGTGCCAACTCTCCTGTGAATACCATCAGGTGAATACCAGCATGGTTGGCAACAGAAGCCCCAAAGGTCAGGAGATGGGGAAGTGATGCCTTTCCAGCCCTGAAGGACACAGCTGCCAAACTCGATTACTATATATAGCAAAGTTGTTCTTCCAAGTTGAAGGAGAAATAAAGACCTTCCAAGATAAGCATGAAACCCTGCAGAAGATGCTCAGAGGAATCTTACACAGAAGTGAAGATAAACACTAAGCACAGCACAGAGGAATCCACTAGAAAAGAGAATAAACAAAATGAGACTCCGGAAGAATTGAACTGCTACAAAATATCAAAACGACAAGAGTCAGAGCCTGCTTTTCAGTTGTAACTAAATGTTTATTGTCTTCTCAAATGAAAAGGCATAGATTAGCTGATTGTATTTAAAAGAAAAAGATGGTGATGGAAGGATGGTTCAGCGATTAGAGCACTTGCTACTCTTCCCAGCATCCACATGGCAGCTCACAACTATCAGTAACATCAACTCCAAGGGATCCAATGTCCTCTTTTAGCCTCTGTGGGCACAGGCACACCTGTGGTGCACAGAGATATACGAAGCATCCATACACATAGAATATAATAATTTTTAAAAGCAGATACCTCCAAGAAATGCATTTTAGCAGCAAAACACACAGAGACTGAAAGTGTGTGTCAGGGGGAATAATGGTCTGAGAAACTGGACCCCAGAGACAAGCAGTGTGTATTAGTTACCTTTCTGCTGCTATGATCAAACACCACAATCAGACACAGCTTGTAGAAGAGAGAATTTATTTTGTCTCACAGTTATAGAGACTGAAGAGCCCGTGATGGCGGGAGGTATGTTAGCAATGGCAGACATGCTGGCAAGAACAGGAAGCAGACAGCTCATCTCTTCAAGTGCAAGCAGGAACCATAGAGAACAAACTGGATTTGTAAGGCTGTAAACATGCAAAGCACCACCCCACCCCATGATAGACTTCCTCCAGCAAGGCCATATCCCCCAAGAATCCCCAAGCCGTGCTGCCGACTATGGACCAAGTGCTAAATATCTGAGTCTATGGGGACGCTCTCATTCAAACCACCACACAGAACTTACACTATTCGGCAAAGCCAACGTCAAGCTAAAATTAGAAGAGAAGGCGAAGGTAGGTATACATCAGTGAAGGAAGCAGTATATTCAGATATAACAATTGCTAACAAATATGCAAGAAATGTCAATATACTCAGTTCCATAAATCAAATACATAAAGGGACAGGTGAGTCCTGATACAATAATAAGAGGTGACTTCAATATCCCATTCTCTTCATTAAGTGAGCCATCCAGCCAAAAATATTGAAAACTCAACCTCAGTAAAATCACACTGTAGGTTAAACTGACTGGATATGTCTCCAGAACACCCCAGCCAACAACTATAGAATTCTTTCTTTAGCGGTTTATAGAATTTGGCCAGAATAAATCATAATTTAGGTGCATGTCTTACAAAGTAAGAAAAAAGTTTAAATAATTTTTACATTTTATCGGAGCATAATGGGATGAAACCACAAAGCAAGAGCAAGGGAGGTTAGACAAGAATGTAGAGGTTGAACAATTCCCCTTTGGGTAAGTGTACATTATTAGGGGGATTTTTTTTTTTTAAATCCTGGAATCACATGAAAATTAAAGCACAACAGAACAGAATCCATGGGGTATTGCAAATGCAATTCTATGAGAAAAGTTTATAGTTACAAGAGGCTACACTAAAAAAACAAAACAAACAAACAAAAAAACCAAAAAGATCTCAGATAAATGACCTAATGATGCTTCTCAAGGTCTTGGGGAAAGAAAAGCAAGGAAAACACTAAGTCAGTCACAGAAATAAAAAGACCAGAGCTGAGATAGAATCTAAGCAAGTTAACACAAAGGAACAAGAAAATGAAGATTGGTTCTTTGAAATGATTAACAAGTCTGTGACCATACCACCCTGAACTCACCTGACCTCATCTACAATGATTAACAAGATGGACAAACCATTAGCCAACCCAGCCAAACAAAAGAGAAGGCTCAAATCAGTAGACTTAGAGATTTTTTAAAAAGAGAAGATAACAGAACAAATGCCACTGAAATCCAGAGAATCACTAGGATTTAATTTTGAAACTTATACATCACTGAATTGAAAAACATAGAAAAAATAAAAATACTTCTAGACATGTATAAGTTACCAAAACTGAACCAAGGAAATCCAAAAATACAGACTAATAATAAATAGTGAAATTAATTAGTAATAAAAAGGCTCCTGTGATGGGAGACAACCTCCAAACACTACCACGGAGTACTAAGTTAGGTTAGCCTTGGGGCATGCCTGTGTGGGGAGAGGGGGGTTGTCTTGATCAAGTTTATAGAAACAGGAAGACCTGCCCACTGTGGGCAGCACCATTCCCTGGACTGCGATCTTGGGTGTGTGAAAAGGAGAGAGCAGGCTGAGCACAGCATTCAATCACCACTCCATTTCCTGATTGTGGATGTGTTGCAGCCAGCTGCTAAGAGCTCCTCTTGCTGACTTTCACTTCATGATGGACTGTACACTTTAACCCAGAATAAACCCTTCCTCTCTTAAGTTGCTTTATCGGGAATTTTATCACAGGAACAGATAAAGAAACTAAGGCAGCTCCTGACAAAGAAAAGTCTGAGACCAGAGAGACTAACTATTCAATCTTACCAGACCCTTAAAGTCAAGCTAACAATAATGTCCCTCAAAATGCTCCATAAAACTGAGAGTGAAGGGGGACATTCCTTGGTGAACACAGATGTAGCCAACGTGTAAAACAAGGGTCTTTGTTTAGAAGGGTATTGCTTTACTAATGGGATAAGTTAGTCTAAATTAAAGATGATCTGGGTCTACTAGAACAAAGTTGAAAAGTAACGGTTGAAATTACCAAGGCCAAAATTACTGTCTACAGAGTCAAAGCTCAGCACTCTTGGGAGACAGGTAGTGTGTATGTGTGTGTGTGTGTGTGTGTGTGTGTGTGTGTGTGTGTGTGTGTGTGTATGAGAGAGAGAGAGTTAAAGATGGTGCGTGTAGTATATGTGTAACTGTAATATGTGAGTGTACTGTGTATGTCTAGTATATATACATGTGTGTCTAATATATATGTATGTATAATATTTATGTGTGTATGTATGCATAGTTTGTATATATACATGTATGTATGCACATGAAAGCCAGGGGTTGATATCAGGTGTATTCCTCTATCATGATCCACTTTATTTTTTTAAACAGTCTCTCACTGTCTTAGGGCTTCTATTGCTATGATAAAATGCCATGGCCAAAAGCAACTTGGGGAGGAAAGGATTTTTTTCAGCCTACAACTCTCAGGATACACTCCATCACTGAGGGTAGTCAGGGCTCAAGAACTCAAGACAGGAGGCTAACATGGAGGCTGGAACTGAAACAAAAGCCACAAAGGAACCTTGATGACTGGCTTGCTCCCCGCGGATTGCTCAGCCTGTCTTTTACACCATCCAGGACCACCTGCCCAGGGGTGGCACTGCCCCCACAGGATGGGCCCTCCGCTGTCAAACGTGAATGAAGAAGATGCCGTATAGACCTGTCTGCTGCTCTCTGAACTTGAAGCTCACCCACTTGGCTGGACTGATTGACCAATGAGCTCCACCAGGTCCCACCTGTCTCTGAGCTCCTCTCTCAATGCTGGGGTCACAAACATATCCCTTTGTGTCTGCCTTTTGTGGGGATGTGAGCCCAGGTCCTCTGATGTGTGCATCGGACACTGGGATTTGAACCCAGGTCCTCACATTTGTGCACACGACACAGAGCCATCCCACCTGAAGTTCAATGTTCTTTAAAGGAATAGAACAAACTTCAAATCCGACACTATACACTTCCTATTATCTGACATCCAATAGGAAATCATCAAACATACAAACACAGCAGGAACATATGACTCACAACCTGGAAAATTTCAAAAAAGAGAGAAAAGAAAAAGGCAAGGAATGGCCAAGGCCAGGAAACTGGCAGGCAAGGACATTGAAATAGCTATTCAAAATCTCAGAAATACATTCAAGGATGTTCCAAGAAACACAAAGCCAATTGTGAAAGAAATGGAAGATATAAAAGAAACTCAAATAGAACTGATGGAGGCAGAAAATACAGTATCTGGAAAAAAACCAAATCTGAATAGAAATCATTATTTCATGGATACTAGAACATAATTCTAGGCTGTCAGGTAATAAATGAGCCCTCGTTTCTTTGGAGAAGTTAGTCAGGCTGGAACAAACTCAGTATCACTCAGTCATGTGCTTCAGTCTCCTCTTCAAAGCACTTGTCATGGCTACATTGTTTCCATCATGGGGAAGGTGACTACTCAGCTCACATCTGTCTTCTTCTTTACTGTGAGGATCTCACGAGCAGAACATGTTTTCTGTGATCTCTGTGCTGGGCCCAGCATAGTGTCAGGTATGAAATCGGCTTATAAGTATGGATACATACATAGATGGATGGATGGATGGATGGACAGACAGACAAACAGAAAAACATAGATAAATGGATAAATGAATAGATGGGTGGATGGACAGATAGATAGATGATGGGTGTTGGGTAAATGGATGGATGGATTCCTGCAATTACTTCATTCAGGAACCACCCCAAACCTCAACTTTCTCCCTTGCCTGTTGGTCCTCTTGTGACTGCATAAGACGTGCTCACTGCAGGCCCCGTTGAATCCTGAATGATGAAGATCGAAAAAGACTCACTGAAAGGCCTGGAGCAAGATGCATAAGTTCTCGGAGTTCTCTGTTTTTCAACTACTGCAGAAGAATACTCAAATAGATTATGTCTATACCCCTCCTAGCTGCTTGCGGGCTGGTCTCTAAAACTGCCCCTACAGTGAGTAGTGCTCGTGGATAGCTGAGAGTAGGGTAGAGAGCTAAGCCAAGTTATGAGGATACTGGGGTCCTGTATTTGGCCTTTGCATTACAAAGTGAGTCCTTCACCACCTGAGCTATCACAACTCCCACGCCTCTTTTTTGAGATAAGGTTTGTTTGTTTGTTTGTTTGTTTGTTTATGTAGCGTAGGCTGCCCTTGAACTCACAAAGCTTCTCCCTCTGGGTGTTCCATGTCCACCTTTTGTTTCTATCATAGCAGAAATAACTAAGGAGGAGGGAGAGAGTCCTCTGCCCCAGTATGTTAGCTTGTAGCCCCATCACAGATGGTCATCAAGTTTAGTGGCTTAAAAAACAGCAATCCATTCTTCTCTCTCACAGAGTCTGTGGGTCAAGCACTCGGGAGAAGTTTGCTGAGTAGTCACAGCCCGGGGTTTCTCATGAGCTTAAGGTGCTGCAGTTCACTGAAGACTTGACTGGAACTGAATGATCCAGTTTCGAGACTGGAGTCTTAACAGACCTGTAAGGTCTTCTCCTGGGGAAACTTAAATGTTCTCACGAAGCTCCAGGCCTGAGAGACCTCGTCTGAGAAAAACAAGGTGGTTGGCAGCTAAGGGATGACAGTGGAGGTTGACCCCTGACCTAAACACACATACACCCACACACACCCACACACACCCACCCACACCCACCCACACCCACCCACACACACACATACACGCACATGCGCACATGCACACACTCACACACATACACACAAGCACACACACACACACTTGTAGGTTGTTACAGTTTCCTTTCTATTGCTGTAGTGATAAATACAATGACCAAAGGCAGGTTGGGGGAGGGTCGGTCACCAAGAGAAATCTGCAGGAACTCAAGCAGGAGGTGCAGGCCAGAAGGACATTGAAACCACAGGGGAGTGCTGCTTACTGGCTTGCTCCCCTTGGCTTGCTCAGGTTTTTGGTTTTTTCTTTTTATACAACCTAGGACCATCAGCCCATGGGTGGCACCACCCACAGTGGGCTGGGCCCTCCCACCTCAATCTTTAATAAAGAAAATGTCCCACAGATTTGCCCACAGGCCAATCTGATTAATGCATTTTCTCGATTGAATTTCTTCTTCCTGGATTAGTTTGTGTCAAGTTGAGAAGAAGTAAGCAGCACACAGCTACACACACACACACACACACACACACACACACACACACACACACACACACACACACACAGGCAACAGCCCAGAATAGAACCAACTTTAGTAAACTGCCATTTTTGGAACAGGTGGTAAATGTGAAATGTCTCAGGGGCCCCTTTGCTGAAAGATAAGACGCACTTCCAGCCAGCTCATACGCCCATGGATTTGCCTGATCTGTGTATATTCATCTGTGTGTGTGTGTGTGTGTGTGTGTGTGTGTGTGTGTGTGTGTGTGTGTGTGTGCTGAGACCAAGGCCAACTGAAGCCACTCTCTTCTTCGCTTGGGTCCAAGAGATCCCACAATGCTCATCTCTACATCCTCTCTTTTTCCCAGCGCAGCTTTCAGTCCAGTTTCAAGCATCCCATGCCCACTCTGCCACTGTCCAGGTGCTCTTGGGACTCAGCTCCTGTTCTCATGAGTGAGCTCCCCCAGCTTCACAGTTGAATACACGGCGAGTGTCTGCCTGTGAGAATAGACATTGTAGTCTGTTTGGTCTACATCTTCCAGAACGCGAGATCAGGCAAAGAAGAGGAACAAGAGAAGTTATTCCAGACAACAGACTGGGTCCCTAGGATGTGCCACACTGGGAGCAGGATGGGAGACTGAGCTTGTTCAGGAGGTACGGGAACTCTCTGGAAAGCAGGAAGGGCAGTAGCCAGACTGCCCACAGTCTTAAGAAAGGAAGGTGGGGGATCTGTCTGTTCCCACCAGCCTTGTATCACGGAGGTCGAAAATACCCCTCCAGGAAGGGCAGCGTCTACCTCTCTTGAATTCTACAGGCCCTACTGGCTACTCAGGAAGCCAGATTTCACTGTTGATGAATGTCTTCCTCCAAGCCAAAGTAGAGGGCATCTGGGCTGGGTGGGACCTCGGCCACAAAAGAGAACAAGGCTCCTGACAACAGAAACTAAGAAGATGGACAGAAGGGTCCCTGTACAGTTATCCCCTTAACAGCAGCTGTGGAAAGTTCTGGATCTGTTCTCTTCATTGTAGCAGTTTCTCAAATGTGTGGTGTGGCTGGGAGATAAAGTGAAACTCTGTGTTCTTTGTGTGCTGACCCTTGCTGGCTCAGAGACAGATGAATATACACAGATCAGGCAAATCCATGGGCGTATGAGCTGGCTGGAAGTGCGTCTTATCTTTCAGCAAAGGGGCCCCTGAGACATTTCACATTTACCACCGTTCCAAAAATGGCAGTTTACTAAAGTTGGTTCTATTCTGGGCTGTTGCCTCTGTGTGTGTGTGTGTGTGTGTGTGTGTGTGTGTGTGTGTGTGTGTGTGTGTGTATGTTGGGGGAGCGGGGCATATGTGCCTGAAGCATAGAGGCCAGAGGTCAACATCAGTCACTCTCTACTTCATTTTGTTTTGAGACAGGGTCTCTCACTGAACTTGGTGGTCTCTGGTTCTGCTAGACTAGTTAGCCAACAATCCCCTGGGACTCACTTGTCTTTGCCTTCCCAGTTCTGGGATTTATAAGCAAGCTACTATGCCTGGCAGGCATTTATCTGTCTGTCTGTCTGTCTGTCTATTTGTCTATCTATCTATCTATCTATCTATCTATCTATCTATCTATCTATCTATCAATCACGTATCTATCTACCTGTCTGTCTGTCTATTTCTTTTTAGCATAGGTTCTTAGAATGTAGCTCAAGTACTCATGCTTGCATGGACACCTCAGCACCTCTGGGTTTCTGACAGGCCTAAAAGGCCCCCAACGTTCTTGTTATTTGCTAAGAAGGGATAGATGTTTCCTCTCAAGAGTTCTTCATGCTTCAGCTAAGGAGCAGCCCTGAGGAATTAACCAGGAGCCTAACACACAGGGGCTACAGATCCCTAGAACTCCAGTATACCCAGAGGGCTGGTCCAGTGCTACCATAGAAGGGTGAGTAACTAGACAGACACTATGGTGCTCAGCTCTGTGGAGAGTCAGGGGGCTACAGGGCCTTTAAACAGGCAGGGAAGGAAGAACATGTGGGGTTTTGGTGTCTGGGATCTGAAGCCACCTCCCCCATCCTTTTGGCCTGCTATCAGCCCAGCGCTGTCTCTTTGCATTAAAGTGACAAGAAGCAGCACCAAGCTGACGACAGGAGTCTGGAGCTGTAATTTGCACTGACAGTCACTGGCGTTATCCGCTTATTGCCTGGTAAGCTAAATAGGAGATTTGTCTGATTCTGATCCTGGGGAGAAAAATGACAGCCCTACTCTGCTCAATGCAAGGCACCAGGCAGGCTGTCAGCTGAGCTCTGGCCAGCAGTGCCTGCTGCACAATGCTCTTCTGAGTCCTTTCTTCCGGCCTGGACTTCCCTTTAACCTCCAGACAGCAGCTTTGGTGGCTGGCAGGTGTCATCTTCTCCATAACATCTTTGTTCACAGCTTATTGAGGGGCCCAGAGGACTCTTTGGGGAATGAAGCCTCACCCCAAGAAAGTCAGATAGTAGCTGAAATACACTGTCTTCTGCCTCTCCAACCCCTCTCTTCAAAAGAAGTGAGAGGTTCAGTCTAAGGTACTATCAAGTAAAGCTTAGCCACTCTGTGCTATACCCCAGCTTGGTGTGTTTTAAAATATATTTATTATTTTTATTATTTTAAGTGCGTGTGTATGTATATAGGTGTGTGTGTGTGTGTGTGTGTGTGTAACTGAAATTACAGGTGGTTGTGAGCCATCTAATGTGCATCCGGCCTGTGGAAGACCAGTATGTACTCCTAACCCTGAGCCATTTTTCCAGCCCCACTTGCCATGTTTTTAATTTGCTACATAGTGCTGGATTAATAAACGCACTGTTTAAATTTTGTCTTTATAGTTCTCAAAACCACTCTCCAGTGCACTTGTAGTAGTACCTGAGTCAGACGTAAATCCCCAGAATAACTGATTGTATTTTAGCAATCAGCTATGAGTGTAAAGTTCACTCCCATGAGAAGAATGGAAGTGCTGCACAGAGTTATTCAATATTTATTTAAGTGTGTCTCTCACACACACACACACACACACACACACACACACACACACACACCCCTGAGTGCAGTGTCTGTAGAAGCCAGAAGAGGGCATCAGATCCCTTGGAGTTGGAGTTACAGGCAAGATGAACTAGATAGACTGGGAACACACTGTGGGTCTCTCCAACAGTAACAAGTGCTCTAAGCAGCAGTGCCCCCCACCCACCCAACACACCCCCAAAGCCATTCTTACCCAACTTCCTGACCTGTGCACCATCCATTAGCCGCTGCGTTCATCTTACCACTGAGCAGGAAAGTAAGAAAGGAAAAGAAGCTATGGGTTCACCACGTCATCACACCATGACAGGAAGTCACAGGAGGGAAATGTGTGAGGCTCCCCAGCCACATTCAGAACATGGCCATCTCATCTCCACTCCAGACAAATCCTGGCTGAATGGGAGCACGGCCCCTCTGGGCCACCAGCAGCTGTCAGGTGTATGGGTGGTACTCTCCGGTATTGCTTTGGCTGTCACTGACATCCCCTGGAGTTCGTGCTCATGGTCACAGGGATCACTGACCACATACGCTGTTCACAGCTCTCTGTTCTGTGCATATGCCATGGATGTCACTGATAACACGAAAGATGGAAGATTAAATTATGAAGGATTCCACAATGGTAAGAGCAGAATGTTAGAAGAGCACAGCACTCCCAGGTCTCACTAGAAGCTGCCTCTGCCTGCAACTGGTATGTTTATCTGAGTCTTTCCAGTGGCCGGAAAGTGGGTAATGTTCTGTTAGTCAAGGAATCCTGACAGCCCAGCATGCTAATTAAGCTTTCTCGAATATTCAGAGATAACATTTGAGGCTATAGCAGGGCAAACTTCCCACTCAGGGCCACAGCACTTGTCACCGGCCCCACCCAAGTGCAGACACGAGCAGCCTAGACAGAGACCACACCCTAACCTCTAACTACCTTCAGCTGCTCATTGTAGGTCATGGGGAGACTCTGGAGAATGCACTCTTCCTTTCTCATTGTACCACAGTCAGGTTGATCTGTCAGGGTTTGGGGGTACCTCTCTCTTCCAATGGGAATCCAAGGATTCACATGTTTTACAATGTGACCTTCATCTGGAGAGTTAGCTCAATGGACAAACGAGCTGGTAGTGTAAACCCGGAAATCTGAGTGTGATCCCTGGGCCTCATGCATAATCCCAGCACCTCTATGGTGATGGGGGGTGAGCTAGCCTGGAGTACACAGTGCAGCAACAGAGACAGCGAGGGAGATCCTGCCTCTATCAAGTGGAAGTGTGTGCCCCACCCCATCCCACCACACCCACACGGGAAATCAACCAATCATTAAATCAAACAAATGTTATGTTCACTCCAGCTCAGGTGGAGGGGATTAGAGACTTTTAAAGGGACAACAGTGAAGGGCGGATGTTGTACTGAGAGGTCTTAACAGGGAATGGGTCCAAGTAAGAAGCCCCCAGGGACCTTCCTCCCAACTGCTATTGTTATACTGGAGAGGGTAAGAATGAGCATGGGGTCCTTCCCACCTAAGTGTGGCTTGATTTTTCTTGTCTTTTGGTAAACAGAATACACACATACCCATGTACACTCACACAGGCACACACATGCATGCACACACAAAGACTAATACAACACACACATGCACGTACTCATACATGCATACACGGACATGTACACACCACACACGTGTGTATGTACGCACCATACACGCACATACAGTCACACACATATGCACACATGCACGCAGGCATGTACATGCACACGCACCCTACAGCTCAGTGCCCAGGTCATACCTTAAGAGTCGAATGTCCCTTAACCAGTCTCTAATCTTTCCTTTTCTCTGCGTGATTCAGAGCACTCCTTGCTCACTCACCAGGTTCACCGGGTCAAAGGAGAAGCCCTTTTATTCCCGGGCACCACCCAGCCTCGGCCCACGTCAGCACTGAGGAAGGATAGCTGGACAGAGGAAAGGACAGCTCCACATTGGTGTTTGTGTGTACAGAGAAGGAACTGTGCGCAGGGGAGGCAGAAGAAGGTGGAAAACCAGAGCTCACTTGGACAGGACAGGATGGGTAAATAACACTGTCCCAAGGTTCCCAGAGAAGCCTGTTTGGCCACGCTGCCATGGTTTTTCACAGTCCCTGGGAGGTTAATTCCCAGCCCCCTCATCCCCACCTATGGCTCCTCCTATGCACTACAAAGCTAGATATTCTGCCTTCTCCCTGCTAAGCATCGGAAGAGGGGTGTGTCAAATGTCACCAGCCTCTGTGAAGACTGATTTACTCGGTGGTGGGTGAAAGACAACAGTTCAGGGTGGGGTGATGATTTTTCACCAAAAACATTCCTGTTCACAGAAAAATTCTAGTGTCCATCACTTAGGGTTAAGTGAAGAATATTACATAGCTCATGGCGGACTACTCCAGACGGCCTCCTGGCTGGAAGGAAGGAAGGCAATTGCTGAAGGCAGTGGGTTCACAGTTCTAATCTCCTCAGTGATTCACATCCTCCAGATCTCAGCTTCTCTGGCTCAGTGTCCTCTGCCCCACAGTGCCCGTGGGAAGGCTCTTATTGGCCCCATAGCCAAGGGGATGGTGCTTGTTCCTCTCCAGCCTCCCCACAGGTTGTGTTGCTGTTTTTCTCTGGACATATTGTTTGGGAGCAGCGGGACATACTGGACGTATCGTGAAGACATGCCAAGTGCTATTAATGACCTGCTGCTGACAAAAAAAGACAAGGAGGGAGCCCTGTGGGTAGGTAGGCTTCACATTTCCCACGACACACATGGACTCTTGACAACCCAGAGCCAGCAGCAGCCATTATCAGAGCCAGAAGCATGCAAGCTTTTGTCAGCACTAGCAAGAACCTTCCCCAAGTGGCTCTTTGTCCTGTTCTCTATGATTGCAGAAGTATCTGCTGGTGCTGGGCTCAGGAACAATAAAAGTATCATTCCTTCTTAATACTGGGATGCTTTGTTACAAAGTGGGTTTGTGACTCAGGTCAATTTCAACCGGCCAGATCTGCCAGATCTGCCGAAGAGCAGAGGAAAAGCAGGCCCTTTGCAGCTGCCATGGGTGGCTTTGGGCTGGCATGCATAAGAGTACATAAAGCCAAGGGTTGGGCATGTAGCTCAGTTGGTAGAGTCCTTGCCTGGCAGCTATGAGGCCCTGGGTTTGATCCACAGCACCCAGTGTGGTGGTGTGTGCCTAAAGCCCCAGTACCCCAGAGGAATAGACAGGAGGATGGAAGTTCAAGGTCCCACCCAGTTTCATAAGGAATTTAAAGCAAGACTGGGCTGGCTGTATGAGACCCTTTCTCAAAACAACAACAAGGAATATTTAAAACCAAATGATTACATCTCTTGCTTGTCCGTGTGTGTGTGTGTGTGTGTGTGTGTGTGTGTGTGTGTGTGTGAATGTGTATGTGTACATGTCCATTTGTGTTCTTCTCTGTGTGTGGTATGTATGTATCTGTGTTCCTCTCTCTGTCTGTCTCTCTCTCTCCCTGTGTGTTCCTCTCTCTGCCTCTGTCTCTGTTTCTGTCTGTCTGTGTGTGTGTTCCTGTCTCTGTGTGTGTGTGTGTGTGTGTGTGCGCGCACGTGCGCGTGCGTGCGTGCATGTCTTAGAAGAAGCCTTGCTAAGGAATCTAGGCTGGCCTCAGACTCTTTGGCTCCTCCTGCCTCAGCCTCCTGAGTGGTGCATGGGATTACCAGCGTATACCACTGCAACATCTACCACCGTGCTGCTTGTCTTTTCACAGGCAGATAAAAGAGATTTTGTCAGCTTGTCCTGGGCCATGATTGGAAGTCCCACTTTAAAAGGTTGAACACTTTTCTTTCTTCGATCATAATTTTCTGTTAGGATGACTTTTATGTCTTCGGTGATGCCGTGATGGGACCACGTATGCTGGAGAAGAGTGATGCCAGTCAGGGGTGGCTGCTTTCAAGTTTCCCCAGTCTCACAGCAGAGCCGAGCCGTGGCATATCAAGCAGTTGGAAGTTGACCTCTGGCTGGTGGTCCCCACTCTGAGCTTCACCAGCCACCAATGAGGCAGGCAGTGTCGCTTTGCTGTGTGGCCACTAAAGACCGTTCTTTTCAAGTTGTTGTGGGTTGCCATGGAGACAAGATATCTTAATGTTAAGAACAATTTGCTCTGAAATGAAAATGGCCTTTCTCTAAGGGAAAATCAACTTGGAAACTGTTTGAGTTATTCCCAGCTCCCCCACTTCTGGTCCCTATACCACCATGTTCTCCTTGCTCGCCTAGAGGTCTTAATTTTGATGATCTATGAGGTGTCAGCCAGAAGGTCTTGTGCTCTGCCACAATGTACTATAAAAAGGCAGATGTATGACTCTGTCATCCACAAATACCCTAGAAAGTTAAGTGTTAAGCTAGTGTTAATAATAAATGGGGTTTTTTTCCTCCAAAGTAGGTTAGGGCAGTATCACCCTCACCCCAGAAAAATTTCAAACCAATAAAATGTCAGGGCACTGAGGACACACCTGACTTGTCATGGTCATTTGAGTGCAACCAGAAAAGTTACTAAATGTCATTCCACCTTGTCTGCCTGATGAAGAGGACTAGCCACCCCCTCCCCCATGCCTGGGTTTTGTCTCTATAATTAGAGCCCTTGGGGCCAGGATGAATGCAGACACATATATGTAAAAGTCTTAGGAATCATGGCTGTCACCACTAACTCAGTCCCTACAGTCCTCTACCAGCTCCCCAGTCTGAAGGAGGGGAGGCCAACACACCTTTGCATGATCTCTCCAGGCTCCCTGACTCCATCTTTTAGCCACATGAATCTGGGCTCCTGGTGGATGCAAACTTTCTTTTTCTGAAGGTCACTCACGGGTAGGCATCTCTAGGAAGGGCCACTCACCTTTGTGCAGAAGACTTTGAAACATCCATGGCAGCAAGTCCTGTCTATACTACCTTTGCTGAAGAAAATTCCAAGTTGAAATGAAATTGTGTGTGTGTGTGTGTGTGTGTGTGTGTGTGTGTGTGTGTGTAGGTGTATGTACATACATGTGGAAACTAATAGACAACTTTGTGTGCCGTTCCTTAAGAACTTGTTTTAAGAGTGCCTGAGCTTACTGAGTAGACTAGGAGACTGGCCAGCGAGCCTCAGGATCCCCCTAACTCTCCTTAACTCACTGGGGTAATAAGCAGGTGTTACTGACCTGCTTTCTTTCATGTGAGTTCTGGGGATCCAACTGTAGTCCTCATGTTTGTATAGCAAGCACTGAACCATTTCCCTAGCTTGGTCTTTTTTTTTTTTTTTTTTTTTTTTTTTTTTTTTTTTTTTTTTTTTTTTTTTTTTTTTTTTTTTTTTTTTTTTTTTTTTTTTTTTATCAGAAGGGCCTTCCTGGTGTAAAAGGAAAGAATCCACATAGCCAGGAAATGATCTGCAGTCAAAATTTTCGAATGTTCCCTACCTCTAGCTGGATTCTCCAAAAGTGTGCCCTGACAGAAGATTCTAGAGCAAACGATTCACTAGGAGGCATTCTTAGGAACCGACACAGGGTTCTAGTGTGCTGTGATAAAACACTTTGGCCCAAACAATTTAGGGCAGGAAAAGATGTTTTTGGTTTTCACCTCCAGGTCATAGTCTATCTTTGAGGGAATCAGGACAGGAGCTCAAACAGAAACTTGAAGCATAGAGGGACGCCGCTCACTGGACTATGCTCAGCTAGCTTTCTTAGACAGTTCAGGGAATGGTGTTGCCCACAGTGGACTGGGCCTTTCTACATAAATTGAGAAGACAGTACCCCAGAAATGTACCCACAGACCAGTTTTCAATTAAGGTTCCTTTTTCCTAGATGACTGTACATCTGTGGTTCTCAACCTCCCTGATGCTGCGACCCTTTAATGCAGTTCCTCATGTTGTGGTGACCCCAGTCATAAAATTATTTTTGTTGCTACTTCATAGCTGTAATTTTGCTACTATTATGAATCATAATGTAAATATCTATGCTTTCTGATGGTCTTCGGTGACTCCTAAGGGGTTGAGACCCACAGGTTGAGAATCACTGCTCTAGTTTATGTAAAGTTGACCAAAAAAACAAAAAAACAAAACCTAACCTGGACAGGAGGGAGACATATGAGGGGTTTGATGTCATACCAAGTCCCCTTTAGAATGTTGGCATGATCCTTCAATGAGCACGGGACATGACACAAGCAGGTGGCCCACAGGGATGAGGTTGCTGGATGCTTTGTATGTGTGCTTCATGGAAGGCCTGCAGAGTCCACAGGCAGGATGGCTCCAGCAGCCTATGGTTGTCTCGTGACAAGGACAGGTACTGTCCGCTCAAAGGACTGGTATGTTCAAGGATGGGAAAAGGCCTGAGGACTTGTGGACATGAGACCCTCAATATCTGCCACCCACTTCACCCACAGGAAGGCAAATCCAAGAGCAGCCCCGAGTTGTCATAACATTTCCCCACCTCTCATTAAACAAGTATCTTGTGAGCACTTACTGTGTCCCAGACAAGTTGCTCAATGTTGGGATCTACAGACTGCAGAAGGCAGCCCTGATATCACACACGAGAAGCCAGCAGGCCAGCAGGGGGGGATGGGGAGTGTGTGCCAAATGCCTGCTACCCAGGTCAAGTTCATCTGTTCCTCTCTTGTGTCTCTTTTGAAAACCTGCCTGAATAGTTACATAACCAGGGGTTAGGCTGCCTCATGTTAATCCGGCACCTAGATATCCCCAGATGAAAAGCCCAGCAGGGTTGCAAGGTATTATTAGTATAAAAGTGGTGTTTAGTAATGCAGAATAAATACGCTGACATCGGAGTCACACTCTGCATTTAGGGGAGTGTTCCGGGTCTCCTAGGCCTTTTATTTAGCCAGTGATCCCAACAGCTATAAAACATTCCTGCCCTGGTTTATTTTATGACCTGAGTATTTTTCTGGCATCAAGCTTTGGTAAGTGCCCTGCTGGTTCCAAGGAGTGTGGCTGTGTGGGCAGCATCCCAGCAGCAGCCAGGCACCTGGGTTATGAAGGTCATGTCCAGTGATTGTCTGTGACCCACGAGCCAAGACCCAGGAGGTGGGCAGGAAGCCAGAATGCTGAGCATAACTAAGCAGAACTAAGACAGGTCAGGAAAAACTCTGGCATCTTTATGTCCGTCCTTTCCCAGGGCCAAAGGTTTAAAGATCAAAGTGGGGCCCACGCTGGTAGAAACAACTGCCAAAAAAATATGGGCCACAGTTGAATTTGAACTTCAAATAAACAAGTAGTCAAAGTAACTAGACATCTTGCATCCTTAGCAGCTCATTCTGCAACCTTGCACCCGAAGTGTTGTGGGATGAAGATCGTGGCTGTCAAACTTATGCTTTGTTAAGTCATACCTAAATTCCCCAGTGCCAAGCAAAAAGCCAACCCACAGTGGTAGGACAACTGCAGGCAGTAAAATGGAGGTAAAGAGTGACCCACCCAAGCCCCAGAACTCCTGTTTCAAAGGGAAGTCCTTAGATTTATGTTTGTCTTTATTGATACTGTAGTTTAAATGTGAGATGTGGGGCCTGGAGATGACTCAATGGGAAAATGCATGCTGGGTAAGGATAAGGAAGTGAGTGCAGATTCCCCTGCGCCCACATAAAAGCCAGATGCTGTCTGTAACCCTGTGCTCCTGCTCACAACCTCATGGTCAGCTAGCTTGGCATCCACACAGTGACAATGGAATCTGTCTCAAACGTAGAAGTGAGGCCCAACACCTAAGGTTGAGCTCTGACCACCAGGCATGAGCTACAAAGTATGCTCACTCCCCCCAACAGGCGCGAGTGCGCGCTCGCATGCGCGCGTGCACACACACAAACACACACACACACACACACACACACACACACACACACACACACACACACACATCTTCTCAAAGATTAAAAAGAAATTTAAGTATGAAATGCCCCCTGTTGTCTCATGTGGTTAAACACATGGTTCCAGCTGGTAGAGTGTTTGAGAAAGCTGGAGAAATCTGTAAGAGATGGAAGAAGAGGTCACTGTAGAACAGGGGCCCACTCTGTTTCTCCTGATCTCTGCTTCCTGACTGGATACAATGTGTCCCTGCCATGATTTCTCTGCCATGGTGCTTCCTATTCCTGGAACTGTGTGAGCCAAAACATACTCTGTATCCCTTAGGTTGCTTCTGGTCAGGTATTTGGTAACAACAACAACAACAACAACAACAACAACAACAAAGTGACTGATACAATTGCTTATGCACATGAGCAAGGGTTAATTATTTTTAACTATGAAAAAGCTCACCTAAAATTAAAAGACATGTGCAAGTTATAAAGCCCAAGAGAAGCAAAACACCCCAAAGCAAAACACCCCAAATCTCCTGCTTGCTCCTAACATTTTTCCTAGTATGGAACTTTCCCAGGAGCCTTGACTCAGCCTGGAGACAGGCTGCAACAATAAAATAAAATCAAAATACATTAAAATAAATTTTAAAAAATCCAGCTTTGACAGGGGCTATAAGCTGAGGGGTCTGGTGACAGAGGCTTAGTCATGGCCCAGCTCTTGCCATTTGACAAGCAGAGATGAAGTGAACCTGGAACCTGATTCTGGATTTTAGAGCCAAAGTCTGGGATATGTGGCTCGAAGACTTCAGACCTTGTCATCTGTGGGGTATCTGGTAGAGTCCACAGACTTATTCCACAAATCTTTATGGGTCATGTAAAATGCATCAGACATGCTCAAGGTGCTGGGGACTTGCTTGGTACGTCAGATGAGGCCTTTGTGGGGCTTATGCTGGGGCAAGCAGACCAGAGGATGAGTAACCTACAGGTTGATGAGTCACTGAGTTACTACCTGGGCACAAAGCTAGCCTAGGGGCAGTCGGTCCCAGGACATAAAACCCAACTTCCTTAGAGTTTGGCAGATTTTACAAGAAAGAGGACTAGATGCCTTGATCAGGTGTCAGACCCTGTAGCAGTAATACGGAGGCCCTGATATCTCTTCAATGCAGGCAATTTTACTTATGACTTCATGTGAAGAAAAGACAGCCAAGCCTGACAGAAGGGTGACCAGAGTTCAGCCCTGGTACAGCCAGCTCCTCAGACCTGGAAGGTCAGTCCTGAGTCATTGGGGACAGATGAAAGCATTAGACAGATATTCTCAAATTGTGGCTCCAGACAATAGCAACAGCAGCGGTCCAACAGAGATCTTGTTGTGATGCTAAGGCAGAAACCCTGGTACTCTCACATTCACTGCCTGAGCTGAGGACGCTCTTCAGATAATTTTAGGTCTCAAGGAAGTTTGAGAACACCGCTTCAGAGGGCTGTGGAGGGGGCTCAGCCAGAGGCCACCCAGCATGTGTGAGGCCTTGGGTTCCATCTCCAGGACCATAGAGAGAACCTCAGCTTCAGAAAAAGAAATATGTTTGCTGAGATTTGTCTCTCAGTTCCATCATATCAGAGACCATCTGGGTACTGGGGTGCAAGTCCGCTCCTCTCCGATCAAACCCCAGCCACCCACAGAATGAAACTTGGTGTGAACACACATGGCTCTTCTCCCTCAGGGCTTTCTAAGGCCCTTGTTTGTTCGTGGTCTGCATTAAACTCTTCTGGGCCATCCATTCATTCATCCATCCACCCATCCACCCATCCATCCATCCATCCATCCATCCATCCATCCATCCATCCACCCACCCACCCATCCATCCACCCATCCATCCATCCATCCATCCATCCATCCATCCACCCACCCGTCCGTCCGTCCGTCCGTCCATCCATCCATCCATGCATCCACCCATCCGTCTGTCCATCCATCCATCCATCCATCCATCCATCCATCCATCCATCCACCCATCATTCACTCATTCATTGATCCATTTTCACACTATGAGCTCCTAAAGACACAAAGATAGTAAAACTCTACCTGCACCCTCAGGGAGATTGTATCAAGGACAGGGCTGTGACTTATCCTAGAAAATGAAATGCAGAGTAATTAGTCCTATAGGAGAGGTGGGGTGGACTGGAGAGGCTGGAGGGAGAAGCCTCAGCCAGGCCGAGAGAAGATGCACAGGATTGTTTGTGCAAACTCAACCAGTCTCATTGCTGACATGGTCAGATGAAAAACAAGTGTTCTGGTTTCTCTTGATGCCGGAGAGACCTGTCTGCAGATTCTGCATGCCCCAGGCCACCTTGGACGGTGGGACATGCCTACAGAGTGGATCTGGAGGGCCCAGGACAGCAGAGCTGACCAGAGAATGACCTGGCTGACTTCAAAGTGCTTTTTGTCCTTACTGGTTAATTGATGGTACCCCCAAAGTCCAGCATCCCCACCTCAAAAGGAACCTCCAACCCCACTGACCCTCAGAACTGTACCCATTTGAAGGTATATTGGGGTGGGGGTATAGCTCAATCCGAAGCTCTTTCCTAACACGTACAAATCCCTGGTGTAATTCCTAGCATTCAAAAAAATTTTTTTTTAATTGTGCCAGACAGGACCAGAAATAAATTCCTAAAATCAACACTTAGCCACTCCAAGGCTGAGAACCTGTGACTGTCAATCTGACAGAATCTAGAATCACCATGGAAACAAACCTCTGGGCATGTCTAGACGGGGTTAACTGAGGGGAGAGGCCCATCCAAAATACAGGAAACACCATTCCATGAGCCCAGGACTCCGACTTAAATGTTAAAACCCTTGACCCAGAAATCTCATCTAGAATCTTCTTATAAGGAATTATGAAGAACTTGGGCAAATATTTATATGAGCCCCTGTCTTTTATGGTCATGCTCCATACCACACACTGAGTAGAGAAATGATCTCTGATATAGACCAAAATGTTCACTGAAACATTGTTTAATAGTAAAATGTTATAAATACTACATGTCCAGTGATAGACCGCTGAAGCACTTTTGAGTTAGTGTATAGAATATGATACCATGCGTCGAAAATGTCTTTTTAAAAGATTTATTTATCTTACTTTATGTATGAATGAGTGTTTTTCCTTCGTGTGTGTCTGGACTCTGCATGCACGCATGCCCACCAAGGCCAGTGGAGGGCACTGGGTCCTCTGGAACTGGAGTTCAGGATGGTTGTGAGTTTGCCTTGTGGGTGCTGGGAGTCAAGCTTGGGTCCTCTGGGAGACCTCTTAAGACCTCTTAAAAACAAGTGCTTTAACCTTTACGCCACCTCTCCAGCTTCAAGTTAGAAATTCCTTTATAAACTGTTAAGTACTATGGGAAAAACCCTTACACATATACCATGTTTCTAGTTGAATGTGTATAAGAAATATACACATATTAAAACAAAGAGGAAGAGGGCTGGGGGTAGTTCAGTGGGCAGAGTTACCTTCCTACCGTCCACAGCAGAGCAGCATAACCTGAGCGTGGCAGTGCTTTCCCGCCATCCCAGCGCTGGGAGATGGAAGCAGGAGAGACAGAGAGAAGTTCAAGGTCATCTTTATATACAGAAGTAAATCTGAACCTATCCTGGGCTCCATGAGGCCCTGTTTGTAAGAATAAAAATACCACTAAGAAGCCAGGTGTTATGTGTGTCTGTGATTCCCAGCCCTTGGAAGCCTGACACCGTGAGTTCAAAACCAGGTAGCCTGGGCTACAGGGAGACACCATCTCAAAACAAACAAACAGTCTACTAGATAGATTATGGGACCCTTTTATGCTTTCTGAAATATTTTTTAATTTTAACCTTCAACAATTAGTATGTGCTCACTTAACAATAAAGACATTGTAAAAATTCAAATGCACATGGGTGTTACCTCTCAGGGCGCCAGGAATTATCTTAAACTTCCTTCAGAGAACTGCCTCCTGGTCCAGTCCTGGTGAATCATCACGCTTGACTGAATTTATTATTTTCTCTTTGCCAAATGAATCTCATCCCTGCCCCGTCACCTCCTAAACCGGTCACATGTTGCAGCTACTGCTGCTCATAAAGCCCAGGTGAGTGCTAATGGCTGTTATCTTTAATGCTCTGGTGCTTTGGGGGAGAAGTGAGTCATGGCGACTGTGACATCACCACCGAGGCTCCTGAGGGAGAAACAAGATCTCACTTGAGGAAATCCTCTTCGCAGAACCTTGCCTGCATGGGTTTCCCGATGCTGAAGTGGGTATCATCAGCTCTTGCTGCCTTCTGGGTGGCTCTAAGCCTCAGCAGAACACGCCTGCGCCTCATCACACATTGCAGGCCAGCAAGGGTTAGCTGGATCGGCTGGCCTGGGCTCTGAGGGCCACACATGTGGCTTCTCTTAGGACCAATTCGGCAGCTGGGGGTTCCTTTTGTCAGGGTGATGACATAGGCCTGAGGAGCACGTGTGGCTACACAGTCACAACCCTCGGTGCCCTGCCTGTAGCATCCATGGCTCGAGGCGAAGTTAAAGGGCAGAACAAATTCTGCATCCATGATTGTGATGTAGTATATAAAGTCTCGTGGCAAAGAGTGTGAATGCAGTGGAAGGTAAAGAACCAAGTCTGGCCATTCATGGAGGGCTGGGCCAGTGGCATGAGCCACTTGCTGCTATCAGACATCAGAGATCAAGGGAAAGAGGAGGGGCCAGGAGTTGAGGCTATGACCTGATGGAGACGGCTAACAAACGCCTTCTGAACTTGCAGCCGCCAAATGCAATCAACAGTGCTATTAAGGACTGGGTGTTGGGCTAGTGAGGTAGGTCAGCAGGTAGACACTTGCTTCCCAGCTTCCCAGTTCCCAGAACTGCTCCTGTGAGTTGTCCTCTGACCTTTGCCCTTTGATCTCTGCAAGTGTGCATTGCTTTCATTATATTTTATTTATTTCATTTATTTAATATTTTTTAGACTGGGCTCTGAGCTAGGCGGGGCTCTGACCTGGGCTATGACACAAGTGAAAGCCAAGCAAGATTCTATTTCCTCTTGTTTAACTTGAAACATCATTTTTCAAACCCCAAGTCCATATCCATCCTTCAGATGCACTTTAATTTGCAGGCTCTCGCCTCTTGTGTTGCCATGGTTTTAGAAGGTTGGGTATATTTTTATATCTCAAGCTTTTCTCCCATGTGTAAATATCTTGATAATCTGAGTTCTCCCTGGAGAGAGGAAAGGGATGTGGCGGGGCTGAGGACGTGGCTCAGTTCGTAGTGTGTAGAGTGCTTGTCTAACAGGTAGGGAGCTTTGGGGTTCAAACCCCAGGCACTTATCGGAAACCCCAGCACTCAGGAGGCGGAGGCAGGAGGATCAGATCAGAAATTCAAAGTTATCCTAGGCTGCTACATCCCGAGTTCAAAGCCAGCACAGAATATGTGAAGCCTTGTCTACTGTGACACATAAAAAAATTAATAATTAAAAAGAGGAAGAAATAAAATGAATATCTCTTTTCTGCACCACAGGGATGCCCACACTTATGGTGTCAGTAGAGTATGAACCAACTGCGTGAGGAAGGCAGGGCTCAAGGTTGCCACAGGACTAACAAGAGTACTCTGGCAGAGACTATGGACTTAGAAGGCTGCAGAGTCTGGAGCTCTGAGGCAACTGTCTGTGTTGCTCTAGGTTAGGTGGAGGGAGTGAGGCAAAGGCTTGGGGAAGGCCTGGGCTACAAGGAAGGGAAGCAAGCAGAGCCAGAGGAGTGAATGTACAGGGCAGGCCGCCCCCCACCCAGTGTTCCTTTTCTACTCTTGTGTGATACATTCCGGCTAGGTAGGGATGAATAGAGCTAGGCCACAGGCTTGTAGAGCCCACACACCCTGAGATCTTGCAGCAGGGTGGTGTGGACCCAGGGCTTGTCCTTCACCCTGCGGTGGGGCCTGTGTTAAGATCATTCCTTTTCCACAGGACCTGATGGTGCAGATCCTGGTTGAAATGGGAGCCTTTCCAACCAACGTGACTCAAACATGGAAACAACCCCTGGTGTGGGGCTCTGCCAAGTGATGGCAGAGCCAGCACAGGTGCCTAATCCTGACTGGAAAAACTCTCCCTATAGGTCCCCAAACATCCGAATGCTACACCTCAAAACCACGAAGGCTGTCAAAGCCTGGAACACCGAGGAAGCTGATCCAGCCGGTGTGGACCTAACAGCTTAACCAACAGCAGCAGCAACAAAAAGGCTAGAAGACAAGTGGATCTGTAGGAGTACAAACCCCAGTTAGTATCAATAACGTCCACGGAATGTAACAAGCTTGCCCACAGAATGCAACAAGCTCGCTACAGTCTCATAGGATGTTTATAATGGAGAACTGTGTATGGAGTATGTCAGAACTTTAATTCTTCCTTGTCCCTTCCCTGAGAATCTATTTTTAGGAAGAAAGTCTTTGTTTCTCCCCCCCCCCTCGTGTTTGTATATGTGCAGGTGTGAAGACTGTAGGCAACCTCTAATGTCATTCCTCAGGCACAGTCTACCATCTCGGTTTGAGCCAGAGTCCCTTACTCTCCTGGATCGGCTGATTAAACTGGCAAATTCTCAGAGCTCCCGGTCTCTGTCTCCACATTGCTGGGAGTACAAGTGTTGTGCAACCTCACTTGGGTTTCTCATGTGTGTCAGGGACCAAACTCAGGTCCTCAGCATACCTTTGACACAAGCGTTTTATTATGGCCTGAACCAGCTCTCTAGCCTGAAAGCTTAATTTCAAACAAAACAAAGGTTAATAGTACACACTTGAAAGTCAGAGTCTAGAGTCCAGTTCTAGTTCCACTTTACTGCCTATGACCCTGGTGACAAGTCACATGGTCCCTTTGCGTCTGATGTGTCTGATTTTCCAAACACAGTGAGAAGCGAAGATTCCTGCACGTGTTTGACAGTCACAGGAACTCTATAGGCCACAGTTTCCAAGCCCTGCAAGAGTTCTCAGGACGAGACACAGTGCACACGAGAAAGATGGAGAGAGAGAGAGAGAGAGAGAGAGAGAGAGAGAGAGAGAGAGAGAGAGAGAGAGAGAAAGAACACCCACATACACACACCCACTACACAATCATCACCATCATCATCATCATCCTCATCCTCATCACCACCACCACCATCATCATCATCCTCATGTTGAAAGAAGCTTGCTTTGTTCTCACAGTCCTGGGAATCCCTGACCCTGACTCCCTCCCTTCAGCTCAACCTGAGTTAATTTCTCCTTCAGCTTCCTAAGATTTACTCTCCTCTGCTAGGGTCAGAGGGGCCAACTCAGCCTGGAAGCCTTTCCCCAGGGAGGGGAGGTCCACTGACTTTCTTCCTTTTCCTTCTTCCAAGCCCCAGGCTGTGCGGCTGATGAGCTTCCATCCTTGGCCTGCTGGTAAGGAAGAGGCTGTCACAGGATGCCCAGGAGGCACGTCAGTCCCTGGTGGTTCAGGAAGTCCTCTCTAAAGCACAATCCTGAACCTTGTCCAAGAGCTTGTCACAGGTCACCTTCCTGGACACCTATGGGAGAGGCCCCGCAGCACAGTCAGAACGACCCATCCTGTCTGAGATGCCAAGCAAAACAAACACCAAGGCCCTCAGTCCCGTGTCAGAATGAGGCTGAAGCGAAGACCCCCAGGCTTTATTCAGGGAACCCCCTTCTAGAGAGCTTTTCTCACTTGTTAAAAATCCTGAAACACTAATAAAAATATGCCTTTCGTGAGTGGGAAACCAGGTCCTGGGAGTCAAGGAGCAAGACCCCGCTTCCTGTTTTGAAATGGTCTGCAGTCTCTCACAGTCCATCTGGATTTAGAATGTATGCTCTCGGCACACCAGCACTGGGCAATGACCTACATGGGCCACAGGATTTGGGTACATGAATTTTTCTACAGCAAAATCCCCAAACTTCAGGATTTTGGTGCTGGCTTATAAAGAGTAGCTGTGCAGCGATTTAAAACCATTCTCAAAGCTGGCCTCTGAGGCTAGTGGTGGCCAGTGTCTCTCCAAACACATAGCTCTTCTGCTGTTCTGAGCAACCATATAGTCTTCCCGTTTTGGGGGGAGAGCTGAGCACTTCTCATGCCGGCTTATCAGGAGAGTCCTTAAGGGTGAGTCTGGAATGTTTACCCAGGGTGGTGTGACTTGAGTACTTGAATTTGGTGTTCTACTTCAAACTCCTGTCATGTATGTGATATGTGGTGGCTAAATTCCCAGTGGGCGTGAATACCTGCAGATGACTGGATTGCCCTTGTCTGGAAGAACTGGGTTTTGTGACCTTGCTCACCAGGTCTTGCTGTATAAACTGTGTAATCAGTGACCAGTTATTTGTCTTCCTGACCATGGTCACTTAGTTTCAAGTACTGACCTTGTCGGTACTAGTGTGCTGTAATTTTTTGTTTGTTTGATTTTTGAGACAAAGTATCATTACATAACCCTGGGTGTCCTGGAACTTGTTATGTAGACTAAGCTGGCCTTGAACTCACAGAGATGGGCATGTCCTGCCTCCCAAGTGCTGAGATTAAAGGTATGTGTTACTTTGCCTGGTGGGTCCTTTGATTTAATTTTCCTCCCTCCCTCCCTCCTTCCCTCCCTCCCTCCCTCCCTCCCTCCCTCCCTCCCTCCCTTCCTTCTCTTCCCTTCCACCCCCTTCCCTTCCTCTCCCCCTCCCTTCCCCCTCCTTCTCCTTTTTCTCCACCTCCCCGTTTCTGGATCAGGGTTTCATATAGTCTAAGACCTGCTATGTATCCAAGGCTGGCCTTGAGTCCCTGATTCTCATGCCCACATCTCCTGTGTTCTGGATTACAGGCAGGCACCCCCCTGCCCAGCTGATCACAGGAGCAAACACTTCTCCAGCATCCCTACCTGACAAAAGCCCCATTCATATGATGTCACTATTAGAGAGACTTAGACAAGTCTCACCTTTCCACAAAGCAAGAAAGGGTATAATAAATGGACCCAAGCTCTTCCCCCCACTTAAGTATTTTTTTTTTAAGCTGAGGGCAATTGCTTTCCTTAAAAAGTGTAAAATCATTTTTGAATAGGTTACGGATGTTTAGGGTTTAAAGTGAAGGCAATATCCACAGAGTAACTGAGCGGGATTGTCCCCATCGCTGTCCAGTCCATGGGATCTGACATCATCTCCCCACAGGCCACTACTCTATTAGTTCCCGATAAATTCTTCCAGTGACATTTTGATGGAAATAGAAAGATAGGCAAGTCCCTCTAGAAAGGAATTTTTAAATATTTCATGAATACATTAAGCTCCCTTGGTCCCACACTAGAAGATAAAGTTAAATAAAAGTAGGTGCATTCAGAAATGACCCCAGATGACTGAAGTTGGACCTGAAGGCTTCCTACAATATGTCGATGAACTGGAGTTATTCTTTCCACACCCGGCTCCTGAAGTGGTAAAATCATTCTCTTCCATCTCCTTGGCTGTGCCCTAACATCCTCTGCGCCCTGTGGGTCAACAATCTCATAAACTAGGGTCTCTGACAAGGTCCTCTTTCTCTTCTGTGCTCCATCCTCACTTTCCAAGATGCACACCTGTCTGGGGCCCACATATCAAGACCTGCGTGGACTGGGAAGCTTGAAGATGCTAACAGGAGTCAAGGGAAATGCTCCGTCAGAGTGGCTCTCACGGGGAAGGCATGTCGGAGGAGATCTCAAAGGCTGAACCTTGGGCAGCAGGCTCAGGGTGGAAGGTAAAAGGACACTGTTCCTATAGTCATGAGCTCCCAATAAGAAACTGTCATGAGCTTCTAGGCTAGAGGAGAGTGACAAACACACTGTTATAAGAACCATTACAAGGCTCAGAAGGATCCTCTGACCAGGGCACACAGCTCAGTGAGAGCATGGGAAAGCCCTCATGGAAGCTGAGATCAGAGAGATAGGTGGGGTCTGAAGTGTTGCATCATGCACAAAGATCTTGGGTTGGGCAAGCCTCGGCTTATTTCGACTCTCCACCTTTCTCTCCAACTGGGTCCTGTCTAGATGCAATTCTGGTAGCAAAGGAATGACTTTCGTGGAAAACTGGAAGTCAGAGCTGGAGTTTCTTAGGATGTGGGCCTGGTGGGGGTAGCCAAAGGAAGAATCAGGAAATTAGAAAATTAGATGCCTTCTTCCCCTTGGGTATCCAAGTTCATTTTAGTTACCACTTTGTGCATGGCTTTGGAAGTCACAGAGAGACTCTTGGTAGTCTCTCCAAAGGAAAGGCCTTGAAAGGTGCCACTCAGATAAATACATTTGTTTCACAGCAGAAAGCAGAAGGCACACTCAAAACAAGACCTGTGGCTGGCTGACTACGAAGCATGGACGACTCAGGGAACAACCAGTAGGAATTTAGGCTTTATCATCCATGTGCCTAGGAGAAGGAGTGACCCATAGAGACAGTGACCAGAGCCAAGCAGGACAGATCGGCTCGTTAGGCCCCCAAGGCCCTTCTCCAGGGACTCGGAACTTAGCTTTGCTTACTTCCTTCAGTCAGGCCTTAGAAGTGGCCACAAAAGCCCCAGAAGAGGAGCAAGCTGCTGAGGCTCCAACAGGGTGGTGTGTGTGGAGGGGGAGCATGGATCTAGAAGGGGTGGAAGGAAGAAGACAGAAGGAAGCCCAAGTCACCCAAGTCCTTGCTTGTCATAACAGGAGACAGGGGACGGTCTTCCTCCCCCTCTTCTCCCTCCTCCTCTTCTCCTTCCTCCTCCTCCCCTTCCTCTCCCTCATTCTCTTCCACCTTTTCCCTCACTTTCTTCTATTTCTATAATTTTCTCATAAAATTATATATGGTTGGTGCCTGACATCAGAGAAACTACTATTTTTCACTTGTGAAATGGGGGGAAAAAACCAAAACTGTAAGAAGAAAAGCATCCCAAGGAGAAGCTTTTGTAACCAGCCAGAAAAGGGACACCTCGCAAAAACTCTGGTCTGCTTCGGACATCATCTTAACCTCTCCCTGATCAGCCATAGGCACACCCATCTTCCCAGCTACCCTTGGTTCCTTTGACATTGGGCACTGTGGAGCCTGGGTACTTGATGAAGAGGCTGAAGGTCTTATGGTTGAAGGTGAATGCAGTTGCTATGGAAAACACTCCTCGAGAGGCCCTCCCAGCACCTCTCTCACCACCACCTGCAGGGGAGGAAGGAGGGGTTAGCCAAGCCAGACCCACAGGCCCCTGTGTTGGCTTGAAAGTACTGTGCCATCTTCCTCCCCAGTATGTCCTTTGTAGCCTGTCTTGCGACTAGAGGCCGCCACACTGGAAAGGGCTGAGTGGGTAGGGTGGTGGGCTCAGGGACTGCAAATGCAGAAAAAATCCCAAACCCTTGTCCTTCCTGTAGCGTAGGATAATGGCTAAGACTCTACTTGGCTGGCAAAGTTCAAATCCTCTCTGATTCTTCTCTGTGTGGCCGGCAGTCATCTGGATGGTGACCTCCCAGCACTTGAGGTCCTCTGTAAGTAAAGAGATGTTGGGGCCCAGGTATGATATGACCACTGCACCATGTAAAGCAGGCTGCTGTGTTGACCTACAGAATGCTTGACCCAGGAGTCAGGCAACATACTAAGCAGCAGGGTGGACAGTGGCAGCTGGGTTTATGGTAGTGGCAATGACGATGTTGACACTTAACATCAAGGAGAGGTAAGGAATGACAGGACTGTCACCTGGATTCCAGCCATTACTCCCTCCTGCCCTGACCCCCCAGCTGCATGTGATCTCCGAGGGTGTCTATGGGAGGCATACAGAGTATACAGGAGGTAAAAGGTTAATTGCGGGTGGGACTCTCTGATGCAGCTTCCAAAAGGTCGTCACCTGTGATGGGCGGAGGTTTGATGACACAGTGTTCGTGAATCATCATGCCCTGTGAACAACCCCTCCCCCATTCTCCTGTGAGCCCAATAAATCATTTGGCTGGACTTGAGTAGAACCATTGCTTTGGACTGTTGCTGGTGCCCTATCTAGAGTGAATAGGTGTGTGTTCACATCTCCCCAGAAAGAGCATACAACAAAATCTCGCTGTAACTCAGTCTCTGCAGAGTGCTTGCCATGCAAGTATGGGGACCTGAGTTCCAGCCCCAGAATCCATAAAAAAAGAAAAGGTGGAGCACACTTATAATCCCAGTGTGGGGAGGTGGAGACAGGCGGATCCATGAAGCTTATGGCCAGCTATTCTATCCAAAAATCACTGAACTCTAGATCCTAATGAGAGACCCTGTCACAAACAAGGTAGATATAGCTCCTGAGGTTGACATCTGACCTCCACACGCATGTACGCTCGTAAACATACACTCACACACACATGTGTGTCTCTACAAACACTCGACCCCATATACAAATAAAAATAAAAATAAATAAAAACAAAAGTGCTCATGAGCCCACCACTGGCGTAACTTTAGTGTCGTGTCTGGACTTGCTTCTATACTGTCACCCTGTTCACTGGGAAACCCCAAGGGAAAGAGAAGAAACCACTTCTGAGTCCCCAGGCTGTGGAAAGTGCAGGTGTCTTTGGCTTCTGTGCTCAGAGAGATGAAGAGCCGGAGGGAGAGCAGTGAAGAAGAGGCTAGTGTAGAGTGTGCACAGAGTGAGCCTTGTAGGCGGTTGGAGACCAAAGGCTTCAGTAACCTTGAGTTTTCCTTTCCCCTCCGGCACTGGTACTCAGTGATTCCTCTTGAATTATGGTGTGACGAACCGCCCATCTCTCAGTAGCGACCAACAGTGTTGATTGGGTGGGTCAACCGATGATGATTAGCCCTGACAAGCTGGGGCCCAGCTGGAGGCTGGGACCACGTCTAGGTTGTAGGATAGGCACATGTTGGCTGCGCTCATGTTTTTCAGGCACCAGACAGAAAGGATGGCGTCACCCAGGCTTCATGAGCAGAGGCACAAACTCCAGGACAAACGTCAACTGCCTTGAAGCCCTCGGGTCACCTCTTGTCCTTTCACATTCCACCGACTGCATAGTTCAAATGGGAGAGTCCTCTGCTCACGGGTGAGGCAGTGCACCCTGCCTGTGACGATGCCTGTGGTGACAGGCGCTTCATGGTTAATTGACAAAGATGTGCAGTCCTATTACTCGGAAGAGTGGACACTGAGGTTGACAAACCTATTTACCACAACCCTCTAGTCCGGAGCCACCCAAGCTTCTGGATATGTACAGAGAGATCTGGTTTGTTACTTGGTGGGTTGACTGGGTCAAACGAGACTGAAGTTCAGTGCCAGAAGCTTCACACATTCTAACATCCACACAGCGAGTTACGATGCTCTGGGAATTGTGCTGAGAGGAAGGGAAGCAGGAGGTTTAAGATGTCATCTGGAAGCCGGGCAATGGTGGCATACGCCTTTAATCCCAGCACTTGGGAGGCAGAGGCAGGTAGATTTCTGAGTTCGAGGCCAGCCTGGTCTACAGAGTGAGTTCCAGGACAGCCAGGGCTACACAGAGAAACCCTGTCTCGAAAAACAAAACAAAACAAAACAAAACAAAAAGATGTCATCTGGAACCCAGGTTCTGTGGGAGAGGGACACTGATGTCACCCGGAACCCAAAGTCTTTGAGAGACAGGCACTGACATGACCCAGAACTCAAGAATCTGCAGGAGACAAGCGCTGATGTCACCCGGAACCCAGGGTTTGCAGAAGACAGGTACTGGCCTATAACAGGAGGTGTCTGGGTAAATTACAGTGTAATAAGAGTAAATTAAGGCCCTGCAATCTGGACTGGGGATATGGCCCCATTAGTATGTGCAAGCGTGAGAACCCAGTCTCAATACCCAGCACTATGTTGAAAAACTTGACTTGGCAGCATGTGCTTTCACCTCAGACACAGGGAGCAGGAAGCAGAAGGTCCTGGTGCTCACTGGTTAGCTAGTCTAGCCAGATCAGTGAGCTCTACGTCCTGTCTCAAAAACCACAGTAGACATTTCTGAAGAATGACACTTGGGGCTGGCCTCTGTCCTGTTTCACACACATGGACACTTACACCTACTCACTAAATTTTACAAACCTATACCGTTACATCTTCATTGCAGAATACCAAATGGGAACAGGCACCCCGAGTCTCAGACTGTGATCTCTAAACACCATTTTCCAGTACAAAAGGGAGGGTGTGGGTCTAGGGTAAGACATGTACAAGATAAACTGGAAAATCTTAGGCCAGGAAGATGTGAAAGGCTAATGAGGCCTCGCACACCCAATGGTCACCACCAGGCATTTCTAGTCAACAGGGCGGGAACATTTCAATAACGATAAACTAATGGCATAGGGCTGAGCAGATGGCTTAGTCAAGCAAGTTCAAGGATCTGGGGTTGAGGGTCCTTAGAGCTTACATAAAAAAGTCAAGCATGGTAGCATGTGTTTGTGACCCCAATGCTGGAATGGTGGAGACATGTGGATCCTTGGGGCCCACTGGGAAGCCAGCCTTGTGATCGGTGACCTCCAGGTGTAAGCGAGAAGCAAACAGGATGAATAATGAGTGAGGAAGACACAAAGTTGACACCTGACCTCCACACACTTGTGCCTGTGCACCCCCACACATGTGCTTGTGTACTCCACACACACATGAGCACGTTCATACCACACACACATGAGAATGTGCACCCACACACACATGTGCATGTGCACCCCACACACATTCACCTGTGCACCCCACACACATGTACATGTGTGCCCCCCAAACACATGTACACCTCCTCCCAACATTCAGAATGTGACAGTTCAGTAGATTAAGAACCAACTGTATAAAAAATCCATGCATTCACATCGATATCTTTAAAGAGAAAAGAATATGGCTCTCCACTAGAGGTTGCTAGGGCTTTAAATCATTGTTCCAAAACTAAAGAGAAACACTAATCTTCCCTTTCTGTGCCATAGGTGTGTTTCCGGGCAACCATATTGTTTCATTACAGAAAAAAAAGATCCCACTATTAAATACAATACGATAGAATAGTGGGATCTCATGTGTCATCCTCAATGAGACGAGTTTGAGAACCTATTGCTACTGGATGTTCAAAATATGGACCTGTCTGCTATCATTCCCCAGTGCAGACAGAAATAAATAGCAAAAGCTCAGGCAGTCCTTAATCAAAAGTCAATGCTCTCTTCAGCTATTCTGACCCTACCACTCCCTCATGCTCTGTCTCAGAAATACTGATGTGGAATGGACCTCCCAAACCCTCCAGCTGTCGGTGTAAGACCGGATACACTTGTGGGGCAGCATGACATGCGCAGTACTGACTGGGCTCATTCTTTCCTTTAGGAGTTAGATCCAGAATCTCATCAAGAGTCTAGATCAGTGGTTCTCAACCTTCCTAATGCTGTGACCCTTTAATGCTGCCCCTCATGCTGTGGTGACCCCCAACCATTAAATTATTTTCATTGCTACTTCATAGCTGTAATTTTGCTACTTTTATGAATCACAATGTAAATATCTGTGTTTTTCCGATCTGATGGTCTTAGGCGACCCCTGTGGAAAAATCATTCAACCCCAAAGGGTCATGACCCACAAGTTGACAATCCTAATCTACCAGTTAGAAGGAAATCTAGAGGGCTGAGGAACACAGTAAGTAACGCTACAATGTCCCACTTCAGAATGTGGGACATCCTACAAGGCAAAGGACCTAGAGTGTTCAAACCAATGGTAAGCAAGAAGAAAGGACCAAGGGGCCGAAACTGTTTCTAGTTTCCAGTAAAACTTCATTTGCTGTGAATATGGGTGAAGTAAGAGGAATCCTGGGATGAGGTCAGAATCTGTGTTGGCATTATCTGTTGAGTAAGAGCTGCCTGGGTTTTCATTATGTCTCTGTCTGTATCATGAACCTCTTAAGGTTTTGATGGTAAAACATTCAACAATAACAGAAAAGTTCATGGCTACAGAGTTTGGAGGGGTGTACTCTCTCCTCTGTGGGGGGTCTCTATGACCTGGAGTAAGATAGCAACTATAGATTGCTCCGGATACCTCAAGACACCACCACCACAATTCATGCTTCTACCCAGTGCAGCAGACAAGATAACCCATACAATGAAAAGACAGCCTATGGACAGTAAGAAAAGACGCAGAATGTATATAGCCGGCAAGGAACTAAAATACACAGATAAGCAATTCTTATAACTCAGTGGTGGGGAGAGGGGGGCAGGGAAGGCACAAATAACCTCACAGGAAAAAATGGGGTGTTCACTGGAGAGGTGTCTCAGTGCATAAAGACCTCGCTGAGCATAATGGCAGCCATGTTAAAGCCTGGGTGTGATGGTGCACACCTGCAGTGCCAGTGCTCCGGGTCCAGAGAGAGACCCTACTTCTAAAGATGTGGTAGACCAGACAGGAATTGAGAAAGACACCAGTGTCAACCTCTGGAACACACACACACACACACACACACACACACACACACACACACCACCACCACCACCACACATTAATAAATACTTTAATAATAATAATAATATAAAAACATTAAGTAAATAAATACAATTAAATATATTTATCATTTTATTATATAAATCTAAATATGATATATAATAAATAGATACAGATAATATAGATAACAAATAAATAAATAAATCAGGACATGAACTCAAACAGACATTTCCCCCCAAAGAATGTACAAATGGTCAGTGAGTGTTTAGAAAGGCTCACCTCGAGAGGCCCTGAGTAGGGCAGGTAAAGTCACACCTCTGAGGGAAATCAGGCCTAAGTGCTGGGTTGTAAAGGGCCCAGGCTGAGACCATGACTGAGGGGTGCTCTGCCATGACACCTGCTTTGGGACAGGGCAGGATTGGGGATTCTGCCTTGATGGATCCCCACCCTCCAACAATTGGAACACAGCATAGGTCTCAGAGGGCCTCAGTAAGGATGCTTCCCATGATGGAGTAAGTATCTGAATGAATTAACAGAGGTTGGAACTGACACAACGCACAGAGCACTGGAGAGTTCTAAAAATAGGTCCAGTTTGTTTCGCACGACTGATTTTAACATCCCCAAATAATAAGTACACAAGTTAGTAGGTCCGGGAGGTAGCTCACTGGTTAAAGGGCCCGCTGTGCATGCATGAGAAACTGAGTGTGGGGCCATGCACCTGCAGCTGGCTCTGCATGAAGAACAGGCAGAGCCCCGGGCTTCACTGACCAGCCAGCTTAACCTAGTCAGCAGGCCTCGGGTCAAGACCCCAAACAAAGATGGCACAGGAGAAATGACACCTGGCTTCACACACACACACACACACACACACACACACACACACACACACACACACACGGAAATAACTAGAGGGGCAGCATCCTTCTGCCATGACAACACACTTCCACACATGTGCTAACACAATCTTAGTTCTGCTTCCAACACCATGAACACAGTGTCCAAGCACAGAAATATACCACAGGCAGGTGTGCACACCACAGACAGGTATGTGGATTCCCTATCTTTGCTGATAAAAATAGCACATGATCTTGGAAGAACAATCTGTTTCAACCCTAGGTATTTGGAAAAAACACTTAGAGCAACAGAGGGATCTTAATTTTGAAGATAATTGGCATCTCTCTCCAACCTCAAATATTTTAAATATCTAATTAAACTTGATAGTACACAGGCGATTCCACAGCTCTAAGCCCTTGTGATCTTGGGCATGTGATGCTCCCCCTTCAAACCCCGCCCCTACCCCGAGCATCTAAAGAGCTACCATAGAACCTGTAGGACTATCAAGACCTTTCAAATATGCTACTTGGGCACCGGGTTAAAAGGTGTACAAACCAAGGCAGGAAATGTCTGTTTAGGGAAATGCCAAGAGGAGAGCCAGCTGGAGATGAGCACTCACACTGTGGAGGTAACGGACTTGTCCAGGGCAGGTGGCTCCGAGGCTGGTAAGGAGGTAAGGGGCACTCTCTGCTTAGGTCAGTGTCAGATTACAAGGGACAGAGGGTAGTTAGGCTGTGAACTTGAAAGGAGGCACCCATGTCTGAATTTGGTTTCAATTTGCCCCATTACTCAATGACCTTTGACCCTGAGTCCTTGCAGTTGTGACAAAGAAAAAAAAGCGTTCTGAGCCAGGCCCTGCAGGGTGTACACCTGCAATCTCAGCACGTGAAGGGGAGCAGGAGGATCAAGATCCAGGATCAGCCTGGGCTACTAGTAATTTTCAGCCCAGCCTGGACTACCTAGTAAGTCCCAGGCTATGCTGAATGAGAGCAAACCTTGTCTAAAGTAGGATTGGGGTGGTGACAGCTCTGTAACTGTGGGCTGACCCCCAAATTACAGGATATTGTTGATTTTTCACACTTTAAAGAGACAAAGTAGTATATATAAACTAGAATGTAAAGTCCCTCATATATAATCCAAGTATATACGATTATGACTTTTCTACAAATTCAGCCACATAGACCCAAACCATCTGAAACAGCACCAAGAGATTGCCCAGTGTTCTACATACAGGAGTTTATCCTAAGTAAATAATCAAGAATGTCATCCAAGGTCTTGTTTATGGTGATAATATTTTAAAAATAGAACAATGAGCTCTGTTGGGTGTCCTAAAACAGAACTTTTAAAACGGAATGCCATCAGCCATGGAGAATAATGTTGCAGACTCTCTTGTTGTAGAAAGCCCTGTGGTATGGTTCCTTGTGACAAAATGCTAGCTAGAATCAAGTCAGAGTGTGCCATACACACGTGTGTAGGGTGTGCAGTATATACACGGTATACACACATGTGCACACATATTTGGAATATGTTTTTAGTTATATGAAAAGTGAGCCCCATTACCCCAGAAACAGATAAACAGGCATTTTTGTTCGTTTTCTAGGCCTTTGTGATAGGTTAGTTGGCATTTACTCTTCTGCTTACTGTTTTGAAGTGTGGTTTGAAGGAATAATGCCCATCATAGGCTTGTGAATTTGAACACTTTATTCCAGTTGGTGGCTGCTGCTGTCTGGAAGGTTGTGGCGCAGCTTTGATGTCACTGGGAGGTGAGCCTTGAGAGTATATAGCCTGGTCCTGTTTCCAGTTTGCTCTCTCTGCTTCCTGCATGTTGATAAAGGTGTGATCTAGCAGCTTCCTGCTTTGACTGCTTCCGCCATGCCCTCCCCACAACTGTGGACTCCCTCTCCCCCTCTCTCTCTAGAACCTCAAGCCAAGATAAGCTTTTCCTTCTATAAGTTGCTTTGATCATGGTGCTTTAGCACAGCAAGAGGAATGTAATTAATACAAAAAGCTATTTAGCTTTTTTGGGAGGAGGGCTGGCTAGGCCAGAGGATACCCAAGGTGGCTCTCTCCTTCTACCATGTAATAGGTCCTGAGAACTGAACTTTGGCCATCACTTTCAACTGTAAGCATCCTCACTTGCTGAGCTGTCTTGCTGATCTAAAATGATAGTTGAATGCAAAACCAAGGAAACTTCCAATATTCTATATAGTAGCTGAAAGGCAGGACAGAGGGAGTCCCGACAGAGGAAAGCAGTTCTGTGATGAGAGAGGAGGTGGGATTCTGGTCTTTAATGAGCCTTGTGCTGCAGGGCACACCCATGGTAATGACTTAGCCATGGGAACCTCTTCCTACCTATGGTCTTTCTTTCCCTCAGCAACCTGGCTACAGCTCTGTAAGGAGGGAGTGCTGGGGACAGGATGAGCACCGTTAGCCATAACACAACTGTACTTCAAAGAACAAGAGATCCTGATTTTGATACCTTTTCTGAAATAATATGTAAATTCATCCACTCCTCTCTGCCCCATAAATTCACATACAGCCCTCCTAAGACCAAAGACTGTGAAAGAAACTATTTTAAATGTTGTATTGTCACTTTTAAATTATGCATAATAATGGATTTGTCATGACAATACATAGATATAATGTATTTGACAATACATGGATACAATGTATTTGAATCATACTTACCTCTCATTACCCTCTTTTATCCTCCTCCAATTCTGATAACTCACTCCCTTTTCCCAACCATTCCCTTCTCTACTTCCTTCTCTTCTTAATGTGTATGGCCCAATTGTTTCCTCGGTGTTTGTTTCCAGGAGACGCGCACCATACCAGTAGGTACACCACTGAAGAAAATGTCTTTCTCTCCTCTATCAACCATTAACTGCACATAAGTTCTCAAGACAAGTGGATCCCCAGTGGATCCCACAAACACCTCCCCCCATTCCATGATAAGGCAAAGAACACAATTTTAAAATCACTAATCTAATTATACTCATGACAGTTCGCTCTTCCCAATATCTACTTCTGTTTTCTTCCAGGGTAACAAATTTGTAGATCAAGAGCTCCTCAAAATATATGTCTTATTTCCCAGACTCTCTTGCAGTTATGAAATGGATTTTAACTCTAAGTGCTGAGTGTGACTTCTAGTGGTGACATTTAAAGAGGTGATGTTCTAGATTGCTTCCTGTTGCTATGATAAGCATCATGACCAAAACCAACTTAGGTGGAGTAGGTTTTATTTCAGCTTATATTCTAGGTCATAAACCCTGGCAACTCAGGGCAGAAATTCAAGGCAGGAACCTGGAGGCAGAAACTATGACCGACTGCTGTGTTCTGACTCATTCTCTGGTTCATGCTCAGCTACCTTTCTTATACGGTCTAGGACCATCCAGGTAGAAATAGTACCACCCATGGCTGTCTGGGTCCTCCTACATCAATTAGCAATCAAAATAATGCCCCGTGGGCCTATCTTGGCTTAAGGCAATTCTTCAATTGAAGTCTCCTCTTTCCAGGTAACTAAGGTTATATCAAATTGTCAATAAAAACTAGCCAGCACAAGTGGCTATGCTTTTGGACAGATGGCAAAAGTGTTGACCCAAAAGTTTGAGCAACAGCACCATGTTAGATTTAGAGGCAAAAGATGTGTTTGGAAGGTGGCAGAGCAACAATATAGAAGGAACCTGGGTCTTGGCTGGTCATGAAACTACCTTGCCTGTATAATTTGCCATAGGTTTAACTCATGGGAAACACAATAATCTACATTTTAAAAAAAAGTTTATAGCTAAAACAAGCCCCAATTCCTACGTATTCCAAGCCTTTCATCTGTATGATTAAAAATGAACTGTAACAGACCCAGGCTCTGGAGCTCATTCTGCCAGCTGTCTGGGAGCTTGCTGAATGAGGTAAAATATGTGAATCAGTTAATGGAAATGGTGTATTTTTGGATACTTTATAAGATTCATGACACAAAAGTAGACAAGGAATTTGAATTTGGGGGGAAAGCAAAGGTTTCAGAACAAATGAGGTGAGATCTGGGGCACTGTCAAGAAAGGGAACGGAAAACAGAAACCTCCCTCATTCCTCAGGGTGCAAGCTTCTGAGAGTTGTTAAAAACGCCATCCACACCCCCAGTGACGTCATGCTCCATTTTTAGCAGCTGGCATTTCTGAATGCAGGGACTGTTTGTAGAGCAGCATCATTAGTAGATGCTTCATGGAAGTGATTGTTGCCCGTTCAATTATTCCTTAATAGATTAGATAGATGGAGAGACTCCTCTGGAAAGAGAATCAGCCTCACTTGTCTCCACATCAGAAGAAGCGAGCATCCATAATTCATTAAAATTATCTCCTTAGTTTCATTTCACACACAAAGGAAATGCATGCACCTGCTTAAATATATGGATTCTATTCTCCCAGAGTCTCCCAGGGAAGGGAGAAAGTAAACATCGTCCACTGAATTAGCTGAAAATGGTACATCACCTAAGCAACAAGTCACTCGGGACAGCTCTTCCAGAGAGCCCCTTGACTCCGCCATGTTATTCTACATATCGTGGCTTTCTGCCTGCGTCTCTCAATTCAGTGTCTGATTTCTTCTTCTCTACTGGTTGTGTTGGTTTTCTACAGTCCTTACTTTGGGTAAAGCTTGAATTTTAGGGGACTGGGACATGATTCAATCCATAGTTTGTTTTACAAGCATAAGGGGATGAATTTGTTCTCCCAGAACCCACCTTGATACGGTGGTGCACACCTGCAACCCCAGCTCTGGGAGAGCAGAAATAGGAGGGTCCCTCAGGCTTGCTGGCTAGCCAGTTTAGCTGAGTCATTGAGCTTCCTGTCTGGAAAATAGGCTCACACCAAGATGAAGGATGGAGGACATACTTCTGTTGGTTTGTCCTGTCCCTCTGGGAGGCCAAAGCAGACTATCAGAACCTTAATTCCTGTTTCACAAAGAGCTTGACCCTAAAGCTAGTACAGGCCTTTTAGAGTAGCTTTCTGGGGCAGGCCTCTGTGTTTCTGAAAGCTGTTTGCATTACAAAGGAGAAACTCATACCCTAAAGAATGGAGCAGGGGGTTGGGGGAGAGGTGATGGGAAGGGATCAGAGAAGGGGGAGGGGAAGTGAATGGACAGGGACCCACCCGACCAGCTCTGCATGTATGGAACATTCGGTGTCAACTTACTCTTTCATCTGTGGCTGACCTCCTTTCATTCTCTCTCTCTCTCTCTCTCTCTCTCTCTCTCTCTCTCTCACTCTGTGTGTGTGTGTGTGTGTCTGTGTGTCTGTGTGTCTGTGTGTCTCTGTCTCTATGTATCTCTGTCTGTCTCTCTCTTTTTCTCTGTGTCTGTGTCTCTGTGTCTTCTCTGTCTATGTCTCTGTGTGTGTGTGTGTGTGTCTGTGTGTGTGTGTGTGTGTCTGTGTCTGTGTCTCTATCTGTCTCTGTCTGTCTGTCTCTCTTTCTCTGTCTGTGTCTCTGTATCTCCCCCCCCCCGTGTGTGTGTCTCTGTGTTTATATATCTCTGTCTCTCTCTTTTTCTCTGTATCTGTGTCTCTGTGTCGTCTCTATCTCTGTCTCTGTCTCTCTCTGTGTGTTTGTGTCTGTGTCTCTGTCTGTCTCTGTCTGTCTGTCTCTCTTTCTCTCTGTATCCTCTCTCTCTCTCTCTCTCTCTCTCTCTCTCTCTCTCTCTCTCTCTCTCTCTCTCTCTCTCTCTAGGTCTGTATAAGTAGCTGCACCCTGAGTCTACCCGAATGAAAGTTTCACCTTCATTTCATGAGCACTGCCCTGCTCTGAGACTCAGGCCCACAGATCTCGTCCAAGGACACCTTCAGTAGCAGCTCTTCGGTGAGGGCATTTGCAGCACAGATCTGCAAATCCGACCAATGGTGTCCCCCATCCTGCCGCCCCTGCCACCTCCCCACAGACAGTTGCTAAACATCTGCTTTTATGTCTTTCCAAGTCAGGGTGCATTTCATGCACATAAATGCTTAGCTCTACTATTCTTGGCCTTGGAAAAAGAGATTTCTGACCTTAGCAAAATAGGTTTAAGTTCACAGTTGTTTTAGGTTTTTTTCCCTGAAAAGTCTTTGCTCCCATCTTAGTGGTGGGATCTCTCCCCGGCCATCCTTACCCCAACAAGGCCGATCAGCAGGAATTTTATTGACCCTTCTCTGCATTGAAATTTACCTGGACAGTGTTCCACCCACTGGGGATATTTTATTTCTTTTAGAGAAGTGTATATTTTAAACGGAGCTTTCAGTGTGTTTGTTTTAAGGTATGAAACCTGGAAACGTCAGTCATTCCAGCAAAGCTAGCAAATATTTAAGGAACTGTGGAACCAATGGTTAAATCTTTAGTAGAACTTGAATTTTTATTTCAATAAAAACTACAAAACTTAAGTGGTCTGGCATTTCTAGAAAGAGTTAGACACAGGGTTGCCACGTGACTTACCTTCATACGTGTCCCAGTGGAACTGGAGCCAGCGTCCACACAAAAGCACACGTGTAACTGCTCACGTCAGCATGCTTCACAAGAGCCAAAGGGTATACACAACCTGAATGTCCATCAGCCGAGCGAGCAAACGTGGTTCAGCCAGGCAGCGGACTGTCACCCCAAAGGGAATGAATTAGTGGTACCCAAGGATGAACCTTGCAAGTACCATGCTACGTGAAAGAAGCAGGACAAAACAGCCCCATATTTTCATATTTAATTTGGATGAAATGTGCAGAACGGCTAAATCCACAGTGACAGAAAGCAGATGAGTAGCCACCAGGGGTGGGTGTGAAAGGAAATGGGGTGACTGCTGATCAGCCTGGGGCTTCCTCTGGGGAGCGACGGCAACACAATTCTGGGTGTGATAGAAAATCAAGAATCATGTGCCTGAAATTCACTGTGTGAGTGCACAAAGGAGCTTGAATAGAGAAAAAGGTAAGCATTGACCTCAGAATGGCTTAGCAGGTAAAGGACACACTACATACACACATATACACGTACACACCCACACATCACACACACATGCACACCACACACACATACACATACCACACACACACACATGCACACACACACACTCACATACTCACATAATGAACACACGCACACCACACACACACACACACTCACACATGCACTCACACGCACACACACACATTCACATCATATACACGTGCACACCACACACAATCACATACTACACATATGCTCATACATACACACACATGCACACATACACACACACATGCACACAAATAATAGTAATAATAACACATTTTAAATTTAAAAATTAAATTAAAAGTAGTATCTACTAAATATATATCAAATACTATACTTTTATCATGATCAATATAAAAAACTTAACTATGTTAAAAATAAGAAATAAGGACCAGGTGACGGTGGCAGATCCCTGTGATCCCAGCACTTGGGAGACAAAGGCAGGTGGATCTCTGTGAGTTTGAGGTCAGCCTGGTCTACATTGAGAGTTCTAGGCCAGCCATGGCTACATGTGAAACCCTGTCGAAAACAGTGATAATAATAAAATTAAAAGTTTCACCTAACTTTGGTTGCATTCTGGTTTAAACAAATCAGTTGTAAAAAGATATTTACTTTGTGTCTTTTGGGCGCATTAATTTCAAACCAATGAGGGAATGAAGTGTTTTATTCAGTCTCCTGAAATAAAAATACGTATTTCAGTGCGTGATCACAGGCAGGCCAACTTTTATTAGATTCTGGTTTTGAACATATTGAAGATCAAAAGACACATGGAAAAGTTGAACAAAACCTACAGTTGGCATCACATGAAGACCCAGAGATCCGCAGGCATGTCTCCTAACATCACTCCTTTCTCACCTTGTGCTGCAAGTCTTATCTGATGCAGTAAAACAAGAAAAGGGAATATAAATGTTGGGGCTGTAGAGATGGCTCAGTAGTAAAGGGGTTTGTAGCCAAGCCTAGCTTACCCGTGTTTGATCCTTGGGACCTGGATTATGGAACGAGAGCATTGGCTCCCACAAGTTGTCCTCTAACCTTCGGTCGTACGCGTGCCACGGCGCATGTATGTACACACAAATACACGCATGCAAAGAAGTGTGATAAAACATTTAAAGGATACATTTAGAAGGGGAGAAAAAAACCTATTTTTGTTTAACAACAATAAGGACAGTTATTATCCATACAGCAAAGTCTGAAATAATGAACTAAAAATGGATCTAAATCAGGCTGGAGAGGTGACCACCCAGCACTCTGGCACAAAAACAAACAAACAAACAAAAACCTGCACTATAGCAAGTCCTGACTTAAGTGAAGTGGGAAAGAGGTCAGGTCCTACTGCTGCAGGACAGACTTAGCCCTGATCACACACATGTGCCTGCCAAAGATATCAAGACTGCTGAAACATATCAGTACTGTGTGCCTAAGCTAACCAGGATAAAACAAAACAAAACAAAACAAAACAAAACAAAACAAAACAAAACAAAACAAAAGACCCATGCTGGCACCAAATTTGGAGTCCCCAATGCCAGGGAAAGCTGACTGGGTTCTGCTAGGCCCCAGAGGCTAGGGGAAGCTGCATTTGGGGCTTGTAGCCAAGCCTAGCTGGCTTCACACCAACCTCTTCAGACTTCTAGCACATGTTTGTTGCTTTGGGTTTTTTTCCACGTTGCTTAAGACATGCCTTGTTAAAATGCAGAGTTTTGGTTTTGAAACAGGATTTCATGTACCCAGGCTTGCTTCTAACTGGTCATATAGCCAAAGAAGAATAACCTTGAACTTCTGATCCTACTGGCTCCACACTTCCTGAGTGCTAGGATTATGGGTATATGCTACCATGCCTGGTGTACACAGTGCTGAGGGTAGACAGAGGGCACTGTGCACACTAAGCAAGCACTATGCCAACTGAGTTACACGTCCAGCCCACTGGAGAGATTTTTGTTGTAATTTTCTACACAAACTTTGCTGAGATGGAAACAGTTCTGTAGGAAGGACTCCAGAAAAACCCGAATTTGAGACTCTGTTGACCAGTGGACTCCTAGCCCTGACTCAACAAACAAAGCAAATGGAGACAGTTTTGAAACCTTCACCAAAGACTTCTCTCTCTCAAGAGGAGATTCCCTAGACACAGCACAGGTCACTCTTCTGATCTATCCATCATAACCCCCTTGGCCCAGCCCCATTTTATTCTGTCCCTTGGTCATATGACCCACAGAGTTTTGAATTGTAGTTAGGATCCTCTGGCCCTTAAGACCTCACACAGACCAATGCTGCCAACTACAGCTCTCTTTAGTTATTAATCCTGAGCCCCTCCCTCTGCCATGCCTTGATGGCATAAAGAAAGCCACAAAATGGACACAGGACAGTCTGTAGTCTTGGACACCCCATGCAGCCTTTCTTCTACCCCCATAATAAGATTAATAAAAACTGTCGATTTTATCTGCCTTGCGGGGCTGTTGTGAAGATCAAAAGAAAGGATGTCAATCCGAGCCTGGGGTTTGCTGTCAAGCCCGACACAAATGTTCTCTATTATGGTGTACTGTCACATAATTTCATTTCTAGTCTTACATGGTGTCTTTAGGGACTCTTCAATGGGCCATTCTTCTTGTTTCCTCATCCAATGAAAGACGGATTAATGCAACATGTTTCTAAGCAGAAAGGAGGGATGCGTCCTTAGATTCTCTCATGAGATGCTTGTGTGAGGATGGAGTGTAGACTTGCAAGAAAATGTAGATCCCAGACCATCATTCTCGCTTGGGCTGTTGGCTGTAAATCTGGTTCCTGCTCATTGAGAACCGCTGACTTGTAATTTTCATTGGCTTTGATTTTTCTATTGGTCTGCCGGCTCCCCTCTCTCCCTCTCTCCCTCCCTCCCACCCTGGTGTCACAGAATGATCAAATACTTGGCCCACAGGGCTGCAAACCTTTGTACACCAAGCTCTACTCAGAGAATTTAACACAAGCAAGCAGATTTTGAAGGGACTCTAGAAACCTAGAGGAAACACTTTAGCCATTCTGCTGGGATTTTGAATAGAAATATTTCCAGTTTCCCTGTGGCGTTGTCCTGTGGACGTGCTGTGATACTCTCTCCAGATGCAAGTGTCAACTAAACTATCAAGGTGAAAAGAAGCTCAGGCTTGGGTCTTTCACAGAATGCGACCTGGAACCCTGAACAATCAGATATTTGATGATACAGAAGTCATCTTGGGAGAACCGATAACAGGGGCAAATCATGAAGAACTCCCTTTGAGACAGTAACGGCAGCTAGGCGTGCTGGCACGGACTTGGAATCCCAGCACTCAGGAGGCTGAATCAGAAGGATCATAAGTTCATAGTGAGACCCTGTCTCAAAAACAATAAAATAACAAAAAGCAGACAATGAGGCTGAGGTGATAGCTCAGTGGGTAGGCTGATCGCATGCAACCATAGGACCCTGCATTTGGGTCTTCAGAACTGAGATAAAAAGACATTTTTATCTTCATGACAGACTAGGCTACCCTTCCCCTTGGCTAACAACACACCCTGTTAGAAAGTGCAAACTGACCAGTTTCTGCAGTAGGAGCCAAGTCACCCCAGTCTTGCTTCCAGTCTGGGATGTTTTTGCTCTTTGTATCTGACAGGATGTGTTTAGAGGAAGAGATTTCCCTGGTCACTGGTGCTCAGAGAAAGAAAGTGCCCCAAGAAGAATGAGGGGAAATGGGAGTCTGTGTGCATCTCATGGTAAACAGGGAGGCCGGAAGCATCCATCTGGAACACAGTCAGAAACAAAAAGCAAACAAAGCCCTTCGTGCTGCAGATACGGAGAGCCAGGACTTGCCCTTGAGATGGAGAGCTCGCTGGCCGAGCTTTGCTGGGTGAAAGATGTAAGGGGAGGCAGATTGAACGGGAACACAGAGAAAGTGAGAATACTTAAAACAGAGAGAGAGCGCGAGAGAGAGAGAGCGAGAGAGAGCACGAGAGAGCGAGAGCGAGAGCGAGAGAGAGAGAGAGAGAGAGAGAGAGAGAGAAAGAGAGAGAGAGAGAGAGGACAAGAGAACACTACTCCAGGTTATGTTCTTGGGAAGACTCTAAGTTTAATATTCAGTCCACAACCTCTCGCAGTTGCTTTCCATGGAGTTCTGGCACTAGACTCGGGCCCTGGCAGCATCTTAGGTGATCCTGAGCATAATAGCATGGGAAGAAACCTACCATATGTTTCAAGATCTATGCATGTTTCATAATCGAGTCATAGGGAGGAGGAGTGATTGAGTTGCACGCCGGGCATTATTGTAATTCACCTAGTGGAAAATTATGGAAGCATATTTCATATAATTACGGTTAAGATTTGGATTTGGGGTAATGGAGGCGAAACGCCCTGCGCACAAAGCCAGTTCAGCTGGCTTGATTTCTAGTCTGGAGAACAGCAAAGTCTGGCAATAATTAATCAAGCAAGAGGAAGTTGTACAGACCACAGTTCAGCTGTTCTCTGCACAAACCAAGGGCAAGTGACTAGGAAAATCCAGCAAGCAGCAATGGAAGGGGCCCATCAAAGACAGTGATGCATTGTGGGTAAGAGCTTGTTTCAGAAGCATCTTGGGAGGTTTTAAGAATGCTAATTTAAGTGTGCAATAAGATAGGGAAGTAGAGAGTTCTTACCTTACCAATGGTGGGCATGCTGGGAGCTCCTTGGGCCTCACCAAAGGCCCTAGAATGAAGTGACCTGGGGTGAAAGACTTAGAAAGGAGACAAAAGGGAGAGAAAGTAACATCCAAAGTTATTAAACATAGATGGTGAGCAAAATCAGGGGTTGCAGCAGATCAAGGATGCTTAGAATGGATGTTTCCCTTCAGGATGAGAGAAAGTTGAGGGAAGAGGAGGAGGAGGAATGATGGTGGTGATGATGATGATGATGATGATGATGATGATGATGATGATGATGATGATGGAGGAGGAAGAAGAGGAGGAAGAGGAGGAGGAGGAAGAGAAGGAGGAGGAGAAGGGGGAAGAAGGAAGAGGAGGAGGAGGAGGAGGAGGAGGAGGAGGAGGAGGAGGAGGAGGAGGAGACGGAGACGGAGACGAAGAAGAAGAAGAAGAAGTAGTAGTTGTCCTGAGCCTATGAGCCACCAAGCTGTGTGCAAGAAACGACAGCTATGAAACCCTCAAACTAGCTTCAATAGTTTCAATTAACTCCTGGACCCCAATCTGCCAGAGAGATGGCCTCTCAGTGTGAAGTCTGAGGTTCAAGTGTGGTAACTGGCTACCGGTGGATGCCCTGGAGCCAGAGCCAAGGGCTCATGTGGCCTCTGCGGCACTCGCTTTGTGCTCTTGTCTGATCCCAGCAGATCCCTTGAGGATATGAGCAATGGGACTGGTCTCAGGCACTCCCAGGGCCGTATCAGCGGGTAGCACACCAGATCTTACACGGAGAACAGACAAGATGGATGGGTGGGTGGAGAAGGACGGACGGAGACACAGAGGCAACAGAGTGTAAGAAAGCCCACATCACAGTGACTCGGAATCAGCTACTCTCCTACAACCCAGATGTAAGCAATCCAGCGCAAACACAATGACTTCACGATGGACGAACCGGACTCCTCAGTCTTGTTCCTTCACTAACTCTAGCATGGTGTCCTCAGTGAAATGCTTTACAGTTCATGTCTACATTCCCGCAGGAAAGGAGAAGGGGGGGGGGCCTTCAGGGAGAAGCCTGGCGGGTGGTACAGTCAACTATCACTTCTGCTTGAATCTCATTGGCCAGAAAGTAGTTATGTGATCATATGGCCATGCCCCGAACTGTAAGTTAGGGGTGTGTGTGTGTGTGTGTGTGTGTGTGTCTGTGTGTGTCATGTGTGTGTGTGGGGGGCGCGAGTGTGTTTCTATGGAAACAGAAGCGTGATGGCAGCCATGTCTTCAGCTCTGTTAGAAGTCTCCTTCCCTCCCTCCCTCTCTCCCTCCTTCACTAATTGCTCTTCCTTCTCAGACCCTCATCTTCCTTTCCTTGTCCCACACAGCACCTCTGACCTTCTCTCACCAGTTCCTTGCACTAAGACACTGTGACCAACTCAACATGGCTTCTTGTTTCTCTTTTCCCATCCGTTTCCCCTGCTGGAGGCAGTTTTAGGACCTGGTCTTGACTTGTTAGACAACCACCTCCCTAAGTGCATCGAGGGTCTTCTGTTAGTGAGAAGTGGCTCAAACATTTTCTGTACTCTATGTGTGCTCAAAATTGCCAAACACTCAAAATTTCAAAATACGCTAATCAGGCTGCTGAGTTGACTCAGTGGGTGCTTGTGGCAAAGACTGACAAACTGAGTTTGATTCCTGAGACCAGATCCATAAAGTGTCCTCTGACCTCCTCTGACCTCCACGCATGCACTGTGGTATGCCGCAGTGTGCATGCACACATGCAGAGTAGAGTACTGGCCCCAGTGAACGACTGGCCAGGTCATGTGAATAGCAGAAGCTGGACCACCTAGAAAGCCTGTGAAGCCCAAACCAAGTGGCTTAGCATCGTCAGGACTCAGTCATAACTGCTGAATCCCCTATTTTTTTTTTTTTTAATTCATTTTTTGCCTGAACCTTTCCATGTTTCTTGTAAAGAACCTCTTGTTTTGTTTTGGTTTGGTTTTTTGAAACAGGGGTTCTCTGTGTAGCCCTGGAACTCACTCTGTAGACCAGGTTGGCCTCGAACTCAGAAATCCTCCTGCCTCTACCTCCCAAGTGCTGGGATTAAAGACATTCACCACCACTGCCTGGCTTCACCCTCTTGTTCTTTTGCCTGCTTTGGGAGTCTTTGCTAATTGCTGGTCGTGGTGCTGAACACCTTGCAGAGGGGAGTTCTGATTAATACCCTCTGCTTGCTTCCCTTCGGCTGTCCTTGCAAAAGACTCTCTGAGCTGAACATTTAAGAACTGTGTTCTTTGTACCAATTGCTCTGTATATCTTATTGATTAGATAACCTTAAATAAAGAGAAAATAACAGTCAAGACCAGGGAAAGACATTCAAAGCACATGGTAAACATTTTTGAAAGTGCACCGAGCCTGGACAGGCAGGGCAAAAGCTAAAAGGCTCTCCTTTAGAAAATGTGTCCTTTAGTTTCTGACAATGCTGTAAACTCTGTGCTGTAAAGGAAGAGTAGGAACATTGTATTCCTGAACTCCCCTGGCTCCTAACATCCACATGGGGTCAAGAGAACAGATCAAGGTACTGCTGATCAAGTACTCAAACTTACTTTATGCTCTGTTTTTTCCTCTTCACTTGCCCTTGAGTGATACTTCTGTAGCTACTAGCTCCCAGAAGCCCCCGAAGCCCCATAAGTCATGTTCTTTAATTCTGTGCTCTGGTCTGTAAAGAATACTTGCAAATTAAATCCAGAAATTAGACAGTGAGGAATTCCCTCACTTAAAAAAAATTATTCTATTTATTAATATTAATTTTAAAGCATACTTTGAACATTTTAAGTGTTTTTCTCAGAATTTGGGCTTAGTTTTTGACACAAGCTTTAAGGTATTAGATATCAAGGAAGTCAAATATAGAAAGTCAAATGAGGGACCAGAGAAATGGTCCCACAGGAAGCACTTGCCACACAAACCTGGTGACCCTGAGTTCCTTCCCTAGACAGAACCCAGAGTCCAAGTAGAAAACAGACTAAAACATTGTTCTTTGACCTCCACACGTGCATGCTAGCATGCATGCATCCTAATAAATGAAAATGTTGAGCAAAACTTAAGATTGCCATTCAGCGCCACTAAATAAACGTCACAGGCTCGGCAGCCTTTGTTTGTTACAGTCGTACATAACTGTGCCTCCAGGCCTGTAAGTGCATTTCATATACAAGGGATAACTCGAGTTAGGTGCAGTGGTGCTTTCCTGTAATCGCAGCACTTGAGAGGTGAGGGGCAGAAGGATCAGGACTTCAAGATCATCTTCAGGTACATTTCAAGTTCATGGCCAACCGGAAGTACGTGAGACTCCCCCAAGCCGGAAGTGCGCGAGACCCCCCTAAACCGGAAGTACGCGAGCCCCACTCAAAAAAAGGAATGAGGGTTTCATTGCCTTCAGTGTGGATGGCGGTCAGTGGGGTAGAGTCTACCAGAGGAAACATGCCTGATGACTTGACCCTGGGCAGTCTTGAGCTCTTTGGGTTTAGATTCATTATTTTCATCGGGGATTTAAAGAGAAGATGGAGGGACGGGAAAATGGCCACTGACAGACAGTGGGTGTGGGAGCTAACAAAGAGCCTCGAGGTGGTTGCAAAGTAGAAGACAGGGTATTAAACATGAATGCCAGAGACAAACTAATCCTGCAGGAGCTCCTGTGAAACTTCTAACCTTCTAAAAGGAGCAAGGTCTGGTCATGTCCAGAGTCCTCCTTGCTTCCCTAATCCCCAGCAGCTCGGGGAAGGAGCTCTAATATGTCTCTTATTGAGGCTCTATGTGATATCCCAGTATCAAACATGGTGTAGATGTGACGACCCTTTGTCAGCTCAGCTTGGCGGAGCTGTTGCGTAAACCTGTCCAAGTCCCTCTTAGGCTTCCCACCCAGGCCCTTCTTTCTCCCTTTCCTCTACCAGCCACCTCCTTCACTCACACCCACCTTCCCTGTTTCCTTTCTCTGTTCTCCACTGCTCAGGACTCTGTGCTGGCCACTCGGGATTCTTGCTCTGGCCACGAGCAGGTGGCTATGTGCTCTTCCCTGTCTCCTCTCCTGATGCCAGCCCAGCAGCTGAGTCCCATCGCCTTCCAAACTGGACTACTTTGCCCAACCTACCCTTCCAGATCCCTTTCCTAAGCCCACCCCCAACTTCCCTGGCCAATACCGCTGCTCTTCTCTTCTCATTTAAAGTGTATGTTTTATGCAATATAACATAATACAATATAATTAATATAATAGTCCCCTTAGGGGTATAGGAAAAAGAACAATCAAGTACACATATCCCTGCTCCAGCAATGTTCTATCTGTCTGGATTATTCTTTCTCTTCTTATAAAACAGTAAAGGTTCATTACCTCCCCAAATCCCGACCCCCACATATCAGCAAAATATGTACTTGATTCTGCTTCTAACACAGGAGTTTTTGGGGGGAGGGGGTGTTGCTGGAATACATCAGACTTCTGCTTCCTGCAGGTAGAATCATAATTTCCCTGAAGTGTCCTCCAACAGCTCAGACCACAAGGAAACCAACTGAGCTAAATACTGGAGAAAACCCCTGTAAGGAGTTACAGGACACCTACCATCTCACTCCAGGAGAGCGTGCAAAGAGGAGCCTGATTTATGGTGACCCAATCATAAAAATATAAACAGCATAGAACCTGCCTGTAAAACGTTCTGAATTGTTAGACAATAAACACATGTGTAGTCACCGCCCAGCTCTGTTCCCCACCCTCCCACCCCACCCCCGTGGGGAACCGCTCTGCTGGGCTTCTTGGTGAAATGCCTGGGTTTTCTTTAGCCTTTCCTACAGGTATCTGTCTCTGATCACTCTGATTCAGTTTTCCTTTTAAAGGAGACATAATTCTACAACTGAGACTCTTCAGCAAAGGGCACCCCCATTCAGTGCTGTGCATGTGAATTTCCATCACAATACAAGCCTTAGTCTTGACTCCTAGCTGTCTACCTTGAAAATGTTGGTCCCTGCAGTCTCTTCCCCGTCCTCAAACCTACCTGACTAATTTTCATCGATCCTTAGAACTCCGTATATGTCCTCTCTCTCTCCAAGAAGCCCCCCAGAGAAACCTGTTTAGGAAGCTCTAACACACAGAATTCCTTCACCACCTTGAAACTTGAGCCCTGTACACCTATGACGCTGGACTGACTATGATTCGGACATGTGCCTAGTGAGTACAAAACCAAACGGCAGGACTGGTTTTATTTATATGGAATCCTGCTGAGACCTAAGCACTATGCTAGGCACACGGGTGTGCAGCGAATAGAGCATATACATTCTTGTATTATTAAATTTTGCTCGCAAGACACACAAGTCTAATGGGCTCCACTAGCCAGATCCTGGCTGCCATGATTTAAATATCTCCCGTTAAAGCTTATGTACTGTAAACTGAATATTCAACTGTACATATTGCTGGTATTTGGAGGATGGACTTTGGGGAAGTAATGAGGATTACACAAAATTAAGTAAAAGAAATCCCATGACAGCACCATGGTTTTTATAGAAGCATCTGGGTTAACACATTGCTCTGCCTTGGCACGTGGTGACTTTTCGTTTTATACCGCTGCAAGGTGGCCCTTGCCAGATGCTGAGAATGATGGTTAGTTTCTATTGTTAATCTGATTGGATTAATAATGGTAAACACCCAGAGCATCGCTGAGGCATGCCTTTGGGTATGTCTTCAAGAGTGCTTCCAGAGAGGATTAACTGAGTGGAGAGGACCTGCCCTGCCTGGGGGTGGAACCCAAGGAATTAAAAGCACAAAAAGGAGACAGCAAACTAGGCACCAACATTCTTCCTCTGGCTCCTGATCTGCTGAGATGTGAGCAAGAAGCTTCCTACTCCTGCAGCCGCAGCACCCTTGAGAACAGGCTGAACCCTCAAACTGTTAGCCAAAATAAGCCCTTCCTCCCTTGACCTGTTTCTTGCTACGTATTCGGCTCCAGCAACGAGAAAAGTAACTCTAAGTTGGAACCTTGTTACTGGACTCTGCTGCCTCCAAAACCAGAACCCAAACTTTTTCTTTACGGTGCTTTTTACCGTGCTGACTTGAGCTCATTGACTCAAGTGGTCCTCCCACCTCAGCCTACTGGGAAGATAGAACTGTGGGTGCATACCACCATGCCCAGCCCCATCCTTGGTAAATTCTTGTCCTTGGCTATTTTGTTAGAGCAACAGAAGACACTGAAACTGGCAGGTTGTTTTTCCTCAGTGCTTGACCACTTTGCACGGCCTCTCAATATCAGTGCAGATAAGGCTAGAAATGAGGCTGCAGACTACCCACAGGGAGTAGCTTTGGGAACTCCCTACTCCAGCCAGCTTCCTTCATGTCTGTCTCGTCCCAGGGACTGTGCTGTGCCAAATGGCTTCTGGCTCTTAGAGCCTCCTTATTATTTGAACTGGGGGTAAACAGGAGTTTCTTTTCTGGCTTTCTCAGATAAAACAAGTTGGGGTATCTATATAACTTTGAATGTAAACAGAGCTATGTTTTTGATACGTGCGTCTTTAGAAATGGAAGCAGGGGAGAGAATGTCAGTACAAGGATGACCGTGGCTGAGGAGGATGTGGTGGAGAGATGGGGGCAAGCCTGCTTCTTTGCTCCTCAGGGGTAAGGGCAGGACGTGTGGGAACTGAATGAGAACACAAAGCACCAGGTCCCATGGCAGCCGCTGTGAGGACAAGTCTCCTGCCTAAGCTCCCAGGGGCCCTGTTGCCTAGTAGGAGCGGCTGCCTGGGGTGTGAGTCTTGCAACTCTGTTGCTGTTTTCGCGGCGGTCTGGAAGTGGAAAACTCCTGTAAGCTTTGGAAAGAGGAAGACTCCATCTCCCTCCGAAGCAAAAGAGAAGAGCTGTTCTCATTACCAAATGGCTAGAGCTCACAGATGGATATAAGGATGTGTGTGTGTGTGTATCTGTTTCTCTGTCATACTTTTCTAATTGTTTGAAAATCTATATGAAAATGAAAATGTTTGCTAAACAAAACACAGAACAGAGATAATACTTATTTCTTGGTAAACATAAAAGGTATTTCCCCCACCGCTCATTCAGGGTCATATGCTTAGTACCCATTATGTCTCCAATGCTTTTATTCCAAAAATGCCTCTCTACTCCTTGGTACTTCTACGTTCTTCCTTCCAATGTCCGAAGAGCCTGGCTTGCCATGCTTAAGGCCTACGATTCTCCTCCTCCCAGACTTTCCATACCATATCCCATTCCATCAGCCAGAGGGCCTGCCTAAGCTGGCAGAAATATTTGGTAGATTAATTTATGGTGGGGAATGAATGTTGAGCTTGTGCCTAAGTGTCCTGCCCATGTTTCCTTCTGAGGCATGCTTTGAGAGTTACATGCTTGTCCCATCATTTAATATAATCTGATTTCTTGAGGCCTTACCTAGGTTCCCATTACCAGGCCAGAGCACCCAGCTCCTCTGCTAGCAATGTAGACTGCAAACAGCTCACATCAAACCTCATGGGAGGGGCTGACTTCCCCTCCACCAAGAGCGTCCCCCAGTCCACAGCCTGCTAAACTTCCTTTTCCTCAGTGTGGGTTGACTCTGGTTCTGCTCATGCCCAGAGGTCCCCACAGAGGTAGTTTGAAGCTGATTCCAGCAAACACCCATCTTTGCTCTATATTGCTCATTCCCTCTGTCTCAGACCCTGTGGGCCTGAATCCTTACTCAGGCTCTGGTTCTGGGAAACCTGGTCTAGGATACAGGAAAAGATTTCCAAAAGAGTTACAGGAACAGAGTAAATAAACAGATGTTGATAAGCGTCAGCATGTTGAGGTGGCTTGTGAGGTTAGTGTTAATTGTCAACTTAACAGGTTCTAGAATCACCCATGAATAAGCCTCTGGACACATCTGTGAGGCATTATCTAAATTAGGCTCCTCTGTGGAAAGGCTAGTGGCAGTCATCTTGATCAGGCTGATTGAGTTGGGAATGCCTGCCCACTGTGGGTGTCACCATTCCCTAGGCTGGAATTGTACAAATATGAGAAAGTGATTTGAGTACAAGCATTTACTCATGGATCTCTCCTTCCTGTTTGTGGATGTGATGTCAGCAGCTGCCTCAGACTCCAGCACCTTTGATTTCTCCACTGTGGCAGACTAAACACTTGTAACTGTGAGCCAAAATAGACCCTTTCCCCTAAGCTGCTTTCATCAGGGTATTTTATCATAGCAAAGAAAAGAGACTAAGACTGAGAAGGAACCGGGGGAGACACTGGCTTTTCAATGGGAACTTCTTTGGTTTTGTTTTTTCATTATCATGTACTTTTGTGTCACTATAATTAAAATACCTTAAATCTTAAAATAATCCCCACCTCCAAAGTGACATGGTGGCCCTGTCTTGGATGGACATCTCAGTTTCATTTTGGAATGTTGATGCAGAAAATTCAAAAGTTTTATTAGTCCTGGGGCAAAAGGTAAAGAAGTGAATTTACCTCTCTGTCACTGGGCAGACAGAATTTTCTATTGGAATTTTCCTATATGCTAAAAGCAATCTAATCCCAAATCAGAGTACAGTGGGACAAAATGATGTTCCAATTGTTTGCTACTAAATGACAGACATTAAGATTAAGCATCCAGTGCTGTAGCATCTGGGGAGCTTTTCAATTTAGTGATGAGGACAGAGGATTTGCCGAACATGCCAGTCAGTTGAACAAAAACCCTGTAAGCTCTGAAACTGAGGGGTGACCCAGAATGACAGTATCTGTGTCTGTAAGTGGGGTACAGCTCTGTTTGGGAAGAAGGCCAGATCCACTGTGCAGTTTTAGAAACAATAAGGACAGTATTTTCTGATTTCATGTGTTACTTATTCTTAAGTCATTGTTGATGGTGCAACCTCAGATAATAAAGCCTTGGCTCAGGGACTCAATGTCTCCATATGTCCAGTGAGTCAGAGATGGAAGAGGAAGTCCCTGCTGGGGCCAGCAGGGCTCCTGAAAGAGCTCTGTTAAACAGCTCCAGTAGGTAAAGACTGAAGGAGTTCTTCCTACATTGGTTGGAAAATGGCAGAGCTAGAAGGTGTTTGTGAGTTACAAGACTTGTCACCCAGAAGACACTGCAAGAGCTGGACAACGGGGACAGCAAATGCATAAACAATGTCAGGCTTTGCCATGAAGAAAAAGAGATACCCAAGGATAAGTTTGCAGGTTCAGATCACTCCGTGCGGTCTCTTTCCACACTGACATTTGACCCACCACCCCCGGGACACTTGAGTTAGATTAGACTCACATGTGCAGACATAGTCTTAAACATAGAAGGGCTTAGGGTCTGCAGAGACAACCACTTGGAAAGTGCTTGTGATGCAAGCATGAGGGTGAGAGTTCAGATCCTTAGACTCTATGAAAAACACCAAACATGGTGGCACACATTTGTAATCCCAACACTGGGTAGCCAGAGACAGGAACAGATGCTAATCTCTGGAGTCACCCAGGGTCGGAGTTTGGCTGGTGATATCCTTGGCATAGACCCCTAGGTAGCAATTGCCCACTGGGATGTGTGCTCATCATTAAAGACATCCTTAGACAGATACATGTCAACCACTGTAGCTGGTGGTGAGGACCTCGGGGTTAGCCCAGCTCCCTGCTGTGAGAGCTCTGTGGCAGAGCCAAGAGCCTGCTGCAGTTGTGTTTGGCTCTGTGCTGGGAGAGCCTGCAGGCATGCATCATCAGCTGTGTGCCTGCATGCCCATGCTTTGACACCTTGCATCATAAACATTTCTCAAAGAGACGTTTTTCCACAGAAGATGGCTGGAAGTTTGTGAGGTGATCACACAGGATGTGAGAGTCACCAGGAAAGGAGTCTCATCGTGGCTGAATCCATTAATCTGTAGAAGGTAGGGTCTCCCTATTTGGGGGAGTTTTTGTTTTCCCTCAGAGGGTTGCCATCATAGCACCAACACAATATTCAGTGCATAACTGGGGTCCCCAGCTTAGCCCCATACTGTGTGCTTCCTCAGAGCAGATCTTTGAGCCAGAAGCTGGATTTGAACACCAGTAACTATAAAAGCATCGGTAAATGGTTTCACCTGTGTGCCTTAGTTTCCTCTGAATACAGATACCAGCCAGGCCAGCTTCCTGAGTTTCCATGAGAGAGAAATGGATTCTTCCAGTCAGTTTACAACAAGACTTGGCTCACAGTGAGAGTTCCGGGCCCACGAAATAAGCATTGCAGGAAGGCCTATTTGCAGTTGACTGCCAACCCTGGGCCTTGAACTAGGATCCCCATCTGACTTGTCCGGGAGCACAGGGTGAAGTTCTCACATTCCACTGTTGTTCCCGAGGGGACGTCCACACCCTCAGAACACAGAAGCCTGGATCAACGTTCTTGTCAGCGCTCTCTGTGAGTCAATAGCTCACTGGGCATGTTGTCCTAATTGTTCTCTCAGCAAGGATGCCTCAGTGTTCCCATTCCACATCTACAGCCACAACTGAGGAAAGGAGAGGTTGCCCAAACAAACTCACCAGTGTCGAAATGCTCTTCCGGCCCTCATGGTCTCCCAACTTCAATAGGCAGCTGGGGTTTCGTAAAACATCTGACTTGTTGTCCCTACAGAAAGCTTGAGTCTTTTCCACCTATGTGATATGAGCAAGGCTGGTCTTGTGTCTCTGTGACTTGTAGAAAACTGGGGGAGGCCTTTTTCTTGTGAATCATCAACTTAAGCTTTCTACCGCAACCTCCAGGTCCTCTTGAAGTGAGACCCACCGTCACTGTGTTGGGTGTGTAGGTTCACTAGTTCACGAGCCTTTGTGAGTCTCTGCTTTCTACTGTAGAGCGGGAGGATGTCAGAGCCCAAGTGAGCCATTCATTGTTCTGCTCAGCTTTGCACCTTCCAGGCAAAGGGAGACAATCTGATACAGTGCCAGCCAACTGGCCAGGCTGTGTCAAATGTCCTTCTTTTGTGTGTGTGTGGGGGGAAGTGAAGGTGTATGTGTGGAGGCCAGAGACTAATGCCAGGCATCTTCCTCTATCTCTGTCTGCTTTTTAAATAATAATAACTTGAAAGCTGAACTCACTGATTCATCTAGAATGGCTGAGCAGGCAGCCCCAGGAATCACCTGTCATCGTGTCCCCAGTGTTGAGAGTCCAGTTACCTGTCAACAGTGCCGGGAGTCCAAACTCAGTCCTCATGCTTGTGTGTCAAGCCTTTCACTCACAGAGCTGTCTCCACACGGATGCCCACAGCCTCCCAACTGATCCCTGGTGTCTCTTATCCCCCCTCCAGCAACTACAAACAGAGTAATCCGAACATGGAATGTATACCATTGCCTACAATTCTTCTATGGTCCCCTAAAGCACCGTCAGACGCTGTCAGTTGAACTGCTTTTGCTGATAAGTTCTCTCTCTCTGTTCCTTATCTGCCCCATTTGACTCCTACCCGAATATGGTTACTGAGTCCTGGAAATACAGGTAGTGTGCGGTATTGAATTTTTAAACTGTATTGTAACTAACATAAATTCAGTTGTCACCCATGACTCATGGCTATCACATCAGAAAATGTGGGTCTAGAGAATCGAGTGGAAGGCTGATGTATGATCTACCCCTCGATATCCACGCAGCCTTGGGTGTTCTTGCCAGGTGGGGATTCCAGCTTTAAGAAGTGGTTTGCAGCTTCCCAAATGTTGTACCTAGTTTGCATCAGCATGCATTTACATCTGCTGGTTCTCTCTGCCCGGAATGTTCGCTCATCCTGCCCAAACTCGCCCGCAAGCTTTCTGCTAGCCAAACTTCAAGATGTAACTCCCATAAGTCCTCTGCTTATCAAGCCTTACTCATGGCCCTGCCCTACTCAGGTGGTCAGAATACTGATGAGTTTCTCAGTAGTCCCGAGCCACAGCTGTGGTGGGAGCTTGTTCAGTCTGCAATGCGCTTGCTGTAGAAGCATGAGGACTTGAGTTCAGATCCCCACAACCATATGAAAGCCTGCATGGTATCCTGTGCATGTGGTCCTAGCAATGGGAAGGCAGAGATCAGAGGGTTCTTGGAATCACGGAGCAGTCGGTCAGTCCAGCTGAATTGGCTCCAGGTTCAGTGAGAGTCCCTGTCTCAAAAAATAAGATGGCCAATGCTTAAGGAAGATGTCTGACACTGAACACACAGAGACACACAGACACACACACACAGACACACAGACACAAATACATACACATACCCACACATAGACACACATACTCACACATACCCACACAGAGACACACACACATATACACATACAGATATATACACATACACACACACTCACACACAGAGACACACATAGACACACACACATACACACACACACACACACACACAGACACATACAAACAGATACACCCCATACACACACACACACACACTCTCTTACACAGAGACACACACACAGAGACACTCACACACATACACACACTCTCACACACACAGACATACACTCACACACACACATACATACTCTCACACACACACAGAGACACATACAAACACACACCCAATCAGCCCACTCCTAGAGAGAACACAGTCTCTGTGTCTTACTCACCTCTAGGACCTCTTAAAACTATGTAGGTTTGGACCTCAGCAGTCAGTCATAAGGAATGAAAGTGGTGGGCATATATGATTGTCTTGCATGCAACTTCTAACCCAGTCACTCTTAGGAGTCTCCTTTTGTGTGACCTTGGGAATTTGGAGAAGCAGAATGAGCAAATTCTCCTCTTTCTGCCCCAGCCAACCTTCCAGAGGTTGATGGGGACTTACAGGATGTGACAGGGTCAGGACAGACAAAGGCCACGTTCATCATACTGAGGCACGTGGCCAGTCCATTTCAGTTGCCTCGCCTGCAGCTCTAATACTGTTTCCCCAGCCTGCCATTAAATTCGGAGCTCTTAGAACCTTCAAGCATTCCCTTAGCTGTTCCTTGGTCATTGACCAAGCTGCCGCCTTCAGCTTCAGTTCTGTGAGGCCCAGTGTACAAAGCTGTGATTACGACTCGACAGAAGACCACTAGACGCTGAAGAGTCACTGTGTCGTCAGTGCGACTGACAATGTCGGGAGCTTAGACCATGCCAGGAGAGCAGACTCTCGTCCACTCCAGCCAGAGTGACTAGGAAAACCAAGTGGCTGTATGCTGGGCCACCCACGGACTGGAGGAGAGATGGTGGATTTCCTGGGACAATCCAAGGGATATTTGAGAGAGACTGGAGATATGGTGGGCTTTGGGGCTCTATTGCAACCTTGTCCCTTAGACAAATACCCCTTAACTACACCATGACCTAAGAACGTCCTTCATCTGTTCAAGCAAGGACCTCTCGGTGGAGGACCATGTCATCACCTTTTCTGCTCTCAGCCTTGCTCAGGTTGTATTTTCCCAGGATTGCCCTTTTGCCTTGTCTGAACAACATTTATCTATGGTTGTTGGTGCTTAGCTTAAGCTCCCCTCCCTTTGGGAAACCTTTCTTAATACCCAGATTCAGTCTCCTGGACCCCTGGACCTCATCTCTTAGCACTTACCAGAGCTGTAGTTGTGTGGTTACTGGTGGGTCACTCAAAAGAGCCTCTCTTCCTTGCCAGCTGTTAGACTCTATAAAGGCTGAGACAATGTCTGACCTATTCATGCATACATTTCATATGGCAAGGCCCAGTCATCATAAAAGAGGGTGGAGGAGAGAGGGGTCTGGGGAGTGAAGGTGGGCAGGTGGACAGGAGGGCAGGTGGACAGGAGGGCAGGTGGACAGGTGAGCAGGTAGACAGGTGGACAGGAGGGCAGGTGGACAGGTGAGCAAGCAGACAGGTGGACAGGTGAGCAAGCAGACAGGTGGACAGGTGAGCAGGTAGACAGGTGGATAGGAGGGCAGGTGGGCAGGTGAGCAGGTAGACAGGTAGATAGGAGGGTGGGTGAGCAGGTGGACAGGTGAGCAGGTAGACAGGTGGATAGGAGGGCAGGTGGGCAGGTGGACAGGAGGGCAGGTGGGCATGTGGGCAGGTGGACAGGACAGGTGGGCAGGTAAGCAGGTGGGCATGTGGGCAGGTGGACAGGTGGGCATGTGGGCAGGTGGACATGTTGGCATGTGGGCAGGTGGGCATGTTGGCAGGTGGACAGGTGGGCAGGTAGAAAGGTAGGCAGATGGGCATGCGGACAGGTGGACAGGTGGACAGGTAGGAAGATGGACATGTGGGCAGGTAGACAGGTGGGCATGTGGGCAGGTGGACAGGTGGGCAGGTAGGAAGGTGGGCAGATGGGCAGGCAGCATTTCTTCTATACACACCCTGTGGTGTAGAGAGTGTGCTTGACTTTACTTATGCTCTTTGCCCTTTAAAGAGGGAAAATAGCAAATGGCCGCTTCAGGCCAAATACTAGGGTCCCAGAATCCTGTGTCTTGGTTGAGTAAGAAACCACAGCTACATTTTAGCTGTCCCTCCCCACAGCCTCGCACCTGATCCTCTATGATCAAACCCCCTATGACCCTGGGCAATGACAGTTCCAGTGGGCTGCCTCTCTTCCCCCATCACCAATGGAGCAATTGCACACACTATACTTGATTCCACAACTGAAAAAACTCAAACAATATAACCACAATGTTTTCTCAGTAGTTCGACATTATACCTGGGCATAAGTCAGGTAAAATAGAGCACAAAGTTCATCCCTGTGCACCTTGGATGGAACGTTTGTGAAAATACTGGCAAAATCTAAACAGGTTTTGTGGTTTTGCTAACAGCATGTACCACTTCTAATTTCTTAGTTTTGACAAATGTTCTACAGTTACCTACGATGTTGTCACCAGGGTAAGTCAGGTGAGAGGAAATGAGAGTTAGATTAGGCTTGAGACTTCTATGCAAATCTAAAATTACTCTATCTAGGAGAAAATTTAAGAGAAGACTTTGCCTCATTTCTCCTAAGTTACCACAAAATATACATTTCTGGGTAGAGTAATGACTGCTACCTTAATGATCTTCTTACTCTTTCACTGTTTCCTATAATCGCACATATTTCTTTTCAAATCAGAAAAAAATAAGATTTATTTAAAATAATTAAATAGTGTGCTTTAGGAATTGTATATACGAACAGTTTTGTTTTTAATTGAAGGAACATTTAAAATCAAATTGTAAGAGACAAATGGAATAACCTGTGATTTATTACCACAGAACTAGACCTGCGGTCAGGCATGCAGCTATTCGCACGCAGGTGCGATTCTCTGATGCCGTAATGGGAGCTGGGTGGTCAAATATTAACGCAGGTGCCAGCTTATGCGTCTAGCAGGTGTGATTAAAACAGATGGCACAATGATAGTGCCCAAATGAAAAGCCCCCCTCACACACACACACACATACTACACAGATGCGGGGTAAACAGAGGTGCTTCTGACATGTCACCCCTTCAAAATGGTCCAAGACTCTCAAGGTTCCTTCTTGAAGTAATACAAGCAGTAAAGCAACTTCTGGGGGGAAGGATGCTCTTCAGAGGAGCTGTCTACAATATGCACACATATGTATAGGTATACACACATATACATATGTGTGTATGTATATATGTATATATCATGTATATATCTGTATATCTATACCTCTGTATATCTCTCTATCTATCTATCTCTATAATGTGTCCTTGATACATTCATCGCATCACTAAGCTAGACTTGGGTAGAATTGTTCAATTGATCCGTTTTTGGTCCCCTACATCTGACCTACCTACCCAGGAAAGCCACACAATACATGGTCTGTAGAAAATCGGAAGGGTCTCTGTGCTTCTGCATCCCCAGAGCTCACCCACATGGGCTTCCTGCGGGAGACTCCAGGGAGCTGCCCAGGGGCAGCCAGTGCTTGAATGGGGCCTATAGCTTCGACAGCACTCTGTGAGTTTGAATGCCGACAGTGACTGGAAGCATCTCCTGCAAAGCAAAACAGAGAAAGGAGTGAAATCTGCAGAGCCAGATCACCTTCCGGAGAGTCTAAAAGCACCACGGCTTTACCACGCTCTGTCCCTGCCCCCCCCACCCCCCCGCCCTTCTCACCCTGACCACAATGCTTACTCCTCTCTCAAGGAGTCCTCTACAGTTGTGTGAGCTGGTCAGAACCTTGGTGAGTAGCTTTCCTCTTCTACCCGTTTGGAAAAAGCACCATTTTACACAAAGAAAGGTGGTGCTGGTGGGGCCATGCGGATGGCTGGTTATTCTCTGTGGCACACAGCAGCTCCTAGGCTTTCTGTGATTTGGGCCTAGACTTCAGTCCTCAGAGAGAAACCAGAACATTTTCCTTTTGGGGGAGCTTGCAAGGATAGACCCAGCCCTAGACCATGAGCGACTCATTGGACCCTTGCGCCTGGACCACGGCTTTAGGCCTCTCAGATCCACCCTACCCACATCCACTCTGGAATGCTGGGATCCTTCTCTCCAGAAAGCCTCTATCAGTAGCTAGTGCACTGAGCACCAAGTTCTGAGCCCAATATGGCTTCTGAGCTTCGGCTTTCTCCACCCCTTTTATCAGACCAATACCTGGGTGCTCCTCGGTACAGCTCCATAGTTTGGCTTCCAACATGGCTGCTCCTCCTCTTTTGCGTCTTTCCTCACTGATGACTTGCTGTTCATTTGGAATCCTCCTTTAAATCAAGTTTTACAGACACCAGTAGCAATTTATTAGAGATGCAGAATTACGGTCCCCACCCGTGGACCCCATCCCAGGAACATTATACTTCAACAAGACTTCTGAATAAATTGCGTGTCCTACACTGTAAAGTGAAATTACTGGCATGCCTAGGCCTTGTACCACCAGCGGTATGATCCGCTCAGCGCACAGGTTCCTGGGATCTGCTTTCAAACTGAACCATCTGCAAGTAAGACCCAGGAATCTGCAGGCACAGACGTTCCCACGTGATTGCTTTGGCAACTTTCATACACAGGAACTGGAGCGAGCTTGGTGGTTAGGAGCACTCCCTGCTCTTCCAAAGGACCTGGATTTGATTCCTAGAAACTATTCTGGACAGCTAACAGCTGTCTGTAACTTCAGCTCCAGGGGATCGTGCTCCTTCTTTTGATCTCTGCAGGCACCTGTATGAGTGAAGTGCATGTACTCACACAGAGAAAAACACACACGTATACATAAATAAAGATAAAGCTAAACTTCATAGACAAATATTAATTTTTACAAGAAATTATATAAGGATAAATTACTATAATAAATTTATGTAATAAATCGTATGATTGTAAATTTTAATATATTAATCATGAATTATTAAACATTGTCATATTGGGTATATAAGTATTGGATATTTTATGTGATGATTTTACTTTGTACATGGAATACTGTAGTTCATGTATTACAACATTTCCAAGATGGTTGGCTTCTCATTTGGCCTCCCTCCCTTCCTGCTCCATTGCTGGTCTGCTCCCAGGGCATTGTTGCTTAATTTACACAGAAACATCCATCTGAAGAGATCTATGTGAATGCATGGTTACTTTCTATGGAGTATTTGTATTTGTTTTTATAAAAATGGCACGGGTGTATTGCTGTGAAGTTTTCTTAGCCAATAACATGCTCTGAGGAACCTTCTGTGGTAAACAGCAGAGGTCACCTTATTACTTCCTGCTGTGCGGTGCTCCCTTGGATGGGTAGGTATTGTGGAAACCATTAGCTAGAGTTTGGTTTTGAATTGTACTGTGTCTTGGACATGGTGTTGGACTCCTGCAAACCTCAGGGGGTAGAGACTAACAGCAGGTCTTTAGTCAATGAGAGTCTCCTCAAAGGGAACTGTGCAAGCCTGGCCTTGTCCTCTCTTCCATGTCCCCATCAAGAGATGAGGGTATTTGCTTTGCTAGGCACTTCATACTACAAATGTGCTGCCTCACCTCAGGTCCAACAACAGTGGGGCCAAGCAGTCATGGGCTGGAAGCTCCAACACTGAGAGCCAAGATAAGCCCTGTCTTTCTGTAAGTCGATTATCTCGGGCATCTGTCTTGGTGGTGGAACACTGCCTAACACTGTGGGGATTTAGGTAGTTACAATTTTCCCTGATTGCACAAGCGACGCTCTAGTGAGTGTGCTCAAACACACCTCCTCACTCCAAGGTATGTGGGTTTCTTTAAGGTAAAGAATGTGACAGGCTGAGTGGAACAGAGGCACGCCTGTTCTGTGTGGTGTGTGAAATAGCTCAAATCTCAAATCTCAAATCTCATACCTTCCACTCTACTTCCAGTGTTTGGGGTTTGAACATTATATTCTGGCATCAGAACTTCTGCTCCAAGGCTGCTTAGACTCACTCCATAGGAGCAGAAGTGCTCACACCAGCCTCCTCATACTCCCCATGACTCCATAGGAGCAGAAGTGCTCACACTGGCCTCCTCATGCTCCCCGGGACTCCATAGGAGCAGAAGTGCTCACACTGGCCTCCTTGTGCTCCCAGGACTCCATAGGAACAGAAGTGCTCACACCAGCCTCCTCGTGCTCCCAGGACTCCATAGGAGCAGAAGTGCTCACACTGGGCTCCTCGTGCTCCCAGGACTCCATAGGAGCAGGGAATGCTCACACCAGCCTCCTCATGCTCCCCATGACTCCATAGGAGCAGAAGTGCTCACACTGGCCTCCTTGTGCTCCCAGGACTCCATCGAATCTCCAGTTTGCAATCCTTAGAGGTCAGACTTGCCAGCACCCTCTGAACTGAGGCCAAACAACAATAAAACTAAGTCTGTCAGAGTCAGTGTCTGACACCTTGCCTTTGTGATTCTCAGGGGCCAGGGACCCGACTGCAGTAAAGCTGCCTGAAAGCTGGTTTAAGGAGCTGGAGAGATGACTCGATGGTTACAAACGCAGACTGCTCTTACAGAGGGCTGAAGTTCTATTCCTAGCACCTATGTCAGCCAGCTAACTACTGCCTGTGACTCCAGCACCAGGGGGCTTCTACACCTCTGACCTCTGTGGGTATGCATACCCCCACCCAGAAATACACATGTATACATAATTCAAACAAGAAAAAGAAATCTTTTTTTTAAAAAAAAAAAATAGGCTGAATGTTGTTTTCAGTAGTGGAGGTCAACCCTGGAACCATTCACAGGCTTGACAAGCAGGCCGACATTGAGCTAGATTTCCAAACTTTGGATCTTCCATGCAGAGTCTCCTGGGGTTACAGGCACACACCGCAGTCCCTGGCTTTAAAGGCAGTTTTGACCCATACACATTTATAGTGGTATCCCCAAGAATTAGCTTGTAGAAAAGCTGGTGAGATTTTCACCATGGCAGTCCTGTACATAGCTAAAACACATTTCAGGAGCTTTATCTGGAGGCCTGTGAGAATTCCTGCTGCCACAATACAAATATCTGGACAGCTATCCTAAGGGCTATGAAAACAAAGTAAAAGGCAAGCAAGCCGTTGCTGTGTTCATGGCCCTCAGGTGAGCCTGTGCTTAGGCCTTAGCATTTCGGCTTCCAGCACGGAATAGATGACAGTGACCTGATGTACATTTCCAGAGAGACTTTCCTCTTGGTTCTCTGGGGTCACCATGCCATGTTCCTCCTGGTTCTCTGGGGTCACCATGCCACGTGCTGGGTTTTAAAACTGTCCTGATCCTAGGCTCTTCAGAGACTCTTCCCCCCCCCCTTTGACACTTTTTACAGAGAAAAATGTGTGACTTTTCCTGATGAGCAAACAGCCAAAGGTGTTTGGGAAAGGCTCGCCACTTTTCTGGTGGCAACACACTCTAACCAAATTAATTAGCAGCTGGGGCTTTAAAATATCGCCTGACCTATATAAGCTGCTTCTTATGTCCTTTCCTGACACAGGGAAACTAGCTGGGAACATGATGGCTGCAGGGCAGGCACACAGCATGGAAGATCATGGACTTAAGGCTGTATTCAAGGCTCAGAGCTGGCTGCTACCCCATAATACTAAGCACTGAGGTATGATAATTCTCAGCTGTCTACCAGATTACAGTCCGTTTGATGCCAATGTGTCGTAAGTGTCAACACACAGTACAGAAATGTAAAGGCTTTTATTTTAGAGATGGAGAGAGAAATGTCCCCCTAAGCAGGCATACAGACCGTACGCACTGCCTTTGACTGACACCTCAGCATTTGGCTCTGCAAGGCTCGCATAAGTGGCAGGAGACAGACTTCAAGAGGGTGGAGTATCAGTTATTTATCTTGTTGATATGACAGATACCTGACCAAAGCTATAGTTCAACACAAATGGACAGAGTTTTCCGTTTAGCCTCGGAATGGAAAGTCTGGAGCAGGCAGCTGTTAGCACTGGTCCCTTTCCCAGTGGCCTTGTAGCTGGGGCAGATACTGTAAATGTTAATAAAAGTGACAGTTGTATCCAACAGGTATGGTCCCACCAAACTAACAAGGAGTGACTCTTGAGATCTGTGAAGGTACTTTTCACAACAGTAGCGGTGTGAACTCTTCAGCCTGGGTTTATAAACATGGGTTTATAAACAGTATATTCCACATTCATTCAGTCAAATTATTCCTCTCCCTCCCTTAGTTTACCCCAGAAACAGCAACCCTGGAAAGCTCTGGATTGGGACATTTGATTGATTTGGTTTTCTGTGGGCTTAAACAGAGCTCAGTGCATGTAAATGAAAAGCCGTTTCTATCTGTCTAGGTTTGAACATGGTCTGTCCCTTCTCTCAGGTCTGATCCCAGCCCAAGTGCTCTGTTACCCTGAATAACTGAGAGCCTAGTGCTGAGGATATGCTGGGTTGTCATGAATAATCTGGCCCTCCACCCTTTGCATTGTAAGCTCTAATAACTAGCAACAGGACCTTGCGGGAGGGGCTGAAGATTGGGATCAGAGTTTAGTCACCCTGTGGTGAGTCAGGTTCCCATGTACACTACGGTGGCAAGCGTTAGCCAAAGAAGGCTTGGCTTCCAGTCTTTGCTCCTCTTACTTCTACCCTTCTTCCCAGCATTCCTGGATTTCTTTATGATTTATTGTTTGTTTTTATTTATGTGTCTGTCTCTGTGTGGGGAGTGCAGCCACCCCTGGAAACCAGAGGTGTCAGAACACCCTGGGGATGGAGTCACAGGCTGTTGTAACCTGACTGGTGCTGGCACTATAGGGAACAAATCTGTCCTCCACAAGAGCAGCCTGTGCTCTTAGCTGCTGACCTCTCCCTCCTGCCCTCTCCTGGGTTTTGAGGCAGAGGGGGGCTCGCTGAGGACAATCAGCCCTCTGGTTTCTCATTCCAGAAAAGGCAGCTTCTTTATGAAAAGAAGATAAAGAGGGAGGCTAGAAGACTATTATGTTAATAATACCTTTAGCATAACACCTTTAACACTTGTGGACAAGGCTCCTTCTTAACAAGTAGCATGGTGGAAAGTTGGGGGTCTGAACTACTGGATTTTTGAACTTCAAAATTACTCAACTACTAAGTCCACTCTCTAAAATATTCACTATGACCAAGTGCAAGGCACCAGGGCTACAGAGGTGAAATCTGGCAGTTCCTACCCTGGTGAGGAGTTCACAGGCTATAGAGTAAATTGAGGGACTACCATAGACGTTCAGTGGAGGAGCTATGGCAGCTGGCTCACACACAGTGTGTTCCAAGAACAGAGGGTACAAAGGAGGTCACTAATCCAGATGGAGGGTCATAGCTGTGATACTGAAGGTTAAGACCCTAAGCAGCCAAGGTAAGAGACAGATGAGCTGGGTTTCCATAGCTGTGGTCTTTGCCTTTCATGGCTCTCAGAAAACAGGTCCTTCCTGAAGGTGGACGATGTATAGCATGGAGAGCGACTGCAGACCGAAGCTTGGCTTGAATGATCAACCGGGCTCAAAGAAAGCCAAGGTGTTCCCACTGGGGTTGAAGTGAGGGGAACATTAAGAAGGGTACACTCGGGGCTGGCAGAGGAAGGATGTCCCCATAAGGAAGGGCTCCCTGGCTCTGGCATGAGATACACAGGCAGCAGGTATCGGAGTAGGAGCTGCAGTTTTGGGGTCATAGGAAATAACTCTGCTTCAGCAAGTTTTTTGCTCAAGGCCAGGAATTTCATCATTGGGGGCCTCCAAATGCACTCCTTGGATATAAGACAGGGTGACTTGGGTTCTTGTATCCATTCCCCAGTTTTCTCTGTTTTTAGATTTGACAATTTAACTTGTTCTTCTAGTGCGGTAACCTGGGTTTGATTCTTGGTTAGGAAGTAGCATGGGAATGCTGTGGACTTTGAGAATATCCCACTTTAAGAGACAGGAAAACAACCAAAACTTACAAATGACAACACAGGGTTAGCCTGTTCCATGTTTTCTGGACAGTTCTGTTAGTTTTACCCAGTAGCCGGCAAGGGTTAATGACCAGGCTGCCATTTCAGGAGATGTTGTCAAGTGCTGGCTTTCTAATCTGTCGTTCCTTCTGTCTTTAGTACCTGAAGTTCTCCTATACAGAACTTGTAATTTCATGTGTGTGTGTGTGTGTGTGTGTACATCCGTTTCCTGTTTCCTCTTTGGTCAACAGAACTTCCTTGACATCACTTCCAGGTCCTTTGATCTGGCCATAGTCATCTGATATTTCCCTTGCATTTAGGGACAAAGAGTACCCATGTCATCTTCCGGATGCATGACTGAGACCTGAAACACCCTTACTGTACCTCCTTCCTGCTCATCCCCGACACGTGACAGTTTATCGACTGGTGTTGGTCAGCATTGCTGTCAGCTATAGTTCAACACAATGGACAGAGTTTTCCGTTTAGCCTCGGAATGGAAAGTCTGGAGCAGGCAGCTGTTAGCATTGCTTCAGCAGCTCATGAGGTCCAGGTCCAGCACCACTGTGATTCTCTCGGCCTCTCTCATAGTTTCAGGAGAGTAGCCCCAGTTCCAGGCAGTATGCCCACAGCCAGGGAGGAAGGAAAAGGGAAGGCCAGAGCCAGCGGCAGATGTCCTTTTGTATGAGTAAAACAAAAGCTATTCCCGAACCCACCGCCTGGCCCACAGCTGAATTCCACCTAGATGTGCTGGCCAGAAAAAAGGACTTGGGAATCGAGCAATTAATCATTCCGGTTCCACAGCCCAGGAAGACAGGGGAGTAAACACTGGGCTACTATTTCTGGGAGGTTGCTCTTGAATCCTGAATCAGCTTTCCTTATTCTGATTTTCCTGGTTGTTAATTTTACATATCTCAATGCTTGTGGTTCTGAAGTACAGTAGTCAGGGTAAGAAGAATTGCTGGGGTTTGGGGGGTGGCTCAGTCAGTAAAGTGCTTGCCTTCCAAGTATGACAAAGAGCTCACTCCTCAGTGCTCATGTGAGAAAACGCCAGCTGTGGCGATGCATCTCGTAACTGCAGTCGTCCGAAGGCCGAGACTGGCAGACGGTTAGGGCTCCTTGGTCAGACAGCTTAGATGATTTCTCATGTTTCAGGCCAGTCAGAGATCCTGCCCAAATATCAAGACCAATGGGACCTGTCTTGTGAGCTCGTCCTCGGGCCTCAGCACGCACACATCTGTGTGCACGCCTGCACGCACATGTGCACTGGCATGTACATGCACACGATCATGAACTAGGAATGAGTAAAGCTGTATTTGCAAGGTTTAACTGTTTTGACACTTGTGCCCAGATGGCTCAGCTCAGCTCTGCTCACTCAACAGACGCCAACTCTAGCCACAGGATCTGCATCGACAGGCAACCCTGTCACCTCCCGTCTGTCCTGGGAAAGACCAGTCTCACCTTGGTCAAGACAGATACTGCCTTGGAGCTGAGTGAGTCCTCAGGATGACAGAACAACCAACGATCATGGAGTCAACAAGGGCTGCCCAAACATCACACTGTTAGCCTTCCACCCTCAAGTCTGGTTATTAGAAAGCTTACTCTGCGCTCTCTCTCTCTCTCTCTCTCTCTCTCTCTCTCTCTCTCTCTCTCTCTCTCTCTCTGTCTCTCTCTCTGTCTCTCTCTCTCTCCAGTATTCAGTTCAGCTTCTTCCATATGAAGTTGAGTAAGAGATGGCATGTGTAAACGGCCAGGCAGTTACTTGGGGAGAGGCTGGTGGGAAGCGTTGGCAGTTTCTAGGATGCTTATCTTGGTCCTTTTTGGACCCCAGACTTCAAGACTTTGAGCCACCTAGTCCAAAATTCACCCTCTTTTTCCTGTCAAAACCCTCCTTTCCTTGTTTGGACTAAGGGAGCATGTGGTTACCTGAAAACTACATCTCGTGACCACTCCTGGAACTAGATCTGGCCAATGAGATGTGACCAGAAGCTCTTGGTGGGACTTAAAGGATACCTCCTTGAGGCAGACCAAACTCTGAGGCTACGTCCTTCAGTCTTGTTAGGTGCCATGGGACTCAGCCATCTCAACTTATTCCTACATTGCTATGGAAAGCTTGCTCCACGGTGTCTGTTCACTAAACCTAACAGTACTTACCGAGTGCTCACTACCAGTGAGTTGGCATGTGTTAACTATTTGCTGAAGCCAGGT
>CM052706.1:1954744-1965897 GCA_028551405.1 Uromys caudimaculatus | reverse complement strand
GGGATAGGGGTGTGCCTTGGCTAACAGGGGTGGGTATGAGGGTGGGATAGAGGTGTGCCTTGGCTAACAGGGGTGGATATGGGGGTGGGATAGGAGGTGTGCCTTGGCTAACAGGGGTGAATTTGGGGGTGGGATAGGGGTGTGCCTTGGCTAACAGGGGTGGATTTGGGGGTGGGATAAGAGGTGTGCCTTGGCTAACAGGGGTGGGTATGGGGGTGGGATAGGGGTGTGCCTTGGCTAACAGGGGTGGGTATGGGGGTGGGATAAGGGTGTGCCTTGGCTAACAGGGGTGGGTATGAGGGTGGGATAGGGGTGTGCCTTGGCTAACAGGGGTGGATGTGGGGGTAGGATAGGGGGTGTGCCTTGGCTAACAGGGGTGGATTTGGGGGTGGAATAGGGGTGTACAAATAACCATTGAGCAGATCTTGTGCATGATACGAATTAAAATCTCAAAGTATGGGGACTTTTAAAGAGAATCTAAAATCTTATTTTATTTTCCAAATTAACTCTGCCAGGACGAAGGACTTCTGGTTTTGACAGAGTAAAACCATACTTGCCAATCCCCCCCCCCAAAAAAAAAACCAACAACAAAAAACCCACCACTTCTCTTTTCTTCTTCCCACCCCTGTTTTTGTTGTCTCATTAGCTCGGGTGGCATCAAAGTCACTATGTAGCCGTAGTATTGTTGATCCTCCTGACCATGCCTCCCAGGTGCGGAGACTATAGGCGTGCACCGCCATGACCACCTATATTATATTGATTTTCTATTGTTGCACAACAAACTTCCACAGACTTAGCAGTGTAAAAACCAATATTTGATGTTTTTGTCTCACTGGGCTCACTGGGTTCTGAGGCTCCAGAAAGAATTTGTTTCCAAGCTTTCGAGTTGTTGAAAAAAAAAAAAAAAGGTTCTTCTCAGCTGCAGGAATGGTGTTATGTGTCCTGGCTCTTGGCTAGTGGTCACATAGAGACCTTCCCTTGGTCCCATCTACGTGGCTCTTTCATCTGTAAAGCGGTGCTACACAGAATTCTTCTTGTGCTTAGAATTTCTCCTTCTACCTACAAACCAGAAGCTTTCTCTGTTTTCTCCCCTGTGTTGGAAGAGAAGCTCATGATTACAGGAGGCCCATCATATAATTTCTTTCTTGACATTATATAATCATAAGAGTGCCATATCATGTGAACAGGTTTTATTCATATTTTAGAAGGAAGAGATTATCAATGTTAAACTGTAGAGCAAACCCCATTATTATTCAGAAAATAAAAATCACCAAAGTATGTTCTCTGAGAAAGACAGAATAACAAAATTCTAGGGAAGAAATAACTGTGAAATCTCAAATATTGGGAACTAAGCAATGAACTTTTAAATAAGCCATGGGTCCTAAGAAGATCACACAGCAAAGCAGAAGTTATTTGAAAGTACTAGAACCACTGCCCCTCAATATGTGGGGGTTGTGGGTAAGTAAAATTTCCAGGTAAGTGCAGCCTTTAATGACCAACTCAGAAAAGGAAGGGTCCCAGAAGAAATTAAACCCTTAACAGATGATGGATGATGGTAATAAGAAAGGAAATTGATAAGAACATAAAAAAATAGGGCAAAACAGTAAAAGCAAACATTGATCCTGGAAAAGAAAACAAAATTAAAATTCTTAGCAAGTGAGTGAGTGATGTTGCCCAGCAGAGATGAAGAGACTTGCTAAGAGATGGCCTTAAGAATAAATTAGACATCATAAGTGAAGATAGCTCATATTCTCAGAAACAGACAAACTAAACTAAATTGAAGAGAAACAGAAAGTCAGAACAGAATAACTAAAGAAATTGAATTACTAATTAGAAGTTTTTCCATAAAGAAAAATCTGTGCACTGGCTTTACTTGGGAAGAGGATTTGTCAAAAAACTGAGGAAGAAATAATGACAAATGCTAAGAAGCTTTATTCAGAAAAAGCAGAGGAGACACAAATTTGCTAATTCTCTGAGACCAAAGACATTGGAGGGCAGCATGTGAAAACAAGCAAAACATTCCTTACAAAGTATCACAAGTCGGATCTAGCAACATCTAGACAGGATCAAGCTGGATCTACCCAAGGAGCCCAAGATCCACTTAGCATTTGAATATTAATGCTACACACCAAAAATAAAAGACAAAGAAAATATGGCTGTGTAAATACACACAGAAAAATCATTTGACAAAATCCAATATTCATTCATGATAGAACTCATAACCAACTATGACATTTCTCAACCAGATAAGAAACATCTGTAGAAAGAAGCATCACCCTTAATAGTGAAATGGCCTCCCCTTTTCTCTTTCAATATTGTGCTGGGAGTTAGAGCCAGCCAATTAAGCAAGCAAAAGAAACTAAAGGCATCTAGATTGGAAAGGAAAAAAATGTCTTTAAGTGGTATGTGTAGAGAGTTTGCAGTTCCAGAGAACTCCCGAGTCAGACTGGAGTGGGGCAGCAGTGGCTATCCCAGATAGCAGTGGGTTTCCCAGAGACTGGGTTTGAAGCCTAGTAAGGATTTAGAAGTAGACAAGGGTTGGAAGCAGGGGAAGGAGTAGTAGGTGGTATTTTAAAGTAGAGAGAACAGAAGGCAAAGGTGAGGTGGTGTGAAACAGCAGTTCTATTTCTGAGAAGTGGGGAAGTTGAAGGCACACAGAAACTATGGTGAATACGAGGAGTGTATAATCTTTCACTGAGGCTGAGGTGGGAGGATTATGAGTTCAAGGCCAACCTAACATAGTTTGAAGATGATCTGAGATGTATATAAACATGAGGGAGGGCAGAGACGGACACAGAGACAGACACACAAAGAGACAGAGAGACAGAGAGAAGAAAGGAGATGAAGGCAGGGGTCAGGACATAGTGTTTTATAAACTATATAGAAGTTTTGAACAAATGATTATTTGCTATGGGATTATAATGTGCATATAATTTTGAGAGGCATAAATCAAAGCTTGTATATATTTTTTAGTTTTTTTATTTTATGCACTGTCACTTTCTGCAGACACACCAGAAGAGTGCATTGGATCCCATTACAGATGCTTGTGAGCCACCATGTGGTTGCTGGGAACTGAACTCAGGACCTTTAGAAGAACAGTCAGTGCTCTTAACTGCCGGGCCATCTCTCCAGCCCCAAAGTCTGTATATTTTGGCAGCACCATGTTGTGTTGTTTTTATACTATTATACTAATTTTATACTATTAGTGTATACTATAATTAATAGATTAGAACTTAGATCATTTAGTTTCCAAATAAAAGACACAAAACCTTTATATTTATAATAAGCCTTAAAGCACTAGAGTTGGGCAGATATCAACTCTCTGTGCTATTTTGTCTACGTTCCTGTCAATAACCCAAGATATCACTTGCCATGTTCTGCCTGGGCTGCTCTTTCTCCAATAGGCTGACCCTCATGGCCATGAGCTCACAATCTACCTACCCCATGGTGAGTTCTTTTTCCTATCTCTTCTCCTCTTTCATGGTCCCTGCCTCAGACCTCAAGCTCAGGACTGAAGTGTCTCCTAACTTTCTACAGTCCATCTACAAGCTGTGGGCATCTTTATTAACCAATCACGGATAACTTGGGGGCAAGGTTTATACAACAAAAGCTGGTGTACATGAGGATGTCTTGGAGCAACCAGGTCTTGGAATACAGTATTTAGCAGTTACATACATAGCAGCATCAAACCAATCCACTACACACTCACGTACTCACACACACATATACCGCACATGTGCACACACATGCACACATGACGTGTGCACAATACACACGTGCACATATACACACAGGCACACATGCGCTTGCACACACACATACATGCATACACTCATGCATGCATGCAAACATGGCCACAGCATCAATTCATATCTGCAATAAGAGAGGTGGGATTAACTGATGCTAGACAGTAAAGAAGGAAGCCTTTGAGGAACTCTTAAGGTCATCCCAATGAAGAAGTATTTTTGTGACCTGGGATGAACCCAGAATTTAACAGTGCGTTAGAAAATTTAGAAGTGTGTTAATGTACAAAATGAATAGTTGAAAATATAAAAGAAAAATCAATCAAAACTCAAATATTCACTTTAGCTGGATAATCACTATCTGTTACTTTAAATGTACTGCCTGGCTAAGGTAAGCTTGTTAAACACACTGCTTTCTTGGGTCAAGAAGAGAAGATGGTTCTTCACTAATCTGCTTGGTTTTCACATCTTGATCTAATTTGTTGCACCTCCCTTGTTTTCATCTAACAAAGGACTTCTTTAAATAGTTGCCACTCTGTTGCTTTTGAGATCTGAATCAGAGACTGTAACACAAGGCTGCAAGCTCCATCTTGTCATTTTGTAGCATGTATCTAATTAAGGCTTCTTGCAGGTCCATAAAAAGACCCAAAGTTAAGAAACCAGTGTGCACTAAAGAAAGCCTTGGGGAAGACCTGAGAAGGGGGTTTCTTCATTAAACTAAGCAAATTTGATTAAAAGCCAAGTAAAGTAATAATACCTTAATTTGTATTTAAATAATTTAAAATATTGCTCAAGCATAATCATATCATGTTAGCTGACACATTGAAGGTGTGGGGCTAAAAATGGGTCATCTTCTTCCCAGCATCGCCCCAGCCTCCAGGGAAACCCTATAGATTAGCAAATGGCTGCCACGTGGAGAGCACTGCATGTTCATCTCAGGAAGACAACCAAAGCGGATTCCATTGAAATCAATTTATAAATTTGACTCACTTCAATGTATTGCTTTGGGCGGAGTCTCAGTTACAGAGTAGCAACATAAACACTCCACTTCAAGGGCTCATGTGCTATAGCCACTGTCCTGTGTTATGAATGTCCTTTTGGGGTACAAACTTGGCCACTGGACTTCCCTTGAGAGACCATTACAAGTGATGCCACAGTGTCCCTGACTAGTGACAGTTCCCAGGAGGCAAAGGTCTTTCAGCAAAAGAGCAGATTGTGCAAGTCCTAGTTAGGAGCAGTTGTTCAATGTGTGTCTAAATTAGAATCTCCCTGGCAGAGCTTCTGAGATAGCTCAGCAGGTGGGGGTACTCGCTGTCTATGGACTGCTAATTCGAGTTCCATCCCTAGGACCCATGTGGTGGGGGACAGAGAGACAGAGCTATCTCTTCTACAAGTTGACGTCTACATAGTTGTTGTGCACATGTGCACGCACATGCGCACACACACACACACACTCGTGAAAAAATAAAAAAGAAAGAAAAGAGAGAAAGAAAAAAAGAAAACATTTCCATGTCAAATGACTTTGTCCTTTCATGATCCCAAGTCAGAGTGATTGCAGGTAGGGCCTGCAGGAGCAGATGCCAATCTTGGGGCTCTCCTATGTGCACTTCACCACACAGGGCTAAAGCATTAGGATAATTGAAAGTCCAAGTCCGCATTTCAGCAGATCTTGTTACTACCCGGAGAGACCACCTTCCCATTCATTCTGCTTCCCAGCCATCTCCAGGCATGCAAAGAGGATGTGGTAGTAAAAATAAATAAATAAATATTAAGGAAGAAGAGTTGCCATTTTCTGACCAACAGAGATAGCAAAAGCCATTTAGACTTCTTGGTCCAGTCAGTTGAGCCAGGCTTGGACATGTAAGAAGCTCATTCTGCATGTGTCTTTCTTTACTGGGGATGAGGGAACACAGAAGGAATAAGTAGGTGAGAGAAACCTGGCACCTGGCTTCTCTTCAGGAACCCCAGAGGACTAGTCTCCATGGCTCGTTATCCTTTCAGGAACTAGATCTGGAGTCCCCTCCCTCTTGTCCCGCCACGACTAACGTCCCTTTCTGAGTCATCTTGGAGCAGAACCATGAACAGCCAAGTACTTCTCCATGCTGTTTCTCAGAGGCTGTCTGGCCTGGCTAGTGTCTTTTGACTCCAGAGGCAAGCCTGCATTCAGGTGCTGGGCTTTGCGCCTTTCTGTTTAAGTAGTAGCAAAGTCAACAGAATTCTTCAAATGGATTCCCAGAGAGAAGAAACAGTAAAGAAAAAAAGAGTGTGTGTATATATGTGCATATGTCTATGTATGTTTGTGCATATGTGTATGCGTGTTTGCGATATATGTATGCATGCTTGTGCATATGTGTGTGTGTGTGTATATATATATATATATATATATATATATATATATATATACGTGCAGATGTATATTAGTCTTGCTGTCTCTCATTGCTTAAAGCTAAATGGAAGATAGGGTGAACCTTCATGGATAAAGTGCGTGTGCTCTTTGCCCTCCACCCCAAGATGCAGTGCCTGTCCTTAGATATCCCCCTGAAAGCTGTAGCTGTAGCTGCTATGGCCTGCCGCTGTCCATCGTCCTGGTGCTTCCTTCTGTACAATCTCTATTCTCCAGTGCCTGTGCTCTCCCGAGTAGGATGTGCTCAGGCCAGGGCCAGGACGCCCTCCAGCAGTCCCGGAGCTGGCCTGCAGGTGCGCCCGGTCAGCCCCGCCCCGCCGAACCCAAGGCCCCGCCCTCACACGAGACCCCACCCCATCGCTTTCGTCAGGATGACGCAAGTCCCGCGCATGCGCAGCTCGGCCGCAGCCCCGGCCGCCCGCTCGGTATTATGATTAGCCCTGGGTGCGGGGTTCCGGCGGCCGGGAGGGAGTTGTCGACGCCGCGGCCGCTGCGGACGGATGCCCGCCTGCCGGCTGAGGTAGGGCAAGCGCGGCGCGCCGCGCGGGAGCGTGGGCCGGGCCTGCGCTTCTCCTCAGCGGCCGCCTCAGCGGGGCTGGGCGGGCGCCGCCGCAGGCAGAAAGTAAGTTGCGCTCTCGGCCTGGGGTGCCCTGCGCGGAGGACGCGGCCCGCGGCGCCACCCTGGCCCCGAGCTTGCCCGGCCTGCGGGCCTCGCGCAGCCCGGCTCGGCCCTGCCCTTGCGGCCGCCGCGGGATTGCGGCAGCGCTGGAGTCGCATCGCGGCCCCGCGCCGTGCCCGCAGCGGGCCCCAGGCGATGCGAGCTCCGCGGGCCTCAGTTTCTCCTCGGGCCTCGGGTCCCGCTGCAGAGCCGGGCGGCCGCCGCCTCACGATAGCTCGGGGACGCGGTTGTCTGCGGAGAAGGGCGCCGGGTTGCGGAAGGGGCAGCGGTGCGGCTCCCCCGGGACTGCTCAGATTTTTTTCGCGTTGGGAGACGCCGTTCTTTTCCGTAGACATCGCCTGTTGATTTCTTTCCGAACCATTTGAAATAAAAACAAACACCTTGTTGCCTTTTGCTTGGACTCGGGAGTCAGGAAAGTGGCAGCCCTTTATGCTTAGGCTTCCTGCAGCTGTGTTGTTCTTAACAGTGGGGTCAGCTACAACCTAGGAGCTTCGCTATGAGTTCGGGTCATGTACGCATTGGAGAATTTATCTCCGGGGTTCCCAAGACTGTAGAAATCAGAGGATGTAGGGCCTCTAGGCTGTCGGGTTTCTTACTTTCCTTTCCATTTGAATGAGCGTATTCTCCAAGTCTTAGGAGCCTTGGTGAAACCACCCGGATGCCTGAAGCGTTTTGACAGTTTTAAGGTGAAGTAAGCCATGGACCTACAGGTGTACAGCTCTTTCTGCTGAGTTTCCAGCAGATTCCTGTCCAATGTCAAAAGGCTCAGTTTGGATTCTTTGTAGGGATTGGGACACTGTCTCAAATTGGTCCTTAACTTATCACAGTTCGTATCGGTGTAGTCGGAAACCCAGGTTGTCAAGGATTATGTAATCAACTTGTTAATTTCTAATCTTGTTATAGTGTTTTCCAGATTTATAAAACCATTCCCTTCAGGAAATCTGTCTTCAACATCTGCTTAAATATTTCTCTTGGAATTGGGTTCTTGGAGAAGAATGGTCTGTATGTGTGGTAATTAAAACGTAACTAATTAGACAAGTTTCTTTCAAAGAACACCAAATACATAGCAGTTTTTCTGTCAATGTAATAGTGACCCATTTTACAGACCCAGGGATGAAAGAAATTACATGACATTCCCAAGGTCATATGTTCAAGCTGGGTAAAAAAAAAATCAAGGGCATAGCGCTGACTTCATATTTCCCTCCTCAAAGCTTTCTAACCAGAAACTGCCAGTGTCACTTTTTGACTTTTAAAATTTTGCCCAGCCAGTTATTTTACTTTATTCGGAAATTTTCTTTTATCCTTTTATGCTCTTCTGAGTAAATTCTATAGTATTCCGAGTAAATTTTAATGAATGATTGCAGTATGACACATTTGATTAAACAATGGCTTCCAACCTTCCTAATGCTGTGAACAGTACATTTCCTCATGTTGTGGTGACTCCTAACCATAAAATTATTTTCGTTGCTACTTCATAACCATAATTTTATTACTGTTATGAATCACGATGTAAATATGTGTTTTCTGATGGTCTAAGGTGACCCCTGTGAAAGGGTTGTTTGACCCCAAAGGGGTTGCAGCTCACAGTTGAGAGCCACTGGTTTAGAGCATCTAAGAACTGGAAAGTTATGCTGATTTTATTTTTACTTTTATAGAACAGACATACAGATTAGGTCTTTATATGGTGCCCATGTGACTTAATCACACACTCCTAAAAGGAGGCCTTTTTTAAATGTCTTTTAGTTAAAATTGAAGGACATTTGTGTTGTTTTTACTAGACATATCCACACTAAAGTGAGGTTGCTTTTCTCCTGTTGAAAGTGAAACTAAATAGAAACGGCTATTTGGGGTAGATGGTGAGTAGCCATGGTTCTAAGCACTGGTCTTAAAGGAGGCGTGATTTATTTCCTGCTGCACCTTTCTGAGCACCAGTTCATTATACTGTCTAGGATGAAAAAAGTCATGTACATTTTCTACACAGCCCGAATTTTCTGACCTAAACACAATGGTGAAAATACTGAAGGCTTGCTTTAACAGCATCTGAGCCACAAGTTAGAATTTTTAGCTAAAACATTTTTGTAGGAAAACTAATTCAGCACTAAGTAATACCAGTACTTGAGAGTCAGAGGTAGAAAGGATCAAAATAAAAACCCAGCCTGGGCTACATAGTACGTATGGCTTCTCAAGGATAAAAGCGTGTGATTGCACACACAGACACACACACTCCTGAAGCATGTGCGGTCACACACACAATCCCAGCACTGGGGAGGCTGAGATAGGAGGATCATGAGTTTGAAGCTGGCCCGGATTTCATAGCAAGTGCAATCATAGTGAGTGAGACTTTTCCTCAAAATACAACAAAGTCCTGGTGTTGAGGATGCAGGTATTCCCCATTGTGTAGGTCTACTAGGGTAAAACGGCTGAGTAGATTTGGGAGGATAAACTTACCCTTAATCATGTATTCCTGGAGTTTTTATCTGTTTGGGAGGCCCCAGGGTAGAAGGGTTGCTATAGGAGAGCACAGACACCAGTTTCTGCCCTTAGGTGCTTGGAAGCCAGCTCTTGTGGACCGCTAAGGTAAACACACAGCAGGGTTGCTTTTGACAGGAATAGAGACCTCAGCTTAGAGCTGGAGGCCATGAACTGCAGGGGGTGCTTCTCACTGACGCTAGTCTCAAAGGCCAGAGTTCCAGGCAGGGAGTTGAGGGAGGAGGAGGTCATGGTAAGAGAATTCAGACTGAGTGTGTGGAAGGGAGTTGAAGTAGACACAACATTCTATAAAGCCTTTGTAAAGGGAGGAAGGAATGCTGCCAGCTTTGGGATGCTGTTTGGGAAGAGCCACACTGTCAAACCAGTGAAGTCTGGTGGCCTTGGGTGCTAGCACTGGAAGTGTGGTCTGCCTGGGATGGGCAGGAACTGAACTGCACTTATTTTCACAGAATTCTTTGCTCATCTGCTTTTCTGCACATCTGCTTCGGGTTGTAATCATTTCTGGCCTTTGGTAGGAGAGGGCCCTGCCTACAGATTCCTGCTCAGTCCTCCCCGAAGACTCATCTGTCCATTGGCACTTAAAGAGCCTTCCATGAATTGCCCTCAGCACCTCCAGAATTTGGCCTGTGCTTATCAGGTCTCTCTCAATCTTTCTTAGGCTGAGACCCCCCCAATCTGCTGCTAATAGCAACTCAATCCAGGGCAATTCAGTGACGGAATAGTCCGTCCATGGGACATGATGCTTAAAGTGTCTCCAGGTGCAAATTAAGAGTCCATCCATCCATTTCTGTTTACTGCTCAGTTGCAGATTTACCTACACTATTTACTGTTGGGTATGAAGTCAGCGTTCCAGTATACCATATGACTGATATGGTAACTGGTCAAACCACAGCTCCAGTGGGCCTAGTTTTCTCAGTTGTTGACATGTGGTTACTTTCTCAGGCAACTCCTTGAAAGCTGACTGCTTTGGTTCTTATATCCCCAGGTAGGAGCCATGCCTGATACAGTATGTGCACTCAAGAAGTGCCTTCATCAGTTAAAACGACTTATAAGCCTATTAATGGGAATCAGGCCATTTTAATGCAGCTAGGCTGGATTTTCCTTGTTTTGCAGGCATACAGTTTTGGAGCTAGAAGGAAATCCTGCACTCTGGCAGCATCTGTAGATGCTGTCCTCCATCTCCAGTCTGAGGTTGGTACCACCAGCTCTCACGCTCCTCATTCCAATGTCTCTCTGCTTGCCCCCGGGCACTGAGCTCTTGGAGTCTGCCTCTACAGCAAGTCTCTTCTACTTGATCCTTGCCATCACCGTCCAGATTCTGGCAGCCCTCAGTTCTCAGCCATTGGTAATCATTTACCTGGAGATATTTCTAGTTGCCTCCTTAGCCTTCTCCCAGATGAGTTTTGTCCTTCCAGTCAGATCTCCATTTTGCAGCTGGACTATTTTCTGAAACCATCATTTGATTGCTGTTCCTTTACCTGAGACTCCTTCATATAATAAAATGTGTCTGTCTGTGTGTTTTAGGTAGGTACTATACCTAACAGTTACTGTATGTACAGATACTATACCTGGGTTACAGAACTGAATAAGACAACGATTTGTACATCTGAACATACCTAGCCATTGGGAATGCAGATTAGTGACTACGTAGTCATACAAATCTGTGACACATAGTTGTGATGATGATAATGGTACAGATGTTACTGTATATGGGGAGCTGGTATGTGACAAGAGGTGGGGCGAGCACCAGGGATAATCAGGATGGTGACCTTTAAGCTGGGTGGTAAAGCATTAGTTAGGGCTAGCCAGACCTGAGAAAAAGATAATTTGGTACCAG
>CM052706.1:1936638-1954644 GCA_028551405.1 Uromys caudimaculatus | reverse complement strand
CCTGAGAAAAAGATAATTTGGTACCAGGCCCTTTGGATCTGTGTTCCACTGGGTAGTACTGCCCCATCACAGGCCCTTTGGATCTGTGTTCCACTGGGTAGTACTGCCCCATCACAGGCCCTTTGGATCTGTGTTCCACTGGGTAGTACTGCCCCATCACAGGCCCTTTGGATCTGTGTTCACTGGTAGTACTGTCCCACTAAAGTTAAGCTTTCTCAGTTATCTTTCCTGGAAAGCCTCTTTCCCACAACATGATTTCGAGTTGTAGCTAAAGCACACGCAGGGATTTCTCTGGGATGCCTTCTGTGAACCCCCAAGGCAGATTTAAAGCAAAGAACACCTCTTCTTTAAATGTCTGTCTCTGCGAGAGGTTGTAAACAGTGGAGCAGTGTTTGGGGGCAGGTTGTTGTGGTTACTAGGGAGTATAACAGTAGATTAGAGAACTAACCTTACAGTCCTTAGCACTGTTACCAAGTGACACTTTGAAATGTGGAACCTTAAACCCACAGCTAGTGTGTTCTCTGTGTGCCTTGTGCTGACTTCCACTCACTGTGGGGGAAAGTTGGAGTGATCTGTGAAACTTGGTTCACTATTTAAATCCAGATCTGGGTTGGAGAGAGTAGAGTTTACATTTTAAACATTTTCACTGTGACATGTCTATGAAAGTTCATTTTGGGTTGAGGACAATGTGCTAACCTGTTTATGAATAGATTATGATGCTGTATTGCACAAGAGAATTGTGGGTATCTTTAATGATGAGGTACAACACTAAATAATAGAGAGACTGGCGTGTAAGTTAGTGTTCTGTTCTACCTGGTTCTCTGTACGTTAAACAGTTCTCTGCTGGTGTGAAGATAGTGCGGGAGAAATTTGAATGGCAGTGTCTTTGGTCTGGCTTCAGGGACTGATTTACTCCCTTGCCTGATGAATGTTTTACCCATCCCCTTAGGGAGGAAAATGCTTTTTTGAAACAAATGGAAAGAACATGATTTGCAAAAGTACATTAAATTTGTCCTTTGGAAAGGGTAAAATTTTAACTAGAACTTGCTTAAATTTTTCTTGACTTGCTGTCTTGATTTAGTTTGGAGGACTCTTGCTGTCCACAGATGGTGTACAAGCAATTGTAGGATGTTGTTTTCAAGTCGTTCCATTGTTAGGTAACCAGTAATGACCTCAGCCTGCCTTCTGCATAGTTGTTTGCCCATAAGTTCCTGTCTTAACTTAAACACCGATTCTCAACATCTCAAGAATCATTTGTTAGTAATGCTTAGCAGGTGGACCTTTGCTGGCATTGCGAGTTCTGTTCAGTGGGTTGCTGGAACCAGCACTTCCATGGCGTGTCAGAATTGGAGGAGACCAGACACCCCTGGAGGTCCACTGTAGTGCTTTGGTTTCTCTGGGAATTAGAGGGGCCTGGGTGAAAGGGAAGCGCTGCGTTATTGTAGGAAAATGTTCTAGTCCTGGGTGGGGTCAGTGGCCAGGAGTTGCCCCCAGGCAGCTCTCCCCAGGCACAGGAAGGAGGCAGAGGGAGCCCTTCACTTACCTCTGTGTCCCTGCTGTCTTCTTTCTCATTAAATGGTCAGCGTGAGGATTTAACAATGCAACAAATGTACACAGACCCTTATGTACGTGGATTCCCAGGAACTCTGGTCCTCTTTTAATTGTCTAAATTGATTGATTGATTGATTGATTGATTGATTGATTGAAAGAGTGTGCGTGTTGAGGCCAGAGCACAGCGTTCGGGTGTTGGTTTCCTCTTTCCATCACTGTGCCTGGTGATTGCACTCAGATGGTCAGGCTTGGTAGCAGATGCCGTTATCCACTAAGTACCTCCTTTGCCCCTTGGCTTACCGTTGTAAGCCATTCCAAACAAACTGGAATTCACATGAGCAATTTATTACAGTAAGAGACAGTTTAAATTTGAAACAAGACAATAAAAAAAGTCACCAGTTTTGCCATAAAATTCACTTCTGTCTTCACTGAATGATAGAGTGCTATCTACAGGTAGTAATGGGAGATCTAGTAAATCAACAAAAATTGTTTATGAATTTTTGAAACTAGTTTGAAATCTCTGATGACCTTATTTCTTAGTTGCTGCCTTATGGAGCCTAAATCCATCTCTTGCCTTGAGCTACAGACCAGCTCTCTGATGAGTGCCTCTCCTGGGCGTAACTGAATGGCAGCCTTCTCCTTAGCTCACAGAATTCCCTTCTCCACAGTCTAACTTGACTCAGCCAAGCAAAGGCCTTCTCTCTGCCGCTCTGTCTCCCTCTGCAGGAGCCTTGGTCTGGCTGGCCCCGGCCGCCTTTAGTTCCCTTCTCACCCTGTGGTGCGTCTCAGAGCTGCTGGTGGGCTTTTTCTAGAGGATCCTTTCTCCTTTATTGGTTTGTAAGGTTCTAAAGACAGGGGTGGTATGGTGTCCTCCACTAAGGCATAAAGTTTTTGCTTAATAAAAGTGACTCAGTGTTCTTGCTCCCAGCCAAAAGAACTGCATACCTGCTACCTCAGGTCTTGTTTCTTAAGAGCACAAGGAACAGGCCTTCAACAATGTATTTCAAAGAGTGTGGTCTATTTGATAGATCTCTTAATGCAAAGGTACATTGGGTGAATAATAATATATAGAAAATAAATTTTTTAATAATCTCTTTCTTGGACTATAAAAGCAGTTCATGTTTTACTAACAAATTCCAAAAGGATAGGAAATCATAAAAAGGGAAAAAATATTCTTAATGATTTAGCATTTTAGATTTTTATAATATATACATTCAAAGAACATAGTTTTTAAAAAATTGGGTGATGTGCTATTAGACTTAATAAATGAATTTTGTATAAATGTGTGTGTGTGTGTGTGTATGTGTGTGTGTGTGTGTGTGTGTGTGTGTGTGTGTGTAGGGTAGAGGTCAGCCCAGGGTGCAGGCCAGTGAGACTAGGCTTGGCTGGCCAGAAAGCTCCTTAACCCACTTGTTTCTGCCTCCCTGATGCTGAGATTGTGCAAGTGTGCAACCACACTGGCTTTTTACATGAGTTGTGGTTACGGTGGGAGGCATTTTTCTGACTCGAGCTCTCTCTGTAGCTCTGAACTTTTCTACTTAGCATTATACAGCATAATGTTAATACTGGAATACTGGGTAGACCGTTATCACATCTTATCTGTGTTATGGACTTATAGCTTATTTCTGAGTTTTGACATATATAAATATTTTTGGACATTATTGAATATGAAATATTTGTTCTCATCTTTACTTTAGACACATTTAGAACAAGTTAGATGTTCCTTATCTGAAATACTTGGGACCAGAACTATGTTTTGGAGTATGGGCACCCTCCCTTTTTGAAGATTTTTAGAATGTCAGATTTTAAATAGAGATTTAATGCAATTTGTGGGGTGGGATCTAACTCTAAACTTCAAAGTCATTCATGTTCCATGTACAACTTAGACACATAGCCTCAAGATAATTTTTGCATAATCTTTAAGTTTGTGAAAGTTTGTTTCATGGTGTGAGACTGTCTACTGCGGTCAGATTTGGGAACACTTGAGGTTGGGCTAGGGATGTCCAGCCTATGGTAGGGCTGTAAATCAAGGATATTAATTTATCAAGTCTTTCCTATTCAGAAAGTTAGCATTCAGCCTCACTCCTGTAAGAAAATTCTAGTGATTCTTTTTAAGTCAGAATCAGCCAATACTTTTAGTCTGTGGTGAGTTTTCTGTTTCAACATTCTTTTTATGACTATTTTTTAAATGGCCATCTTCATCCCAGATCAGAGAAAGAAGAAACAGAAAATAAAAATGAATTGGCAGTGTTTATACAGGCTTTAAAAGAGAGGAAGTTTAAAATATTGTTTTAAATTTTCCATGATTTCTACTTTACATTCCGTGTTTCTGGGAAGAGTGGGTTGGCTTTTTTGCAGTCATTTCCACATGATTTTTTGTTTAGGTCAGTATTGTTATGTAAGTACTTATGTCCGCAGCTCTGTCACCATACCGATTTAAGCTCACTTACCCTCAGGTGGAAGTGATGGCATGCTTAACCAAGAGGCAGGTTCTGCTGAGGTGGTTGAACTTACCTGTGCTGTGGCTCAAAGGCTTGCTTGTGACTTGATATCCAGGGTCCCCTCCACAGGTACCAGCTCTGCTCTGCCTTGTCTGCTCAGCATCATTTGGGACTGGCCTGACTCCTCTTTATGTTCCAGTTACAACTTGATCTGCTTAGACAAGAGAAAGATTATTTGAGCTAGCACATTGAGTACTGATCTGCATTGACCAGACAGATGCTGCCTTGAGAGCCTGGAGCAGGCCTCTGAACTGTCAGTGCTGTCTTGGTAAGGGCTTAGAGTCCATTAGTGTTGCCTACTTGCAAGGGAATTAGAACACGATAGCAAGTCTGTTGGTGCCATCCTTGTTCAGGTCTTGTTTAGGCAGCCGTATTGTTGAGGTGTTATGAGTGGGGCTTCCTTGTTATTTCTAGGAGACATAGTCTCAGTAGATTTCCTGGTCTTAATAGTCTTTCTGCTCTCTTCCCTGACATTCCCTGAGCCTTAAGTGCAGGAGTTGTGCTGCAAATATAGCCACTGAGGTTGGGCACTCCAAGATCAGTTGTTCTCTACAGTTTGACCATTTGGGGCTTTCTGTAATGGTCTCTGAAATCTCCTAGGCAGAGAACTTCAGTCAACTAAGGAAGGCTGAGAGAATGACCAGGAGAATTCCATCTTCTCAGGGAAGAGAACCCTAATTGGTTGGCCAATACCTAGTGGTCCGCTCTGAAATCCTATATATACAAGTAACACTTAATGAACTCGGCAAGTTGTGTTTATATATTTATGCATGTATATGTGTTTGTATGCATGTATGTTTCAGTAACATAGAAGAAGAGCCATTAATTTGAGACAGAGTAAAGGGAGTCATGGGAAAGGTTATGGAGAGGAAAGGAAAAATGATATAATTATATTTTAATTAAAACAACAAAACTTAGAACATACTTAATAGGCATTACCTTATTTCGCAAAGTCCTTAGATTTGGGGTGTAACTTTGCCTGTTAGGACATCTCTAGTAGGAGTTATTGGCTTACCTCTTAATGTAATGCCACAGTGAGTCTATCCAATGAGTGCAGACGGATACAGTTATAAACCCATAGTAATTTTTAGCACACACACCCTCCAGTACAGAAATCTGGTTCTTCCGTAACTTGGAGCCTATTGACCAGTTGTGGGTGTTGGTCTCTGGTTTGCATTGTTATTCCCAGAAACAGGAGGCACACTCTTAGACAACTGCTTATTTTGGATAAAGAGAACACTAGAGGATACGTAATAGGACTGTGCTCACTGTACCTGACCTGAGGTTCCTGATATTACTGGAGGATCTCGTTAGGGTCTTCTGTATCACTTTTGTTGATAAGGTTTTAGCAAAAAAGCAGATCACTTTGGTAATAGTCACTAGGTGTCGGCCGCATTGCTGACTCAGCTGGCTCTGATAGGCGTGGCCTTGGGTTTGGTTGTCCCTATGATTAAGGGTTATCATTTCCAGTTTTTGATATTTGGAAAAAAAAAAAAGTACCAGCTAGTTTCTATGGGAAAGGTTAAATTCAGTGTTAGTTCACCTTTCGAAAAACAGAGCCTTGGGTTGTCTGGGTTATGTGAAGAACTACTGACCTGGTTTGTTTGTTTTGGGGTTTTCGGGTTTCCTGTAGTTAGTACTTTTCAGAGATTTTGTGTATTGGAATATTGATTGACTTATTTGGGGGAATGTTATATTCTAAACAAATGTTAGAGGCTTAGCAGTAGCTTGATTTTTACACACAGCTTGTTTTGTTTGATTCCTCAGCAAGCTGTGAGTTTGTTCAGAGTTGTGTGCAGTGACATCTTTGATCACCTCTCCTGGAGGAGATATATGTTTGACAAACAGACCCCACTGCAGCAGGGTGATGTGACCAAAAAGTTCAGAGTTTCCGCAGGAGTACGGTGGCCTCCATACCCACAGTAGGTGTAGCAGAGGCTGCATCTACAACTGTTTCAGCAGCTTGCAAAGTGTGCAGGGCCACCCACACTTCCTTCCTCTTCTTCAGCCACACCTCCACGTTAGTCGCTCAGCTTGCTTGAACTGGGAGAACATCAGCATGTTCTTATAACACCTACCACTACTTGTTTCTCAGACTGCAGTTACCATATTCCAAACACTGTTGGCTTAGTTAGCCTGTTTCATTTAAGTCTAGCCTCGGTATCTACATGTGTGAGCACGTGCCATACAAGAAGGCTGCTTTAAAGTGGCTGGTCTTAGTGATGCTTGCTGTTCAGAGAGATGTCGGCTCAATTATGCAGTTGTTTAAAATACCGATTTGTAAAGAGCTTAGCATGAGAAAATGTTTCTTCTACAAAGACAGGAAAAAGTAGTCATTGTCCTTAAGAGTGAATGTCAGGTTTGGAACCATCCTCCAAGATTGCAGCTGAGTGGTTACAAGTACAGTTTTGCATTTTCCAAGCTTGATGAAGTAAATTATTAGTTTATTTAATTTGTTGTGTGTTTCTGCCCATTTATTTTAAAATTTGTACCTGGCTGTGTCCCTAGAGCACAGCTGCAAAGCTCTCTGTCTGGTTTATTACCAGAGAGGAGGTACAGATCATTTTTCTCTTACTATATCCACACTCTTTTTGCCAACATATTCTTCTTAAACTTTTTCTGAAACTAAGCATATTTTTTCATAGTTGAAATCCCAATACTAGACGGGTCATACAGACCAAGGGTTGAGTGGTGAACAAAGCTGTATAAATTTGAGACCACTGTAGCTAAGAGTGCAGATGTTCTTGCTAGCACTGTGGCCACTCTTTTACGTCTGAGGTTAAAGCTCTCCACTCTATACTTTCAGATTTGCTATGAGTACATTATTTAAGATGGCATGATGATGCAGTTCTATAATCTTGGCATGTGGGAGACTGAGGCAGGAAGATCTTGAGTGGAGGACAGCCTGAGCTACATAGTGATACTAAGTCAAAACATTGCAGCAGGGGAAGCAAGGACTTAGATTTTTTTAAAAGGCATTTTATTGAAAATCATTAGCCATGATGTGGTGGCACATGCCTTTAATCCCAGCACTCAGGAAGCAGGTAGACCTCTAAGTTTTATGTCCAGCCTTGTCTACAGAGCAGAACTACATAGTGAGACCCTGTTTCAAAAACAAAAAACAAAAGAAAAGAAAAAGAAAATCAGATTTTAGTGTTAAGTTAGAGATATTATTTTCTGTATCCCAAGATCTTACTGCTAGCTTTTCAGTTTGATGTGTTAGGGAAGGAGAACTTAGTTTAGTGAGCTCTTCTGTTGCTGTAGAGGAGCAGCCAGAAGGGAGCAGCAGGAATGCGGCAGCACAAACAAGGTGGTATGTGGTCAGCATGCTAACTAGTATAGTCTTAGAGCTTATTCCATCTCCACAGCCCTTAACCTACAGAAAGAATTTGTTCCTATCGCCTTTAATTGAGTGTGTGCACGTGTGCGCTGCACATGTGTGCGTTGCACATGTTGCGTGCAGGTCCACAGAGAGGTTGAGTTTCCGATGGTTTCTGAGTTCCAGGTGTTTGTGAGCCCTCTGATGTTAGATGTTGGGAACTGAGCTTAGGCTCTCTGCAAGTGTAATACGCGTGTTACTGCTGAACCATCTCTCCAGCCCCCTCCACAGCCTTGAAAGTTTGTGTGCTTGATTTAGTCTGCTCTGGGGATGAAATATGGTGGTATTTTAGACCACGCTGGCTTCTAACTCCTGAGCCTTCTTACTCTGCCTTTTGAGTGCTAGGCTTACTGGCAGGACTGAGTTCTTGCTGCTGACATCTCTAGTGAGGGACTGACTGTACAGAAAGGTCAAGTAACTTGCTGAGGGCCTATGGCTTGTGACTGGTGGTCTGGACACAAACCCGATAGCTTTCAGAACCAGTGCTTAACTACGGACCACCATGCTGCCTTGCTGCAGAAGCTGCAGGAATGGCTGTTGGAGAAGCAGCCAGGGCTAGTGGGAGGAGCTGCTGAGGCCCACTTGGGGTTGTTGGGGGTGGGGAGAGAGGACTGTGCACACGGCTGTGGGGTACTCATGGCTCTCACTCCAGCAGACTTGCCTTTCTATCCAGATGTCCTCTTTTGTGTCTGCTCTCTCACACCTGGTACTTTCTCTCAAGCACACCTGAACTTGGACTTGCTGGCTGCCCAGACACTCAGCACCTTCGGTGAGGTGTGAGTTGCTCTGGCCTCCCAGAATTACTCAAGCTTTTGGCTTATTTGTGTTGTGTTTCAGGTTGGTGGAAAGCCCATAAGCCCACTTTGGAAAGGACTCCTTACTATGTTAGGGACGGGGAACAGTGCAGCTGCTTTGCTCATAGTGACAGTTTTGTTTACTTTTTAGTGGCAGACATGAAGGTGTTTCATGTGCTGCCTGTTGCTGGCATCACAGTGCATTTCTGCCTTGCTTAGGAGTGTCTTATGTGGGTTCCTCTCCTCTGCTGCTGTAGTGGGAGCTTGGTGAGCTTGTCCAGGGGCTTCTGGAGGTGGGATGGACTTACAGGCAGGTCCTAGTCAGACATAATCAGACAAGTTGAGCTTCATTATGCATTCTTTGCTGGTGCACAGTTAGGATTCAGCAGATGAAGGTTCAGAGCCTATTACCTAGGAGGTCTTTAGAAAATGGCAGGTGTTTTTGGGGCTCATTGCTACTGTTTCTTTAAAGCTGTGATTCAGCTTGGGCTGGGGCTGGGGCTGGGGGGGCTGGAACTTAGTGACAGAAAACTTGCCTAGCATGGGCAAAGCCCTGGCGTCAGTCTCCAGCAGTGGAAGGGAAAGGGGAATAGTAACTGATAGAGGGGAGAAAGAGAATAGGAGGAGACAGGTCACCAAGGACAGATGTGCAGTTTTTAGGTTTGTCTTGTTCTAGAATATGTAGTTTTACTTTAAGCAAAATTGAAACAAATAGAATGCACTGAAATCATTTTCTCTATTTTCCTTTAGGAGAAACAACTGGTAACAGAGTGGTTTGGCATGCGGTTTGCAAGGTATGTCCTGGAGCCAGTACAGACTCGCCTGCACCTCTCCCAGCCACCTCTCAACAGTAGCGCACATATGGGCAGGACAGAGCCACTGAGAGCCTCAAAGATGGACCAACAATTTATGTACTCTGTGTGTGTGTGTGTGTTGCATGCATGTGTGGAGGCCAGAGGTTATCATCAGTGTCTTCCTTGATCATTATCCAGCTGACCCCACCCCAAACACTCATTTCTTTACTCTCTGTGTGTGTTCCACAGCTGGCTCTTGTGAAGGTCAGAGGACAATTTCTGTGTTCTAAAGATAGAGCTCAGGTGTCACTAGGGGACCTTTACCCCTAAGCTATCTCACTGGCTCTCTCCAGCTCACTGAACCTGAAGCCCGTTGATCTGGCTAGGCTAGCCGGTGGCCATGGGCTCAGGGACCCACCTGTCATTGTGCTCCCCACCCCCATGCTCCCCAGCTTTTGCACCTGAGGTTACAAATCCGGGGACTGGGGATTGTTCTCAGGTCCTTCTGCTGTGTGGCCAACATTTTACCCACTGAGCCATTTTCTTAGCCCCAGATTTGACTTTGGCAATCCCTAGATTGATTTATCTAATTTGATCTATTTGCCACTTTCCAGAACGCATCTAAACAAAAATACAGAGGAAAAGAGTAAAGGTGAGACAATGGCGCAGGCGGTCCCAAGAAGCCTGTTCTGAAGGTGAAAGCTGGGTTTGCAAAAGTACGCAGCACACACTTAGACGGGTAAGAGCGGCCGAGCACATGGGGCTAGCTGAGGCTGAGGGTAGACAGAGTCTGGCCTAATACATACGAATTAAAGTTTCTTCAGGGCACCTGCTACCCAAATGCAGAAACACTTTTCAGTGTAGATTTTCCTGCTTACACTGGTCAGTTATTAGCTCGGGGGAGCCAGGTAATACACAGTACAGAAGTTGGTCCTAACACTTTTATTACTTACTAGTCTTATTTTTTAAAAAAATTATGAGGTTGTAGAAATGGCTCAGTGGTTAAGAGCACGGCTTTTCTTCCAGAGATTTCTGAGTTCTATTCCCAGCATCCACATGGTGGCTCACAGCCATCTCTAAGGGATCCAGTGCCTTCTTCTGGCATGCAGGTGTACATTCAGATAGAGCACTCTTATACATAGAATATATTAATAAAAATATTTTATTTTGTGTGTGTGTGTCTGAATCTATGTCTATATCTGTGTTTGTGCTCCTGAGTATAGGTGCCCAAAAGGGATGTCAGATGCCCTAGGACCGAAGTCAGAAGGGATGTCAGATCCCCTGGGACTGGAGTTAGCCTTGGTTTTGGGAACTGAACCCAGGCCCTCTGCAAGAGCAGTAAGCACTCTTAACTGCTGAGCCAATTCTCAAGCTCTCTGAAGTTTATTAATTAAAAATCTTAGTTAAAATGGACTCATTCGCTAGGCAGTGGTGGCGTATGCTTTTAATCCCAGCACTCGGGAGGCAGAGGCATGTGGCTTTCTGAGTTTGAGGCCAGCCTGGTTTACAGAGTGAGTTCCAGGACAGCCAGGGCTACCCAGAGAAACCCTGTCTCGAAAAACCAAAAAAAAAAAAAAAAAAATGGACTCATTTGGTTTTGGTTCTGAAGTCAGTTTGTAGAGAAACAGCAGAACAGGCTGGTTTAAAGCACTGACAAGTGTCATATGTCCTGGGGCTGACTACAGCTCCTCCTACACTGCCGTGCAGTCTAGGCAAACTTACTTCATGTCTCTTTGCCTCAGAGGGGGGTGAGTAGTTGTGAGAACTGGGAAAGGGTAGTGTGAAGCTAGATATGTAACGTGTGCAGTGCTCATTCAGAAGTCACTGCTGAGTGTGAACACAGTGGCTTCTAACATATGGAACACGCTACCTAGCATGCTACTGTTGGTCACAGTGGCTTCTAACATATGGAACACGCTCCTGAAGATGCTACTGTTGGCCTATTTAAGTTTATTGTCTGTCGGTTTTTGAGGTGGCCCTAAATAAGTGATTTCAGCAATTTTTGAAGCAATGTTAACATGATAATGCATCACTTTCATAATTGCATTTGACTCTTACTATATTAGCTATCAAGTGTGATGTTACTGGAGTGGTCAGATCTTCAGGAGTGGGCTTTGGAGGCTGAGGGCGTAGCTCAGTGATGGAGCTTGCCTAATGCAAGACCTTGGGCTTGGTCTCCAGAGTGGGCTCTGAAGTCTGACTTATATTGAATTTTAGCTTTAATACCAGTCACATGTATGCAGTTGCCTTGGCTTTAAGATGAGGCAATCTGACCTCAGGAGCCTGTGACACAGTACAGTCCCACCTGCATGATTGCCTGTGGTAAGATTTCAGTAAGTTTGGGCTTTTCTTCTCATCTTTGAAATAATGTGTTAATACTTTAATGTAACACTGCCCAGTGTGCTTAAGTTTTAGTTGGAGGCTATGTGTGCCTCCGTCATTAGACAGCACAGGTAGTGTGTCTGCTTTTAGAGCACACAGCTGGGACCATGAGAGAAGGCTTCACCAAAGTAGTGTGCGTGCTTGTGTGTGTGCGTGCATGTGTGACAACTTGTCTGAGAGGTTGCCATACTTGTCACTGGATTCTGGTACTCATTTCCAAAGTGTTTGTTCATTGTGAAATTGAAAGTGCTATTTTAACTTGTATAATTTTATAGATTTATTTTTTTCTGAGTCAAAGACATTTATAAGAACATACTTCTGCCAGAAGTTTATATTATAAAGGTTGAAAATTTTAAGTATGATATGAAATTTGGCTTCTAAAACCAAAAAGTTTGAGACTTAGCTGGTCCGTAAGAGTGAATGCGCATATTCTCTGGGACAGTCTGTGGGAGTTAGGAAAGCTCATGGTAATGGGCGTGAAGAGTGAGTGACCTCCGGCCGGGGCGGTGAGAGCCGCCTGTGCCCGAGGACTGCCTAATCCATGCTGTTAGGGGGCAGATAGTGCCTTGGCAAGTAAGTTTCATTTCAAGTGAGGTAAGAGTCTTGATTATATATCCTCTTGTGTCAGTATTGATTTAGATTTGGGGCAATGACAAAATGGTCTTCAGGAACCTTAGATTCTCAGAGATCACATGGGATCACTTGGAGATGCACAGAGAGGACGTGGGAGAAGACTGTGCCAGAGGGCCTTCCTGCACCCCCTGCAGCTCTAGCTCATCTCTGGACGATCCAAGTGGTTGCTGGGTTTCTGCCTATGTGCTTAGTCTCCATTTTCCCTTTTTTGTGAACCACATTTTTAAAAAACTTTTTATTGCTTCTTTGTGAGTTTCACATTATGTACCCCAGTCTTGCTCATCTCCCCATCCTCTCATGTCTGCCCCTTCAACCTTTCAACCTGCCCCCCAAAATAAAACACACAAACAAACCACCACCAACAAAGCATAGAAAACATCTCATCATGGAAACTGTAGTATGCCACAGTGTGTCCTACAGCACATCCTTCTGTCTGCACATCTTCACTTGCAAGTGTTCCTTGCAAGAAGGAGTCATTGGTCTGGTTCGAGATCTCTGGCTTCTGTGACACCTTATCTGGACTCCTCCTGGTTATCCTGTTGTTGCCCTGTGTCATGGAGATCTTGTAGCTTTGGATCAGCAAGACTGGCTGGCCTTTTTACCTGTCCCAATAGTTTGCAGATGATAAGATTTTGGAGTGGGCCCATTGAGGGCCCTGGGCCTGGGTGGTGGCTAAGCTAGTCAGTCTGTTGGCTCTCCCTTATTCGTACTACCAGGGCAATAAGCACTGCTTCAGCTAGGCTGCCCAATGCCACCATTGGTAGGAAGGAAAGTCAGCTCTCCTGCTCTCATGCCCCTGGGGCAGCTCCACTGTGCTGCCCAGTCAAAGTTTGGGGCCCGCCCACTCTCCCAAGTGCTGCAGCCTGTGAGGGGCTGGGTCAGCCTCCTATTCTCACACCCTGGGACTGGTTCACCCATGCCTTTGCTGTCAGGGCCAGCTCCATTGTATTGGCCAGGTGAGGTGCAGGGCACATGAGTGCTGCAGCCTGTAAAGGGGCAGGGCTAGCTGTCCTGCTCTCATGATCCCAGGATCAGCTCTCCCAGCTACTGCTGGTGACTAGGAGGAGAAAGGGAGGGTATCAGCCCCATACCCATACCACCTCACACCAGACGGGTGGGTGGTAGGGCCAGCCTACCGTGCTGTCCTGAATCCTGTAGCTGGTGAGGGGCAGTGATAGTTCTCCTGAGCTCATGACCCTGTGGGCAGCTTTCCCACCCACGCCACTCCAGCAAATGAGTGTGAGAGTCAGCTCTCCCACACTCAGGCCATCGTGGCTGGCTCACTCACACCCCTGCTGCCAGCAGCAGTTCCACTGTGCTGCCTGGGCAAGGCACAGGGTCTCCTTTCCCCAGTCCTGCTGCTGGTGAGAGATGAGAGGTGGGACCAGCTCTGCAGAGCTAGCTGCATCCATTGAGGGAAGGGGCCGGTTATGCACAGCCCATGAGTAGCCACATGATCTCGGGGTCCTCAGGCTGCCAACCAGGGAAAGCCCCCATGTTCTCTAGTAGTAATATGACTTATGGACATCAGCATCGACCCGTGTTACTCTGTGGTCATGGACTCAGACATGACCCTCAGTGGCAGCTAGGGTGGGACCTGACCATGGCCCCAGGTGTCAGGGCTGGCCACTCATAGCAGGCTACTGTCCACCCTTGAGTCCCCAGTTCCATCTCTCTTCTTAATGCTCAAGCTGCTCCACTTCTTTCCCTCCTGTCTGACCACCACATACTCTCACATTGTGGTGGCTCCAGCTGCAGGCTGGCCATGCACCTCGTGGGCCCCTAGGTGACATCCTCCATTGTGCTGAGTGGCTTGGAGGCGAGGGGTTGTCTATGGTCCACCTGTGCCATGGGCTGGAGGGCAGGGCTGGAGGGCACCGTGGTCTTCCTTGGGTCTCTGTCTTCCTCCTGTGCTGTGCTGCCTGGATGTAATTTTTTATGTGTCCTAGGCATAAAACAGCTTTGGTCACCAAGCCACCCATCAAGCTAGGATGAAACAAAGGGCTGCCATCTGCTTTGCTCCAGACTGGTATAAGAACACTACCTACAAGGTGTCTCTGCCCATTGCTGGGGCCTCTCACCATAGTGTTAAAGTCTGATGGAATTTTACTTTTGGAAAATATTTGTCATTTAAACATAGCTTATCAAACCTGTCAGTTATTTCTTATTTCTGAACCCCACCCCCCCAGTTGCTTCCAATGAGCTGCTACTTTTGGTTTGTGGACTGTGGTACTTCTCAACTTATATTTTGAATTGTAAATTTTAAGTATATTATATAAATAGATTTTTAATAATGACCCTGACTCATTTTATACCTCAATTGACTTAAGGCTCTCAAAATAAAATAAATAGGAAGAAAACCCACAGGTTGATTGTCTCTCTTGTTTTACAGGTATCCATTATGATGCTGACAATGAAGGCCTTGTTTCCAGCAGATAAGCTCATATGAGAAGAGCACTTCACGCACTTTGAGTATTTTCCTTCGTCGAAGCAGCATGGCAGGGTTCAAGCGAGGATATGACGGGAAAATTGCTGGCTTGTATGATCTGGATAAAACCTTGGGTCGAGGCCATTTCGCAGTGGTCAAGCTTGCCAGGCATGTCTTTACAGGTGAGAAGGTGGCCGTGAAAGTCATTGACAAGACAAAGCTGGACACTCTAGCCACTGGTCATCTCTTCCAGGAAGTAAGGTGCATGAAGCTAGTGCAGCACCCCAACATTGTGCGTCTCTATGAGGTCATAGACACCCAGACCAAACTGTATCTCATTCTAGAACTTGGAGATGGAGGAGACATGTTTGATTACATAATGAAGCACGAGGAGGGTCTTAATGAAGACTTGGCCAAGAAGTACTTTGCTCAGATAGTTCATGCTATATCTTATTGCCATAAACTCCATGTGGTTCACCGAGACTTGAAACCAGAGAATGTAGTCTTTTTTGAAAAACAAGGTCTTGTGAAGTTGACAGACTTTGGCTTCAGCAACAAATTTCAACCTGGCAAGAAGCTCACTACGAGCTGTGGGTCTCTTGCGTACTCTGCTCCGGAGATCCTGCTTGGCGATGAATATGATGCCCCTGCAGTAGGTAGGTAACCTCCCAGGCCTCTGTTGGGAGTCTGCTGCTCTTAGTTGGTGAACGGTGGTTGAAAATAATTTCAAAGAGGTTTTTGATAGTATGTGTCTTACTTAAGAAATCTGATTTCATGAACACTGTGTGTTCCGAAGCTGGCAGATAGATTATTGCAAACTTATAAGGAAAAATGTCTGAGGGCATCTTTAAAGCAAAGGTAGAGTGTTGTTGAAGGGAGCCTTTCAGGGCACTCACTGCAGCTTCGCTTCTTTTCTTCTTTTTTTTTAAAGATTTATTTATTACATGTATGTGAGTACACTGCAGCTATCTTCAGACACACCAGAAGAGAGCATCGGATCCCATTACAGATGTTGTGAGCCACCATGTGGTTGCTGGGCTTTGAACTCGGAACCTCTGGAAGAACAGTCAGTGCTCTTAACCACTGAGCCATTTCTTTAGCCCTCGTAGGTTTTTTTCTTAAAGTCTGAGTTTACTTCCCATCTTCTTAGATTGTTTTCTGGCAGTAACCCTGGCCATCCCTTCCTGCGAATGTCCTTTAACAGTCTTGTCACACCACATAGGAGTGGTAACGACTATTACCCACTGTGTGAAAAATTAGAAATTGGACTCGTGCTAATTGTGACCTTGAGTAAGTAACTGACCACTCTGTTATTTCTTCATCTGTAAGACGGACAGCTTTCCTGTGGCATCTTGTTTGCTTTTTCATTGTACAGATGGGAGCTTTGCCCCATCACCACGGTACAAAGGGCAGAATAGGAAACTGCTGTGCTCCATGCCTACATGTGTAGGGCTCTTGATCTGGGGCCGTCAGCATTCCCAGCTGCCCTTGCCTTCCCCCCCAGCATCCTCTGTGCTCTTGTCCAGAACTACCTGTCTGTAGTGGGAGGGCTTGCTGTTTTCAGGTTAGATTAGCTTTGTTCCCTCGAACCATATCGGTTGTGAAGGTCATGCAAGAGATTGTTTTGACTTGAAAGGATGTGTTGAACTGAAGGTGCTGTCAGCTTTAGATTTTATTTAATCTCAGAGAAATGTATTCTGAGGTTCTTGGCACAGACAAGTGTGTTGCTGTGTGAGCCACAGGCCCCAGGGGATAAGTGAGAACAACATGCTGACGTGTTAGATTGAAGACGTCATATAGAACACTGGTGGGTCCTGGGAAAGGAGGGGTGGGGGGTGGCCTCCGCCTTCAAAGGCCACCTGGTTCACCAGCCTTTTGTTAGAGTATTTGGGCCAGAGATTTTGGCAAGTGAAGCCATTTAAGTCAGGAAATAAAGCCAGGTGACAGAACAGGCATGGATGTCAATATGTAAGACAGGGTGAGGCAGAAGAGAGCTGTAGTAAGATGCCTTCCTGCTTTCCACACATGAAGTGGAAGCCAAATGTTGTGAAAACCAGGAACAATTGTGTAATTTAGAAGACAGTTTGGCAATACTCTGGTAAAGAAAGATGTACACATCATGTGACCAAATAGTTCTTCTCTCTCTCTCTGTGTGTGTGTGTGTTGTGTGTGTGTGTGTGTGTGTGTGTGTGTGTGTGTGTGTGTGTGTGTGTGTATAAAACACAGAGCCTTGTGGATGCCCCAGCCCACTAAAGGAGTGTGATTACATCACTGCTGAATAAATTGTTCAGTATTCCTACGTAATTTTATAGGTTGGTAAACATGTAGCACATACGCCATCATGATGGATTTCTTCAAGTATGTGTAAGGACAGAAAGCAAATTTGTATAAAGAATTTGAATTTACTTGATTTTTAAAATCGTATTTCTATTTTATGTGCATTGGTCTTTTGCCTGCATGTATGTCTGTGGGAGGGTGTCAGATCCCGGGAGCTAGAGTTACAGGCAGCTTTGAGCTGCCATGTGGGCACTGATCCTCTGGAAGAGTAGACAGTGCTCTTGACCCCTGAGCCATCCCTCCAGCCCTACTTGATTTTTTAATTTGTTCTCTTATGTGTCATCTTTCCCTATTTTGTTAGATTATCTAGGTTTTTCTTTTCCAAGTTGTTTGTAAGATGTGCAGTTTGTTTTCTTTTCATTGGTTTTTTTTTTTTTTCTTTTTTTCTTTTTTGTTTTTTTCGAGACAGGGTTTCTCTGTGTAGCCCTGGCTGTCCTGGAACTCACTCTGTAGACCAGGCTGGCCTCGAATTCAGAAATCCATCTGCCTCTGCCTCCCGAGTGCTGGGATTAAAGGTGTGCGCCACCACTGCCCGGCTTTCATTGGCTTTTACTTTTAACATTTTTCTTATATCTCCTCCCCTGCAGTTAAGAAACTTTAGTAGTGGAATTTTGAGATGTTTCCATTTGTTTAAGGGTATCTTTCACTTAATTTTACAAATGTCTTGATTTCCCTGTCCTTCACTTGGGATTTTTTTTTTTTTTACATAATCCTTTTATGGAGGACTTGTAAATGGTGCTCCATGTCTTTGTCTGTCTAAGAATGTACTCACAGTGATGCTCTGGATGGATATAGAGACACATTCTATTGATTTTAGATGTTTTCTGCCATCCTTTGCTTCTAAAGTGGCCAGCTGGTGTCTGGTGTGAGACTGGTTTTGTTTCTTGTCACTGGTTCTGTGTTACTGAGCTGTTTGTGCTTGACTGTAAGCACGCCACTAGCGAGTGGGCTTGACTGTAAGCACGCCACTAGTGAGTGGGTTTGTCTGTAAGCACTCCACTAGTGAGTGGGTCTGTCTGTAAGCACTCCACTAGTGAGTGGGTCTGTCTGTAAGCACTCCACTAGTGAGTGGGCTTGACTGTAAGCATGCCACTAGTGAGTGGGCTTGACTGTAAGCACGCCACTAGTGAGTGGGTTTGTCTGTAAGCACTCCACTAGTGAGTGGGTCTGTCTGTAAGCACTCCACTAGTGAGTGGGTCTGTCTGTA
>CM052706.1:1925881-1936138 GCA_028551405.1 Uromys caudimaculatus | reverse complement strand
GGGTCTGTCTGTAAGCACTCCACTAGTGAGTGGGTCTGTCTGTAAGCACTCCACTAGTGGGTGGGTCTGTCTGTAAGCACTCCACTAGTGGGTGGGTCTGTCTGTAAGCACTCCACTAGTGGGTGGGTCTGTCTGTAAGCACTCCACTAGTGGGTTGTCTGGGTGTTTATTTTTTCTTTGTGACCTTGCTTCTGTTCACATTCACTTTTCCTGGGTGCAGAACTTGTGTCTCTGAGGTTTTCCAGTAGCTTGCCTGTGTGCATACTGTCTTGGTGGTGTAGCCTCCTTCTAGAGGATAGGCAAAGGTAAGGTGTGCACCTGAGTGGGAAGTCCTGGCTTCTGGGCTTACTGTATGACAGGTTCAGTCTCTCCTCTAGATGCCATCTTCTTTTCCAAACCCACGGTCCATTTTTCCTGCCTGGAGCTGGTCTGCTAGACCTTTGTACAGTTAGGAGGTAGAAAACTCAGAACACCATCACACACACGGTCAGTTCCTTCCTGTGTCCAGTGTAAGTCTAGAAAGAAGCACCATAGAAAGTCCTGCGAGCTGGGTTTTGGGAGTCCTCCTTCATTCCATCCTCTGTAGCCCCTTTTCTGCCATGTCTAGGAATGGAGGGGTAGAATGGGGGCATGGGGACTGACTAGATCATGGTCTGGAGGCTATGGCTTCACTCTCCTCTATGGGCTTCCAGACGGCTGTGTCAAGCTGACTTCTTGTTGGAGAGGGAAGGAAATGATTGATGGTGTGCATAAAAACTCTGGAATCTCTGGTAGCAGCCTTGGGGGCACTGTGGAGAGATTGCAGTGTGGCAGTGGACAGTGGGGTTACCTGTGGAAGAACAGGCAGAGGTACGCTGGAACTTCTATTGGCCATGGGGGAGGGCATGGCTGTTGGGAGTATGGGAATGGGGCTTCATGGAGATTTCTGGGTATGGTTTTTTGTGTTCCAAAAGAGTTCTAGGAAAGCACTTACTCAGGTTTTCTTCCTTTGTAGAAACTCTTAAACTGTGAAAACTCTTGGGCCTCAGGCTTCTGGCTCTTCTATAGTACAGAACCCTGACATTGCTTAGGACTTCTCAACTTCTCTAAGGTTTTAAAGTTTCAAGTTAAAATTAGATTTGGCATTGAGACTTTTTAAAATCTCTCTTGAGATTTGGAATCTTCCTGGGATATTACTTTTTTGACCTGAAAACTATATTAGATGCTTCCTAATTTATAGACAAACATTTCAAAGATGAAATAGTGTCAGCATTAATTTATTATGACCAGTTAGGGAATAAATAGAAATGAAATCTAAGTTACTTTAAACATGGCCTCACATTAATATAATGCAAGTTTGGCTTCAGATTAAGCATGTAGCTTAATATTTGTATATGCACTCTGTATTATGTATGTACACATTTTACAAATATGTAAAAATATTTGCGTGTGTGTACTCTGTAGTTTCTCTTATACTCATGGCTCTGCATTTCGTGTTGACCACCCTAAGTCATGAATGTGTACTCGCGCATACTAATATGCAAATGGTAGAATTCTTCCTACGTCTGTGCTCCACCCTGCATCCAAGTACTGGCCTTTACGTCCTCTCAGTAACCATTGCTCTAGAACAGCCAGGAGCAGTCTCATCCAGACACCTGTACAGCGTGGGCCTTTTTTGGGAAGTTGAATGCTTTGCTCCTGTCTCCAGAAACCAGGCAAGGCTGTCTAATTGCTATTCCTAACAGTGCCCCAAAGCATGCACAGTGGGAAGGAAGAAATAAAACTGTCTCTACTCATAACTGACATGGTTAACTACCTGGAAAATCTCAAGAAGTCTACAAACGAACTTACTAATAAATGAGTTCAGTTCACAGGACTTAAAATCAGAGAAAACACAAATGCGTTTCTGTAACAACAATGAATAAACACATGGGGGACAACATTAAAACAGTATTGTTTGTAATGGAGTAAGTAGGGGTGTGTGGGCATGTCTAACCGGAGTGATGAGATACTAACCTGGAAAATCAAAGACCTGAGGTAATGCAGAGTGCGCCCCATTCACTGACTAGAGAGTGCAGTGCAGATGTCACCCTGTCCACAGGGACCAGTCAGCACAGCCCTCAGCTGCCCATAGCTCCTTACACACAGGGATATTTAAAGTTAAAAAACAAAACCCACCACCAACAACCAATAACCAGGATTTCTTTAATAAGATAAGACCAGATTTAGAAACAGTGTGGCAACTTCTTACAAAATAAACTGTAGTTACCATGCAGCCCCGTGGTCACACTTCTGCTGTGATAAATAGCTGTGCTCACATTGACCCACAAGTCCACCATCATGGGGAGAGCAACACCTACCTCACCATGGGGTTTGTGCAGCAATAAAGATGCTCACTATTGAAGAGCGTGAGTCCATCCTAAGGGTGGGGAAGTATATAATTTAACTTCAGCACTAAGAAGGGGGAGGCAGGAGGATTAGGAATTCAAGCCAGCTTTAGTTACAAAGAGAACTATCTCATAGCAAAGACAAAAATCCCACCTCATACCAGAAGACTATATACTCTAACCCCATTTATGGGATTCTCCTGAGGTAACATTGTAGGGAACACGTTGGTGAGTGTGAGGGTTAGAGGTGGTGGTGGTTCAGCAGCACAGGCCAGGGGGAGCCTTAGGACGGGATTTCTGTGTCTGCTTATAGTAAATTGCTTCAAAACTGTGCACAAGTAGCTTTCAAACATTGAGTCTTAGTGATCTGTGCCAGCTGTCAGCGTCTGCTTCTGCTTCTGGACTGTTATAGTTAGGGTAAGTTCTGCTCCCTGGGAACAGCACGTGACACGTCTGACCATGTCCTGTAAATCTGAGTGTGTAAGGTTGGGAAGGAAGAAGAGGGAGGGCAGGGGGAGGGAGAGGGAGGTGGGGGGAGGAGAGTGTGCACACTCCAGTGTGTGTGCTCCAGGCAGTAGTCTGTCTCCACCGTACTCAGCCCCTCACCTCTCTCTGCATGGGCTGTTGCTCAAAGTCAGGTCTTCACCGGGACGGATTCCTGAGTCTGGACTGTTTATTTGAGGGTGCTAGTGGCATCTGTGGTTACAGTTGGCCATACTCTGGACCTGGTTCTGTCTCCCAACCTTGTCATCTCCTGTTCCTTTGCCTGGAACTGAATAGTCTTGTCTAGGATTCTCCTGCATACATGCCACCAGGTCTGTGAGGCCCTTACTTCTCCGTAGGTGGTGCCCCCTGCATGGCCAGTCCTTCTCCAGTTCTCTGGGCTCTTTTACCTCATGCTGTAATAGTGCCTGACACAATAGCCCTCAGGCCACTGATAACACTGCCTCAGTGTGTCCTGTTTTGGAGTGTCACAGGGTGCCGTGCTCTGTGCTATGGCTGCTGTCCCGTGAGGACATTTGACCTTAGATCCTGGCTGCCTCTGGTTGTGGGAGAAAGGATTGGAGGTGCTCTCTGTGCTGGAAACCTATCCTCAGGGGAGTTTCTACAATGTTAGCTGCCATGGGAAAGTGGGGAGGGAAGGCGAGCCTGGGAGCTTTGCTCACATGTTTTCCCACATGTTGGTTTTAGTTGTAGTTAACTTTCAGAAGCTTGTTTACATATGCATACTAAGCCAGGATTTAAAGCTGGGATCTTTCTTCCCTTTTAAAAAATGTTAAAGAAAAAAAAAAGAAAGAAAGTGCTAGTATTTGTTGTGTAGTTTGTTAGTCTTTGTGTTAAAAAAAAAAGTAGCTTAGTTGATAGAGCACTTGCCTGACATATAGAAGGCCCCAGTTTAACCGCACTGCTGCGTAGACCTGATGTGGAAGAGGGGTCAGAAGGTGAAGGTCGTAACCTTTCCATCCCATCTTTCCCTTTCACAACAGTGTGGACACAGATGAGGCTGGAACTTGGAGTGCTGTAAGAGCAGGCAGCAACCTTTTAAACTCAGAAATGCATGTCGATGCAGAGGGCACACCATCAGGTCTCATGCTCAGAACACTGACACCCCTTCCCCTTCTTTGAGATAGTTTTGTATGTGGTCCAGGCTGGCCTCCAACTCAAAACCCTCCTATCTCAGCCTTCTGAGTGCCGAGCTTACAAAAGGGAGCCTGTTTTCTCTGTTGGCCTTTTTTATTTTTAAAGCTATATTTATGTATAAAATGTAAGCCTTTTGAAGAAGAAAAACTGGCTTGTAAAACAAAGAATTTAGTGGTTAGAACAAATCTCTGGTGTTTTGTTCATTTGTTTTGTTTTGAAACGAGGTGTCTTATAGCCCAGGCTAGCTCAGACTTGCTTATGTGGCTGAGGATGGCCTTGAGCAGTGTGTGACTTAATTCTTTCAATGGCTATGGTTTCTGTCAATCAGCTTCTCACTTACCACACTGACAGTAGTAGATCAAGATCAGTGCAGAGCTGAGTTAACTATGCAGACTGGTCTGTAGAAGCGGGGCTTCTTCATAGCTTTTGTTCCAAACACGCCTTCACCAGCTTCTGTCTTACCCCCCTCTTCCTTTAGTAACCACACTTATGGAATCTCCTGGCTTTTTAAAACACTGACTTATCCAGGTTTTGTCCATGAGCTTTTTGTTGTTTTAAAATAAAGCCAAGGATTAGAAAGAAAACTTAGTTGGTAAAATGGCTGGAGGGCCTGAGTTTCATCCCCAGAGCCCATACTTTTAAAGGTGTGAGAGCCGGTGTGCTAAGTAGCTGGAGAGAGACAGACCTGTGAGGCCAGCCTTGTCTACTTGGGAAGTTTCAGGTCAGTGGGAGCCCTGTCTCAAAAAGAATGAAGCTGTGGATGGTGCCTGAGGAACAACAGCTGAGACTGTCTGCCGGCCTCCACACACACTTCTACACCTCAGGCACATAGACACACAGATGCATTCTGTGTTTCATAAAATTAATGCCCAAACTATATCCTTAAATCTTAAGGCAAAAACTGTTGCCTGTCAGCCATCGTGGCTCTGTGTCTGGGGATTTGAGGGATAGAGGCCCTCTCCAAGGTAGGTCTAAGGCCTGAGCCAAGGCTCTGGGCATGATGCCCCTGCTGAAAACAAGGGAGGTGCAGTAGAGAGACTGAATAAAGAAAGTACTGGTGTTCAGGTGTTTTTTGCCTGCACATATTTGTACCACATCTGTGCAGTGCCTATGGAGGCCAGAAGAGGGCATCAGATATCCGGGGACTAGAGTTACAGATGGTTGTGAACCGCTGTGTGGGTACTGGGAATTGAACTCAGGTCCTCTGGAGGAACAACCAGTGCTCTTAAGCACTGAGTCATCTCTCAATGCCCCTCCCCCCTTTTCCTACTGTAGATTATCTAGCTTACTATAAATTATCTAGCTGTGACTTGGGTAGGAAATGAAGATAGGAAATTTGAGCTAAGGTTTCTAGACAAGGCTGTACCCGAAGAGTCCATCAACCAATGGCCACATCACCAACCACATTCCACACTGTAATGGACTCGGACGTGTCCAGAACATTTGTTGTATGTTTTAAACTCATTTGACACTATTAGCTAAGTTTATATGCATCAGCTCTTCACTGGATCTTGACATATTTGCTAAGGTTCATAGGAGACCCTCTGTGGACTGAGAGCTTAGTAGACAGAGAGGAGCCCCAGATGGTATGTATGACCCATCACTCTGTGCCAGGGTGGGCTTCTTGTTTCTCTGTTTAGAAGTACTTAACTTTCTAGAGGACTGAAATCGGTGGAACAGATTCTTACAAGACAGTGAGTCTAGCAGAATACCAGGATCAGATGATGTGAATAAATCTTACTAGGAATAAGTCTTCTCCAAGCTTGTAGTCCAACATCCAAGGCAGCCTTTTTGGTTTGGGGGTTTAGTGATTTATGCTTTTAAGATAATACACAAAAGAGTCTTCCTATCGGAGAACACCATTTGCCAATTGGGCTGGCCTGTCACAAGCAAGCATTAACCTTTGGGCTCCTGAGCACTTGCTCCCTGCTTCTTCTGAGAACTGGTCTCAGCCTTCAGTCAGCTCGTGCCAATGTGCTTTTAGACGGCACAATGGGACCAGCCAAACCCATGATTCCCCAAGGGGCAGAGTCCCACTGTTCTCAGGTGTAACATTGTGCAGTGTGGGTGCCTTGCTGCCTGTCCAGTACAGGCACAACTGTTACCAGAGTATAAGAAAACAACTTTATACCAATTGCTGTATTGCTCATCTAGCTTCAATGTCAAAGTCAACTAGGGAGTCTGGGTTCACTGGTGGAGAATTTGAGTGGCCTCTGTCTGACCTTTGACTCTCTGGCATTATTGAAAGAGGAGAGGAGGCTGTCATGTGAAGATGGGGTGCTGAGACTCCTAAACTGTCCGTCACTGTGTTCATAGCAATCTGCTTATGCATTCACCCCTTCCCCTCAAGTCTCTCCCTTCCTTTGCCTTTTCTTTCCTACTTTAGTGCCTGCTTTTGTACTTCCTGTCCTCCTGTTGTAGCCTCCAGAGTGCTGGGATTCTAGGTATGCATCACCACACCCTGCTAATAACTTTTGAGTTGGCCCTGACTTGGCAGTGCACCAGGAAGCAGAGAAAAACAAGAAACAAACCAAACAAACCCACAGTTCTTTGTACCTAAAATAGACAAACCACATGTATTTTGTTTATGGCTGTCATTCAGAGTTTCTTACAGATTTACAGTAATTTTATACAAAATGCTAGCAAGCTCAGCATTTCCATTTCCAGCTTTCAGCTAGTAGGTAGTGTGGAGACCTCTTTTTTAAAGCCGGTTAGTGGGTTACACTGTGGAAAGGGGCCATGCTTCTGCTGCTCCCACCCCAGTCACTGCGACCCCAGGCTTCAGTGTGCTGACCTCTTGGTGTGCAGCCTGGTGAACATTAGTGTGCATGTGTTGACTTTGCATCTGTGTCCACCTGTGGCCCTGTAGAGGAGGCCAGGGCCCAACACAGGTTCCTCTGCATCTCACACTGGCTCTTCAGTTGGCTATTCAAGTCATGTGGACAAAGTAACAGGACTGATGTACTCAGAAGATAGCAGGAGAAGAACTACTGTAGCTGCTGACTGGAAGGATGGCTTATCTGGGGAGAAGAAGTGGCAGACCCCTTGGGATGCAGTCTGTCAAACATACTCTTGTTCAGCTAAGGGTTTGTATATGAAGAGTTGAGGGGGGAAAGTGAGCATTGATCTGTGCTTGTCCTTTCCAGTAGATAAAAAGGGTCTCATTCGCCGGGCAGTGGTGGCGCACACCTTTAATCCCAGCACTCGGGAGGCAGAGGCAGGTGGATTTCTGAGTTCGAGGCCAGCCTGGTCTACAGAGTGAGTTCCAAGACAGCCAGGGCTACACAGAGAAACCCTGTCTCGAAAAAAAAAAAAAAAAGGGTCTCATTAAACAACTTGTAAGTAGGCACTGTAGAAGAAAATGTTTTCTCTCACAAGTGATTAGAGTTTCAGGATGTAGTATAAACTATAGTGATCACGGTTGTGGTGACAGTCTTGTGTGAAGGGTACACACTGAAATGATGGAGTGGGAAGTCCTGGGTAACATACATATGTAGTCAGCTGCCTCTCAGAAAAAAGGGACTGGAGTAATTCGATGGAGAAAAGACAGTTTTTCAATATGGCCACAAGCAGAAAGAGGCTTGAGTGTAAGATAGATCTTCTAGAAAAAATGTGGCAGTCTTTGCCACCTCAGCTCAGGCAAGGCTGTTTTAGATGTCACAATGAAAAACATGTTTCATAAAAAAGAAAATCTATATTTGATTTCATCAAAGTTTATTCCAGCTTCTTAATATTGAATAAGCTGAGAGTAAATGCTGGAAAATCATTTACCTAATAAAGAACCTGTTTCTAGACTGTGTTAAAAACTCTAGGCTTGGTGTGAGGCAGGGCTGTGAGCTGGAAGCCAGTCAGGACTAAACAGCAACATTTTGTCACAAATCAAAACAATACAAAACTGTAACAATAAAAAAAGACTCAGTGATAAAAGGCGACCTAGCTTTAAAATGGACCAGAGCGATGCACAGCTTTAATCCCAGCACTGGGGAGGCAGAAGCAGGCAGATCTCTTCGATAGAGGCCAGCCTGGTCTACAGAGTGAGTTCCAGGACAGCCAGGGCTACACAGAGAAACCCTGTCTCAAGAAACAAAAACAAAAAAAGGCATGTACAGACAGACAGCTTACAAGGAAGAAGGAATGCCAGGTGAACACACCTAGGCACTGTGTCATACTGGCCACTCAAGAAGCACAAGTTAAAAATCATACCTATTAGGATGGCTGTAATTTTTGTTTTCTTTTGTTTTTTGTTTTTGGTTTTTTTCCAAACAGGATTTCTCTGTAGCCCTGGCTGTTGTGGAGCTCACACTGTAGTGACTTGACTGTAATTTTTAGAACTGATGATAGCAAGGAGTGACAGGGACACTTGGGCTCAACTTGATTGGACTTGAATGGAACAACCCAAACCCTGGCACTTTTTTGATGGAACCATAAGCTCAAGTTACCTCTGTAGAAATGGCAACGTGTATAGGCTACAGGCACCTAGCAAGGCCCAGCAAGCACACGCTTGGCCTTTACTCAAGGCAAGTGAGCATTTATGTTAATATAACAGCCCGTAAACACTGGGAATGTGACTCAGTGGTAGAGTTCTTTCCCTGGGTTCAATCTCCAGCACACATGTCCCACCTCCAAAAACCTGTAAGCAAAAACAGTGCCTTTAGTTGCATTGTTCGTGATTGCCCCAGGTTGGGCGAAGTTGTAAAACAGCCATGCAGTTGAGTGCTCCGGATCCGGAGTCTCAAATGCTCTGATGAAGCACGTGCCTATACTTTATGGCAAAGCTTAGAGGACACACAATAGACCCATGGGGCTTGTGTGGGGAGCTGGGTTTAACCACAGGGCAGCACATAGAAACCATGCAAGATGGTGAGCTGAAGACGCTTTACACCAGAGTGTGGTGTGCTTATGTAACTGTTTGTTTGGACTTGCTGAATGTACCGTAAGAACTGGGGTGTGTGTAAATTACACCTTAGAGCACTTGGGGAAGTGATCAGCACTATGGAGTCTTTAACAGGCTAATATTTAGGATTGTTTATGATGTCAGAGCTTGGGGGAGGGGGTCCTAACAGGCTGCCAGTAGGTCTTTCTAACTGGTATTAAGTATTCTTTGCTTTCACAATCAGAAAACAGTAAATATTCGCTTTACAACCAAGAAGTAGATAGCCAATTTTTAGAGAACTTTCTAGCTAAAGTTATAACACGAAGGCACAGTCTGAAGGCGTCAGCCAGGTTATATATTTGCTGAAATTTCTAGAAGACATACTGATGTGCATTTGTATGTCCCATGTCTAGGTGAGGTGTCAGGTGTAGACAGCTGACCCAAGAATAGATACATCGATGTGAGAATTGTGGAACTCACTGCTATCTTAAAGTTTATTTTTCTTTCTCTTCTAACAAGGCAGTCAAGCCTGCTGGCAAATCTAACATTTTATGTTTTCTAGGGAGATGCTGTATTCTTTTTAAATGCATGCCTCAGTTTCCCTAAGCTTCATTTTGTTAAGCACTGTGTGACGTCTGAAGGAAGCCTGCTTGTCTCAGCTGAGTGTTTCCATGTAAAGGGATTTCTGCAGCTGATATTTGTCTGGCTTTTCACCCATCTTCAATACACTTTGAGTTTTATACAGAATCAGTGGAAGCCTTACCTCAGCAGTTGTTAAAGTATCAAGTGTCCACAGACTTCAAGTTTATCAAGTGCCAATCATTCATATTCTTAATTGTGTCATACCAACCAGACAGAGGGAATCACACCACATTTGTCCTGAGTGGAAACAGCCTACTTTGGGTTCAGAGTCAAATTGGTTGTATAGGACTGGGTGGGGGTTGAAGTGTTACTACCTGGAACCAGCTGTGAAGTCACTGTGTCCTGACAAAGCGTTCTCTAGTGGGCATCCCTATGAAAGAGCATCCTCACTTGACACATCACGAAAGCATCCTCACTGTGTGCTGCTGTGCCCCCGCCCTTGTCTCTCCATGTGTTCTGCTGTGTTCACGCCCTTGTCTCTCCCTGTATGCTGCTGTGTTCACACCCTTGTCTCTCCATGTGTCCTGCTGTGCCCACGCCCTTGTCTCTCCATGTGTTCTACTGTGTTCACACCCTTGTCTCTCCCTGTGTGCTGCTGTGTTCACACCCTTGTCTCTCCCTGTGTGCTGCTGTGTTCACACCCTTGTCTCTCCCTGTGTGCTGCTGTGCCCACGCTCTTGTCTCTCCCTGTGTGCTGCTGTGTTCACACCCTTGTCTCTCCATGTGTGCTGCTGT
>CM052706.1:1898669-1925781 GCA_028551405.1 Uromys caudimaculatus | reverse complement strand
GACAGCTAGGGATTTCCCCCTAGAGCTTATAAAAGGGAGGTAGATCAAAAAGATCTACTTTTGTAAAGGCGTGCATTTATAACTCATTCTTCACCATTGTCTTTAGCAGTTCCTTGAGCAGTTGTTCTGATGAGGTAGAAAATCTGAGGTAATCAGTGCACTCAGATGGACTGTGTCGGGAATATAACTGGGTGGCCACCTGTGTTTGCTCTGACTTCGGTGTTCCTTCACCAAGAGCGTGCAGATCAGTCTGTCCTGAAGCAGGGGAATGGAAGTAGTTAAAACAACCACCTGATTCCTTAGATTCCCTCCACATGTTAGCTCTGAGATCACAAACGCTCGCGCACATATGGACATAGACACACACACACACACATATATATATATATATATATATATATATATATATATATATGCATACATACATACATACAAAGATGGTCAGTAATACTAGTTTTAGAAAAAATGTTTTATGACCACTATAGATTTTTATGGAACATACCTGGGTTTGCTAAGTGTTCTTAATCTTTGAAGCAATTACTTGTAAAAATAGAAATAATCTACCAGGCACTGGTGGTGCATGCCTTTAATCCCAGCAGTTGGGAGGCACAGGCTGACAGATCTCTTAAGTTCAAGGCTAGCTTGCTCTATAGAGCAAGTTTCTGGACAGCCAGGGCTACACAGAAAAACCCTGTCTTAAAAAAGAAAAAAAAATGAAGGAAGGAAAGAAAATATTGGAATTTTTATTACTCTTGCTATGGAGAGATTGATCTGTGAGTCCCTTTAGGAGACCACAGATTGCTCCATTACAGGTGAAGACTCCCTGCCTCTAAGAATACAGACTATGGTGAGACTTCCTTCTTTTCTCTGTTCATTCCCGTTCCTGTAAAGAACACTTGCGCTCTCTCTCTCTCTCTCTCTTGCTCTCTCTCTCTCTCTCTTTCACACACCACAGAGAGAGAGAGAGAGAGAGAGAGAGAGAGAGAGAGAGCACTGCTCTGTACCCAGAGACCATGGTTCTTCTCAGGAAGTCATGCTAAAAGAAGTAGCCTGTGATTTTATTTTATTTTATTTTATTTTATTTTATTTTATTTTATTTTATTTTATTTTATTGATTGATTGATTGCCTGATGATCTTACTTTCTTCATTTATGAAAGCTGTTTCCTGACTGGTACTAGGTTTGTAAAATGGGATGAGAAGGAATGCTGAGTTGGTGTCTGTTGCCTGCCTGGATGGATGTGTGCATGCAAGCTCACAGTGTGACTGTGGATGCGGGTGTGCACAAGCTCACAGTGTGGCTGGCAACTCTTTGGGTTCTTGCACTTTTCCCTGTTTTGACTTGAGCAAACAAGTATGCACAAGGTGGTAAACGGCTGACTAAAGCAAACTGCAACTGGTGATCACTGGTCACCCTTTGCAGTCTGCTGTATACTTCTTAGAGGCCGTCTCCTCTTAGCTTTGTTTTTTCTTGGAAGCCAGGAATAAGCACCGCCTGCCCTTGCAGCCTAGAGCTGCTGTTTCCACAGTATTTACAGAACTGTGCTCTGCATGGTCTCAGGTTCACCGCAGGGCAGGCTCAGCTGGGTCCAGAGAATGTGTTCTGTAGTCAGAGACCTCTTCACAATGGGGAAAAATTAATGACTGCCTCCAGCTGAGGTTTCCGGGTCCTAGGTCTCTAGGCTGGAGGACAATGAGAAGGAACTTAGAGAGGACGCAGTTGTATGAGAGCTCTTGGGGGATTAAGCATGCGGTAGAATTGTGTCCTTGACTTGGGAGTCCCAGGATCTGTAGAGTAAATGCTTAGTGCTGTTTCCTAAGCTTAGATGCAGTATAGAAGTGCCATTGATGAGGCTGGGCCACAGATGGGGACAATTTGGGACAAAGTCTATTCAGGAGGCATTGATTTTTAGTTGCATGGAGCATTTAGATCTGCTCAAGTCTTGCTGGAAAGGAAGACAACTGTGGTGGTCCATTCCCTGCTTTGCTGAGGAAGGACTGCTTCCCCCTGAAACCATGCTCCAGAATAGAGAACGGTGAAATGGAGGCTGCTAGCTAGAGACAGCTTGCTGTGTGTGAGAGGCTGTCTAGGCTCCTCTACCCTCTTCTGCTTTGCTCTGGGTTTGCCATTTTGTGCTGCTGGGGATCAAACGCAGGGCTTTGATCGTCCCTGGCAAGCACCCTAACCCTGAGCACAGCCCTGGCCCGGCTTCACTGTTAGTCTTTGAAATAACCTGATGGTTCACTTTTGTGCTAGCTCTGCTATCCTCGGGACTAACCACAAACCTTGTTTGGAGCAGGAAAGAACCTTCAGTAGCCAGTGCTGCAGGTGATGTTGGATTCTGACCAGTAGCTCTTGCTGGGTAAATGGGAATTGGGTGTGGTAAACCACAGGCAGCTAAGTGGCAGACTTACCACACGGGAAACAAGGACCAGCTTTTGTTGTAGGCTCCCGTGATCCTCACACTTCTGAGAAAGTGTCTTTGCACAGGTCACATGTCAGTTGCTGGTAAGTGCTGTTTGAATAAAAGTGTGTGCATTTTAGCAGGCATAGGAGGTATTGTAGGCATTACTGCCTCAGCAGTGACTTTAGAGCATTCCGGTTCTGTTTAGTTACTGACTCCTGACTAGTTCTGATAAAAGAAAGCTTGAGGAAAAATAATAGAGGTTTCTATCTGAAACTCTGATTCTTCCCATTTTATTACTTTCTCATTTTTATTTTAGATAATTTACATTAGAAGTTATTTTTTAAATTGACATGTTCTTTCATCTGTCTTGTTTTCATCTTGATCTTTTGATAGCTTCCTAAAGAGATTTTCTAATATAAACTCTACTGCATCAACCTGAGAATTAGCACCATTCAACTGACAGTCCTGCCATGTGCCAATAGTGGAGACTTCTGGACTCAGATGGGAACTGTATTTCCAGTTCTCCTGAGAACTACCAGTGACTCCCACCCTCTATGACATCAGACTTCAGATCTGTCCTCGTCTTCCTGTGTTTCCATAAGTTGCAAGGTTTTTTATATTTACTAAGTAGGTATTTATTTTTCCATTTTTGTCAACCAAGAGCCTTTATAGTTGGGTCTGAAATCTAAATGTCACTTGAAATAGTAGCATTACCACCCTTGGGTTTGGATGCTTTCTGTTTGTTAACAGATCTGCACACATCCCACTGCTGTGTCTTTAAAATGAAGGTAATGTGGTGTGTCTTCTCTGTATCCATTCTCCAGCCTGGACCTGGATGGTAGGTCTTTGCACTACTAGCACCTCAGGCTAGGAGCTTATAGTTATATGGTATTAAAATTTTAATGGAAAAATAGAATAGTATTGAAATGAATTTTTATTAAGATGATGTCACCTTCCTCTCCAACTTGTGAGAGGTAATTCTGCTGTCACCCTTACTGGCCTTCATACCAGACATCTGCTTCTAGGGACCTTTCTTAGGACCTGAAAGAAGCAACTTAAGTGAGGAGAGATTTGTCTTGGGTCATGAGAACTGAGGTAATGAACATTTCATTAGATCCTAGCAGGGAAGGTATGACCTAGCAGTTCTCTGTGGGAGTGTACAGCAGAGCCACTCACAGTGGTGGAGGTCAGGACAGAGAGCAAGCAGCGCCAGGTGTACCCCTCAAAGACCAGTTCCTGCTCACTTGCTTTTTCCAGGTTTAACCTAAAGATGCCACAGCCTTCTAATGGCACCTCAAGCTAAGGATCAAGAGCTCAGAACATTAGCTAGTAGGGAACAGTCCAGATTTAAGCCTTATTAATAACATGTTGCTCCTGACCTCAGAGGCTCATGACCATCTCTAATGTACAATGTGTTTAGTCCCCACAGTCATATCAGTCCCTACACTGATACATAGGCTTTGAGGGTCAAAGTGCAAAGTCTGTTTGACATTAATGTCTCTTAGCTGTAAACCTTGCGTGAAATATTTTTATTATGCAGAGGTTCAGAGTGAACATGCCCCTTCTAAAAGGGAAGAATAGGAAAACAGGAAAGACTGGACCAAAGATGGAAACCCAGCAAGCAAATCATATCTGATTGCTCCATGTCCAGTGGCATCATCTGAGTTCCTTTCTGTGGCCCTGACATTTGCAACACCCATGGGCTCTATGCTAGTTTTATATCAGCTTGACATAAGCTAAAGTCATCTAAGAAGAGAGAACTTCAATTAAGAAAATACCGCCATAAGATCCGACTGTAGGCAAGCTTTTAGGTCGTTTTCTTAATTACTGATTGATGGGGAGGGCCCATCTCATTGTGGGTGAGACCATCCATGGGCTAATGGTCCTGGGTTCTATAAGAAAGCAGACTGAAGCAAGCCGGGGGGGGGGGGCAAACCAGTGAGCAGCACCCCTCCACAGCCTCTGCATCAGCTCCTGCCTCTAGCCTCCTGCCTTACTAGGGTATCACATAGACAGTACTGAGTCTACCAGCTCAAGGAGTATCTGGGTGACCTTGCACCCCTGCTGAGGAGCCTCTAGGTGCCCACGTGACTGACCTGGGAATACATCACAGCTTGCACAGGGCACCCCTGTGATTCTGTCTCTTTAAATGAATGTTTTTAAATGCTTTTGTATTTTTATACCCTAGAGTCCTCCCTGGGTCCAGTGCTACTGTGGCTTCCCTGTACTAGCTGTAGCTCACTGATGTCTCTTTCCTTAGCTTTCACTGTGATCACGCTCCATTTCTTGTCATACTGTTTTTCAAACCCTGCACTTCTGCTTCTGATGTCCCTGTGAAGCTGGCTGGAAGCAACAGTGGTGTTCGGGCCTGTTGGGCACACCATTGCTGTTCATGTGTCTGTTGGCTTAGTCCTCTGAATTCTGACCAGAAAGGTTCGCCCAACAAAGATTATAGCTCTCTAGGGCTTACCCATGTAGGGCCTCCAAGCTCATCTCTGTTCTCCCACAAACCAGTTTCTAATACTGAAGCCTCATGTCCAGGAGTGTCATCCCATCACCACACCAATGGTACCAATTGTCTGAATTATATTTTGTATTGCTGTGACCAAACTTCCTAACAGAAATGAATGAAGGGTCTGTGAGTTTCCAATCCATCATCATCAAGGCCATGCCTAGTTACCTGTACTTTCCAGCCCCCTCCTAAAAACTCTAAACCCCGGGGCATGGCACCACTTGCTAGGGGCCAAGTGTTCACACCCTGAAAGGCCTGAGGTCCGGAGTCCGCGCTCAGCAGTGCGCCCGTTCCCGTTCCCGTGCCGCCTTCCTTGCCGTCCTGCCCACCATCCCCACCCTTTGATGATTGTTTTCTTCCAACTCTTGTTGCCTTTGTGCCTCTGGGAACTTAGGCTCTGGCGTTCCTCAGTGCAATGAGAATTGTAAGGTCAGAGCCTCTGCTCTGCCTGGGACTGTGCCTGCTGGTGCTGAGTAAGGGCAGCTCAGTGCTTTGAACACTTGGCGAGCTTCCAGTGTGTGTCCTCTCACCCCATAGCAGCTTCCTATATAATGACTGCCACACTTTTTCCTTCATTTTTCTCTGTGTGTGTGTTGGGGGGGGGGGCATGCATGTGTGGGTATGTGTGCACATATATATGGAGACCCAAGGTTGATGTCCAAAAAGTTGCCCACGGTAGCTCTTCCACCTTCTTCAATGAAGTAGGGTCTCTCAGTCAAACCAGAATGCCCCGCTATGTCTGATCTCATCGAGAGGACTGTGGGGGTGCTGTTTCCATCTTCCAAAGATAGATGCAGGCGGCTGCCATGCCCATTTAACATGTGTGGGCCCAGTTCTGGGGGTATAAACACCCGTCTTTATGCTTGCAGAGCAAGCATTTAATCACTGAAGTATCTTTGCCCAAATTCACACATTTTAAAATCATTTGTGAATATTCCACATTTGTGTAGTGGACTGTTTGTTATTATTGCTTGTTTTGTTGTGAGACCGGTTCTCTCAGGCTGACCTCAACTTGTGATCCACTATGTGTGTGCCACTGTGCCTGGCTAGTAGCCTGCTTTTATCATTTTCCTTTGGCCCCTGTATTGAAAAAAGTAAAATCATTGAAGGACAAAAGAGAGAAGAAAAACAAATCTGGAATAAAAATAAAGTCCTCAATATCAACAGAAAATGGGTTCCAGGACACCCCAGATCAAACTCCAGAACACTCAAGTCCCCTGTATATCTATGATAATAGTATTGGCATGTGACTGTCTTAACATTAACTGTCAACTTGACACAGCCTAGAATCACCCGAAGTCTGAGTTGAGTAGTTGTCTTTATTGGGTTGGCCTCTGCATCATATCTTTGAGGGATTGTCTTGATTATTGATGTAGGAGGGTCCAGCCCACTGTGGGTGGCACATCACCTGGGCAGGTGACCCTAGGCTGTGTAGGAAGCTAACTAGTCATGAGCCAGAGTGAGCCAGCCAGCTGTGTTCTTCTGTGGCTTTCTGCCATCAACTTTGTGTTTAAGTTCTGGCCTTAATTTCCCTCAGTGATGGACTGTGACCTCAAAGTGTCAGCCAGATAAATCCTGCCCTCTGGTAAGTTGTTGCTCTTGGTCAGTGTTTCATTGCATCAGAAGAAACTAGAACAGTGTCTACACAGACATTGCCTGTGTACATAGTGCTAGGTACATAGTTGAAGCTACCCTGGAAGATAAGGACAGCAAATGTCTGCATGCTTAGTGCTGAGTCCTCATCTCAGGGAGGGCTGCCTACTTCTGAAGCTGTCTGCTGTACTACCGTATGGTCCTTAACTGAAATGCTCCAATTTTTTTCATATTACTTAGTACATGGCTGTATTTCTAAGTTCCTCAACTTGTAAGTAGTTCTCCATGGAGAAATTACTTAAGCCAGACTGTGGGGTCTGCTTGTTGTGTTGCTCTTCTTAGTTGTCCCTCTAACATGGAGTAGACAGGATGCTACTCTAAAGGCTGCTATAAAAATAGGTCATGTGCTTGAGGGAACGACCCTGGCCTTAGTTACTTTTCTACTGCTGTCCTAAAACATGGTAACCAAGGCAACGTACAGAAGAAAGAGAAAGTGAGTCCATGACCATCATGCTCACAGCCGTTTATAACTTCAGTTCCTGGGGACCCAACACCCTCTTCTGACCTCCATGGCACGGCATGCGTGTGGCATGCATGCATGCATGCATACGTACATACATACGTACGTACGTACATCTCACACAAGGAGAGTTTAAGTTAAATACCAGTTACATACATCTCCTTTAAAAACCTTAAGGTTTTAAATACGTCTTCATGGCTACTTAAAGAATAAGTGTGGCTGGCAGTCATTAGTGAAGTTCCTTAAGTTAGAGACCTCTAAGATCCATTGTCAAGGCAGCCAGCGGGTCAGACCATTCATGCCTTCCCAGAGCAGGCCAGACATGTCCTAGGGATTGGACCAAGTGGTCTGTGTAGTTCAGTGGCTTGTTCTGCTGCTGTTTGACTGCTTTTCGTAAGCACACCCACACCTGAAAAGCCACACTGGGGAATGGGTGGTTCCCACAAAGACGGGATTAACAAATTTTAATTTTCCTAGCTTGGAACTTCCATTATTTTGGGTGTTTTAGGCTTATATGAAAACAGCAGTTGCCTATTAGCCAGTGATGGCAGGTCCCATAGCGCCTAGGTTTTCCTCTGAGTCTGTGTGTGTGCTCGAGTGTACACGTGTGTGTGTGTGTGTGTGTGTGTGTGTGTGTGTGTGTGTGTGTGTGTGTGCGTGTGTGTGCGTGCGCGCGTGCGTGCGTGTATTAGCACACATATATTTTCATTTCTGGAATGAAAATTTGTGATGCTTTCTTTAAATCCCTTTTTTTCTGAAAAAGTTCAAAAAAAGCATTACTTTTGTTTTTCCACTGACAGGCTTATTTAAAGACAAGAGAGGAGGTTAGTTACTGTTATGGTTCCTCCAGTGTTAGTTCCTGCAGCTTCACACTCGGCAGGATCCAGTCAGGACAGAAGTTCGTCTAAAAATGGGCGGTACAGGGATACTTTAATGACAAGAAACTCCTTCTTCTTTAAAAAAAAAAAAAAAAAAACTTTTAAAATACTGTGTGTGTTGGGGTGGGAGTGGGTAGTACACATGAGTGCAGTGCACATGCAGGCCACAAGAGGGCGTCAGAGCCTTTGCAGCTGGGGATATGAGCCACTATGTAGGTTCTGGGAATCAAACTCAGGGCCTCTGCAAGAGCAACTTGTGCTAATAGCTGAACTGTCTCTCTGCTCCCCTGCCCCCTTGTCCTCCCTGTTCTGATGAGCAGCTCTCAGTGTTTATTTGCATGATAACCTTGTTTTGTGTGTCTCTGAGCTGCAGCTTTCTCCTTTATGCCTGTCAGGGGTTGTGTGACCCAGTCACCACCCCAGAATGAGGTCAAGAACAACTGAGGTGATGCTGCCCTCAGGCGAAGCCTTCCGGTCTCAGTTTTAACAGCTTACCTTTGATGCTGGGTGTGCTCTAGTTAGGGAGACACGGACTTGCCCCTTGGCTTAGAAGCCTGGGAACACTCATTTCCTAGTAGTCGGCTCTGAGTATTTTTACATTAAGAATAAAATACTTGTTTTCCTACCTTTCCTCTTCCAGATGTTCCTAGTTTTCTAGATACTCCGTATTTAAATGTCATCTTTGGTTTGTAGACATATGGAGCCTGGGTGTGATCCTTTTCATGCTGGTGTGTGGGCAGCCGCCCTTCCAGGAAGCCAACGACAGCGAGACACTGACCATGATCATGGACTGCAAGTACACTGTGCCGCCCCGTGTGTCTGCAGGGTGCAGGGAGTAAGTAAAGCATGTGCACACAAAGCGACTCGATTAACCAGAAACTGACTCATCAGGAACACCCGACACACCTTCAGCTGCAAGGGTTTGACTCCATTTGTTTGTGAGATTAAGGTTCTGCTGTTGTTGTCTGGGGCACCTGTTAGTATTTGGTAAGAAATTTAACAGGAGAAGACATTCTCACCCATGTTTTCAAGGAATCCTTTTTGCCTTTCAGCCTCTAGAGTGGTGGTTAAGACCTTCCCTGGCCACTGCCTTTTTCTTCAGTGGCAAAAAGCAAGAGTGGAACTGTTGAAGCTCCCAGAAAAGAGTTGGGCTTTCCTGTTTGGCAGGAACATGTCATTACACGGTGCCTCCTGATTGTGTCATGGTAGCACGTCTTAATAACGGCATGTCTTATATTCCCACACCCTCCCACAGTAGAGTAAAGGCTGTGCTTTGGTGTGTGCCACTGTAGGAAGCCAGCACTGACCGGTTCCTCCATCACCTGTGTGTGTGAGAGAGAGAATCTTGTGAAAGGGCTGTTTGAAGTTTGTGGTATTTCCTAATGAACCAGCTGAGATTGCAGTTACCAATTAAAATGTTTTCTTCTGTATCAACAAAGTTTTGAGTTTTCCTGATAAGCTGTAAGGAAGAGCTATGCACAATTGAGGGTTCTCTTTCAGGTGGAGCCCCAACTTGGGCATGGAATTCTATGGACTTAAATACTGGCTTTTCTGCTTACTACTATGTGACAGTGGAAAAGTGTACTTGACAGGGTTACTGTGAAAACTATGTGAAGTGACAGTGTAAAGTATATGCTAGAGCACAGAAGAGCTCTGTGTGTGCTGGTGGTGATGGTGACCGTGCTGCTGGCAATTTGGGGATGGCACACATGGAGACTGTTTATTTTGGGAGTAGCACATAAGGTGTTCTTTGTGTCTTGGTTGTGATGGTCATTTTAGGCACTTGGGAAGCTCTGTCTCCTGTACTGGTGGTTGTTGATTTTAGGCTGGATCACGTCTTCCAGTGTGAGTGCTCACATGTGCCTCTGTGTGTGTGCACATGTGTGAGTATGTGTACACACGCTTGTGTGCATGCCGTGTAGTGGTGATTTTAGTTTCTTGCTCTTACTTCTCCCCTTAGGAAGCAGGTGTACACCAAGTGCAGGTTAGATATAGTTCAAGATTATCTTCTCTGCTTCCAGTTAAACACATTATCTGTTCACTTTACATCAGCTGCGTCTTTTGAAAGCCCACCAGTTGTAGAAACAAACAACATGGATGCCCCCATTCCTAAGACCTGAAATGCTGCCTCTATCCCTTCTAGAGGGACTATTTTAATAACTATGGGACTTCAGACGAAGGAAAACAACAAAAAAACAGCCTTTTCAAGTGGTGTGCTTTAAGGAACAGGTCTGTTTTATCTGGCTTTCTAGTGTCCTTCCTTGAGTGACTGTGACTCCTTTGCTGTTGGAGCCACACTCTGCATGGACGCTCCTCCTGTAGTCGTCAGCCATCTGTGTGTGCCTGTCCCAGGGCTGGCTTCTGACGCTATTACCTCCCAGCTGTACTGCCCTCCTGTCAGTAGTTGTCTGCCTAGCGAGGGGCTGCTCTTCTATTCAGAGCGTTATGGGCCTCACGGAACCCCCTTCACTATTGGAGTATTTAGGACTAAAAATGCTTCTGAGACATGGTAGCCTCTCCACACTGGATATGATCAATAATCTTTGTTATTCAACTTGAAGTAGTTCCTAGTCTTTGTTGTCTTATTTTATGCCTGCCTGTTTACAAGATGGTTTTATTTCTACTTAGCTATTGCTTTTGATTATTAAGTTAGAATAAAGTCTATATATTACTGGGTTTTCACGTTTTTGAGGCTTGTTTATGCCTATCATGAGGGTAATTGTTACAACTGAGTTCTTGAAAGAATGTATTTTCAAGTTGGAGGCAGAGGTCTATTTACATCATTAAGGTCAAGCTCATCAACTGTTCAAAATTGTTTGCATTTAGAGTTTTCTTCACGGCCTCTGTTGCCTCTGAGACTATCTTCTACTGTGATGGTGGCTTTATTTTATTCCTTAAGGTTTGTCAGCTTTTGCTTTGAAAGTTTTGAGGTAAAGTTACTAGATGTAGGTGAGTTGCAAACTGCTCTGTCTTCCTGATGAATTAAATCGGCCTTCTGTTCTTGTTTAGTTCTGTGTGGTATACAGAGAGCCACACCTGTCTTGTTTGGACCAGCATCTGTGTGGCATTTCCTCACCTTCCGTGAATCTCATGGCCGTTTCTGTGTGTCCAGCTGTGACTTGTTCTGTGCGTTTGTTGAAATCCGTGGTAGTTGCAGATGTGAGGGGTCTCTGCACATCTCTTCTGACCTGACTCTGCCCTGGGTGGTGGGGTTTTCCCTTCCCACTGTATACCTCATCCTCAGCTAGCCGGGGAGGTATATGCTGTTATTTTAGTTTTAAAAATCTACAGTTAATACTTATCTCTATTGTCTTCTAAAACATTTTAAAATCCTAATATTTAACTATTATTTAATATGTAGTAATTTTTCTAACTTGATGAATTAATATTTTATATAGTCAGATATTGTTGGTAATCATCCAGATGTTTAACACAAACTTTGCTAAACCCCTCTCAGCTGAATTATATTCTTCTACCAAAATTAAGTCCTACAGCTTTTCTTTTGGGAAACATCTCTTGGTTAATGCTTCCTTAGGAGTGGCTTTATGCTGTATGTGACCATGAAAGTTACTGCTGAGTATAGAGCTCTGGTTCTTCTTGCTCAGTTGTGAAGATGTCCTCCCAGTGTCTCTCAGAATCCATTGCTGTCACTGAGAAGTCGGATGTCCGCCTTATAGCTCCTGCTTCAGGCTTCTGCTCTTCTCTGGGAGCTTCTGTGTATTGTGCTTAGACTGTTAGGCTCCCTAGCTTATGATTTGCATTCTTGCGTGAATTTGGAGACTTCTCAGCTACTGCCTTCTCCGACACGCTGCCTTCTCCTTGTTTCTTGGGCCCTTTGGAACCCTGTCGTGTGCCTGTTAGCCTTCCTCACCCTGCCTCATCTTTATTTATACCTCAGTCTAGAGACAAAGCTGCCTTTATATTTTAATTTATCACAGACAAATTACATTCATTTTATTTCATGTTACATACAAAAGTTGTAGCTTTATATTTATTTCATGAATTCTCTTACATTTAATTTCTTAAATGTGTCCATGCTTTCTTTTTTTAATTACAGAGGTTGTTTTTCAATTTTAGAAGCCCCATTTTATTTTTTTTCTCAAGATGGTCTAGCATAATTTTGCCTATTTCTGTTCTCTGGTCATATTTTGGATTTTTATGTTTTAAGCACATTTGACAGTGGAAGTCCGTGCTATGTGTTAGCATTTCTAGCATCTGCATTCTGATTTGCTGTATGTCAGAGTCTTGCTGGTGGCAGCTTATTTCCTTTGTGGGTTTTATTTGTGCTAGTTTTTGAAGTATTGTTTAGAATCCTTTTCAGTTACATTCTACAGAAAGGAGTTATGTGTTTTCTAGAACCAGTGTTAATACGTCTTCCTTCTCGGCTTCCTCTGAACAGCGGATTTCTTCCTTGTTTCCCACCGGGCTCCGAGTTGGCGTCCTCTTTCCTTCCAGGGGCTTCCCATGACCTATGGTCAGTAGCCGCTGCCCACTGTGCCCAGTCACATGAACTGGTGCAGCCTACCAAACAACACACGGAGCCTTGAGGCCCCCAGCTGTTTGTCCCCATGATCCATCCCTGCTTTCACTCTGTTTTTAGCTATCAAGTATTCTATGTTTATTTTTTGCTAGTCCACTTCTAAACACGGTATTATTTTCATCGGGAGAGTCATCCATTCCCGTGACACAAGCTGGCGAGCGCTGTGTCTGGTGTGCACTGGGCCAGTCTGAAAGCAGCAGAGGTTTCTATCGCCAGTCACGTCTCATCGGTACACTAAGAAGCTGGGATTGTTTTATTTTATAAATACAGTGGCACCAGATTTTCCTTTGTCAGTGAACCTAGTTAAATTGCTTGTGACTATGTAAGAAACAGTGCTTGTTGGTAGCAGTCATCATTATTAGTCCTTGAAAACAGTTTGCTTCAGTAATGGGCTACCTTTCTTCACAGCCTGATCACACGGATGCTGCAGAGAGATCCCAAAAGGAGAGCCTCTCTGGAAGAGATTGAAAGCCACCCTTGGCTCCAGGGGGTAGACCCCTCACCAGCCACAAAGTATAACATTCCCCTGGTGTCCTACAAGAACCTCTCAGAAGAAGAGCACAACAGCATCATCCAGCGCATGGTGCTTGGGGACATTGCAGACCGAGACGCCATCGTTGAGTACGTCTGTGCTCGTCAGTACTGGGGCAGAGGTCTGGGAGTCTTGATTCCCTTTAGACACTAACAGGTCATGCTGCTTACTTTTCTTAATACTGTGACTGACTACCTGACAAGAGCATTTTAAGGGAGGAAGGGTTTAATTCTGACCTGTAGCTTAAGGGAATGTAGTCTATTTTGGAGGGGAGGTGTGGTGGCAGGGTCAGGCGGTCAGCTCATCACACTGCTTCTGCCATCAGGGAGCAGGGAGTAAAGAAGAAGTAGAGAGCCAGGCTATAAAACTGCAAGGTCTGGATACAAGAGTAGAACCGCTCCAACCATTCTGATTGGCTGTTGCTCACAGAGCGCCTTAGGTAGCATGGGTCTTGTCCTCAGTCCTGTCTTCTCATGGAAGCAAAGGATCATCCTCAGCAAAACCCAGCTTCGCATGCCAGGCACGTCTCCAGAAAGCACACTGCTCTTGGAAGGGAGCCTTGGTGCCTTTGCTTGTGTCTGCACATGGGCTGTCCAGCTACAGCAGCTGTTGGCTCTTTCTCACTGAGCTCAACATTTGTATTCAGTTGCTTTTTTCAGATTTCATTCACAATCTAAACAACTACAGGGTTTTGTTCTTTCTAGTTTGTATTTTTGTCTCATTTTAAAAGCTTCCCAGATATTAGATTTCATTAGGCGATATTATTTTTTTAATCTTGTAAAAACCTAGCTGTGTGACTTCTGATTATTTTTGCTTTCTTTCCTCAGAGCCCTGGAAACCAACAGGTACAACCACATCACCGCCACATACTTCTTACTTGCTGAAAGGATCCTGAGAGAAAAGCAAGAGAAAGAAATCCAGACCCGGTCTGCGAGCCCCAGCAACATCAAGGCCCAGTTCAGGTGAGAAAAACACCTTCACTGATATAGGAAGTTAACATTTTGACGGAGGGAACTATTTGTTGATGGTTCATAGTTCTCCAAGTAGGGAGGGCCCTCGCTCGCCCTAGTGGTGCCAATGGCATCTTTCCACAGAGGTAGCCCCGTGCTTCTGTGCTGTATGCGCGTGGGTGTTCCCAATACCTAGGCATTTCACTCATGTTTCCTTCAAGATTTCCTCCAAGAGCAGTGCGAATTCTCCTGTAGTCACTTGGAAGAATTTTTTTAAATAGGGAGCGTTTAGGATTTCAGAGGTTGAACGGCTAGATGAGTTAGCTGACTTACTAGCTGCTGAACAACCTCAGGAACATAACAGCTCTGATTTAGCTGAGTACCACTGCTGACCTCCTGAGGTTGTGAGGAGGGGCTCAGTGAATTAGGCCAGCAGGGCTTCTTGTTGAGATCTCTGACCAGAGCCCTCACTGAAGTTGATCCTCAGGCTTGCTTGGTGGAATGAACCCTCACTGTCCTTCAAGCCTATGTGACTGTCTCAGGCTCTTTTCCTGCAGAAGGGGGTTGTCATGACACCTCTTTTGTTGACTGGATTTCAGAACATTCACCCACACAGCTCTAGGGAACCGACTCTGACCAAGCAGTACCTTCCATGCACTCAGTGGCATCAACCTTTGTCAGTTTCTCTTACTCTGTTAAGGTGTGATCTTTGCCCTGTTAGGCTCTACCAGTCGTTGCCATTTTGGACAGGTGAGTCACATCATATGCTCAGGAAAGACAAGCGACAGACTTTAATTTTCACACAGTGACACCCAGTGGGGGAAGAGTACTCACAGGTGTTTGTGGACCTCTGGGTTTTACTTTGAGTTGGTGGAAAGGGGAGAAGAGCCAGGCCTGCGTCCTGCCATGCTGTTCCTGCTTCTCCATGGCCCCTCACCTTAGCTCCTACTGCAGGCCTTGCTCAGTGCTCACTGGTTGGCTGTTTCTCCACTTGGTGGCCTTAGAAGCCCCACTGAACACCCAGCTCCAGCAGTGGCAGAGCCAGGCAGTTCTTCCTCCCCTACAGTTGCTCCAAATGGGGGAAGATGTCTGTGGTAACATATTACAACTGTAGGTCACAAAGTAGCTGTTGTGAGTGCCTCTGGCATCATTACAGTTTCTGGTGTCCACCCTTCCCTTAGGCAGTCCAGAGAAGCTGCCCACAGTGGCAACTCCAGATTGAAAGACAATGTTTAATGAACAGTTTTGCTATCCAGTACCCTCGGGTGGGTATTAAGGATGTAGGTATGTCTACTAGCAGAGCTGTTCGTTAGAGGAGAGGTTCGTCTCCAGGGCTCCGTCCTCTAAGTTCATGAACCCGGTTCCATTGCCTTTGGTCAATGCTGAGCTTTCACACCGTCCTCTAAAGTCTGTGCAGGGCTTTCCAGGTGAACCTCACCCATACTGTTGTACTCATAAAGGCTGCAGTGAAGCCGGGGGGGGGGGGGGGGGGGCGAGCGCGCACATGTGTATGTAGATATGTGTGTACATGTTCATATGTAGATGGTGTGTGTATGAATGTGTGCACATGAGCCTGTCCACGCGTGTGGGTACACGTGTGTATGTAGATGGAGTGTGCAGCATGCGTGTACATGTGAGATACTGTATCTAAGTTCTGTAGGTAGGTATGCTTTTGAGTAGATGATGGTATATGCACGTTTGAGGGTCTGCATGTGAGCATGTGTGTGTGAGCATGTGTGCAGGTGTGCAAGTGTGTATGGACCCAGGTATGTGTATGAGTGTGGTGTTGAGGTTTAGGGAGAGCTTGGGTTTCCCCATATTTTTTCTCACAGCTGTGGTATGATGAAGTTGTTACATGACCACGTCCTCAAGCCGCATCTGCCCTCTGGGATACTTGCTGATGGACCTAAAATGCTTTTTACATGTGTGAATTTTGTCCTAGCTCTGTTGCCATGGCTTGCTTGTGGAGGTTCAAGGACACCTTGGGTTTTGGTCCTCACCTTCTACCTTCTTTGAGACAGGGTCCTCTCTGCCACCTGTGCAGGTATTGCTGGCTAGAGATTCTAGAACTTCTCCAGTCTCCATCTACCATCTTGCTATGGTGTGGGAGAACGTGTGCCCTGCCTGCCACGTCTGACTTTCCATGGGCAGTTAGCATGTGAAAGCAGGCTCTTCACACCTGGGCAGCAAACCCTGAGCGGTTTATCTCCCCAGGACAGACCGGCAACTCCATGACAGTTTCCTTTTCCTCTGTCACACAGGCAGTCATGGCCAACCAAAATTGATGTACCCCAAGACCTTGAAGATGATCTCACTGCCACCCCTCTGTCACATGCCACAGTCCCGCAGTCTCCTGCTCGGGCTGGTGACAATGTCCTCAATGGCCACAGGAGCAAAGGCTTGTGTGACCCAGCCAAGAAAGATGAGCTCCCGGAGCTGGCTGGGCCAGCACTGTCCACTGTTCCACCTGCAAGCCTGAAGCCTGCGGCCAGTGGGCGCAAGTGTCTCTTCAGGGTGGAAGAAGATGAGGAGGAGGATGAGGAGGACAAGAAGCCTGTGTCCCTGTCCACGCAGGTGGTGCTGCGCCGGAAGCCCTCAGTCACCAATCGCCTGACATCTCGAAAGAGTGCCCCTGTGCTCAACCAGATCTTTGAGGAGGGCGAGTCGGATGACGAGTTTGACATGGACGAGAACCTGCCGCCCAAGCTGAGCCGGCTGAAGATGAACATCGCATCACCAGGCACAGTGCACAAGCGCTATCACCGCAGGAAAAGCCAGGGCCGCGGCTCGAGCTGCAGCAGCTCTGAGACCAGCGATGATGACTCTGAGAGCCGCCGGCGGCTGGACAAGGACAGTGGCTTTGCTTACTCATGGCATCGGCGTGATAGCAGTGAGGGGCCACCAGGCAGTGAGGGCGATGGCGGTGGCCAGAGCAAGCCTAGCAGCGGTGGTGGTGTGGACAAGGCTAGCCCAGGCGAGCAGGGCACAGGTGGCGGTGGCCAGGGAGGCTCAGGCGGAACCCCATCGGGTACGGCAGGCTCCTCGAGGCGCTGTGCAGGCCCTGACTCCTCCTCATCCTCCCCTGCCTCGGCTTCTGCCGCTCCCCGTGGTGCAGAGCTTGTGCAGAGCCTCAAACTGGTGAGCCTGTGTCTAGGCTCGCAGCTGCATGGCGCCAAGTACATTCTGGACCCGCAGAAGGCCTTGTTTTCCAGTGTGAAGGTGCAGGAGAAGTCCACTTGGAAGATGTGCATCAGCGCCCCAGGCCTCAGCCCCTCTGCTGACCTTGACCCTGTGAGGACCAAGAAGCTGAGGAACAACGTGCTCCAGCTACCTCTGTGCGAAAAGACCATCTCCGTGAACATCCAGCGCAGCCGCAAGGAGGGCCTGCTCTGCGCCTCCAGCCCCGCCAGCTGCTGCCATGTCATCTGACCTGTGGAGCGCGCTCACTTCATCTGTTCTGACGTGACAATGCATGGTCCTTGTGCATGCTGCTAAACGCTACTTTTCTTTTCCAGCCGAAAAGTCTACTGTGTGATTTCACATTCATGATTTTCAGTGTGGATGACCAGGATGAAATTGTGTATCTGGAACCCAACGTAAATGGAGCGCTTAGAAATTCATGTTCTGCACTTAACCTGGAGGGAAAATGCTTTTGTTTCCTTGTGAAAAGCCCAAATTCCTGTCCTGACCTCTGGTGATAGGGAAACTCCATGCTCTGAGGCACACTGGTGCCCAAGACAGAACCAAAGCAATAACGTGGTGATGCCCACAGGCCTGGGAGGAGCAACACCCACTGCCAGCCACCCAGGGCCTGTGCACCGAGAACCTTAGAGCCACGGTTTGAGCGCCCACACCTGTTTGTCTTAAACGATAGTGTGAAAGCAGTTGGGGCTCTTATATTTTCATTGACAGATTTTCTTGTTTGTAGTAGGTGAGGTCAGCTACTTAGCTTTGTGAGGCAGCTTACCCCATAGAATTACAAGGAGACAATCTTTTGTGAGGCGATGAGATGAACTCAAGTCTTAACTCTACTTAGAGTGTGTGTGTCTGTCTGACAGAACAAAAACAAAAACAAACAAACAAAAAAAGAGGCTCTGTGTAAGTTTCCCCTGCAGGACACTAGGCAGGGTTTCCTTTAAACCTGTGTGGAGAGGCCAGCAGAGGGCCTGCTGCAGTAGCCACAGTGCACACAGGGGGCAGCAAAGTCAGAACTTTGACGAGGAAGCAGAACTTCCTGGGGTGGTTTTTCAGGAGCTTGGTGAGGTGGCCTCAGCTTTCTTCCATTCCGTGGCAGCATTTGGCTCAGCTGTGAAGAGCAGCTAAGAAACTACTCAGGAAAGGGTAGTGCTCGGGAGCCCCTTGGCGGCACTGTGCTGCCTTCTGCCACATGCTGAATGCAGAGCTCTAGCTCGCCCTGCCCCACACCGACGACTTGGACTGATCGCTGTCTCCCGAGGCATCTTCCCCGGTGCCTGCCCTCCTGATCCTGGGAAGCCCGGATGCTGGGTTTTCACATGGTGCCCTAGTGGGTTTGAAAGCAGTGTTTAAGCGGGCCGTGGGGTAGGTGGGGCTGGTCCAGGGTCCTTTCCTCTCTCTTCAGCTGCTGTCCTGTTTCTGAGTGACAACAGAGTGCAGCTGAGCATGTGATTCAGAGGGGCAGGGGACAGGCCGCCACTTTCTTCAGTGCTCAGTGACTGCTACTTTAGGGTTAGTGTATATTACTCAGAACTTCACAGTGTAACCTGACTTTACTAAGTAAAATGATACTTAAGATACTTCCTAGAGCTAGCTAACTGCTTGTGCTTTAAGCTGCAGTCCCATTCAGTGTGACATTCACATAGTTGAGAGCTGTGAGGGTAGACGTGGGTGAAGCCATAGAGCACATTTGCTTGAAATTCTTAAGCAGGGATCTTCCAAGGGCCAGAAGCCAGTGTGGTTCTCAGAGACAGAGCCACATCTGTGTGAGCCAGGAGAGATGTCTATAAGGGGCATTGCAATAAACTGTCGCAGCTGTTTTCAAGTAATGTACATACTCTTCTGTGGTCACGTCCAGCCTCGGAGTGGCGCCTCTGAACTCAACCATATGCGTTTGGTCTCCAGTGGTTTTTATATTCAGGTGTATATACGGTGCTCACTTTAGATCAGCAGTGTTGGCCATTTATGCTGCAGAGCTGTGTCATAGCCTTATTAGTTGTGTGTGGTTGGTGACCCTCTGGGTACACAAATGTCTGTTGAGTGCTGTCTTACCCATTTGTTGACAAGTGGATGTCTGTGCATGTGTTGTGTGTCATGGGATGTCACAGAGGGAGGGAGCAGAACCATCACACCAATAGTGGACCAAACTACTTCCTTGCTCTAACCAGTGACTTGTCCCCTAACCTGTCTTCAGAAGTCACATAGAGTTACAGTAGTGTATAAATTAAATATTGTGGGAAAAGTTAGTCTTGTATTTTTCTGTGTGTATATATATATATATATATATATAATTATGTACTTCTATCTGTATTTAAAGATGTGACAATCTTGACACCGATTTTAATAGTCATGAGCCTGAACAAAGATGTCCTAGGAGTCAGAGTTGGTATGTGCTGAGAACACAAACTTGTCAGCTGATTGGTCAGTTGCCTCTAGTTCTGGCCAATCTTCTTCCTTGTGTGAACATGACAGGTATGTGACAGATGGGGAATAATCCAATAATAAAGTGACATACTGGTGTTCAGCAGTAGAGACCGAGTGTGTTCTTTTTATGAGGGTAGCTTTGTGCCTGCCTAGTCCAGCGCTAGGAGATGCAGGTTGCTTCCCATGGGCCCTGCATTCCTGTCACTTGGTGGGGGAAAAAAAAGCCCTGCCCACCAGTGTCGGGAGGCCTCGGAGAGGCCTAGCACACTATCCAAAGGGCAGCACTTCCTCTAAACCATCTGGACAGAAGGAATCCAGAACTGTAATTCTGTTTCATCTGCTTGTCTTCATTTGGCTGGTTCCTACTTTAGCAAACAGAGCAATTAGAACTGCCACACGCTCCCACACTCTGTTTTGTGCATCCGCACATGTTCTGCCCTTCCTTTACTGTGGTACCAAGGTCTCCCATCTCCCTGGCAGCCATGAAGCCTGTCTTAGTCATCGCCAGCCACTCTAGCCAAAAGCTGCCCCACCTGTAGCCCGCTTCCTCACATTGCTGGTACACTAGGTCCTCGTACTGCTGCATCCTGGCCAGGTGACTCTGTTGGACAGCATAACCTCCATTTGCAAAATCCAGGAGATAGATCTGGAATGGCTGGAGAGGCATCTCTCATGGCACACTATTTGACTGTTACACATTTCAGTGGGTTTTAGAGCATTCAGTGGTTAGTGTAACTATTTCCATAATTCGTTTTCACACATCCAAAACAAGGTCTTGTGTCAAGATCTGCTTTCTTTTTCCTCTGCTTTCCCACTGGTCTTAGGCAGTCACAGCCCAGGGTCCAACGTCAGTCCTGTGAGAGAACTTGCTGAGTTGGGCTCTTGCAGCTGGACTTCTCGTCCTCCCTGCCTCAGAGTGGGGTGACTCCACGTTGACTTGAACCAACTCATGCAGACTCAAGACCGTATACCTGCAAGCCTTCCAAACATACCCATGTCTCCCCCAGGGACACATTTCAGCCACCTCTGACTCAGCACCTAGGCACAGCCAACCAGCATGTCAGTCTCCCAAGCCTTTGAACTTCTTCCTGTCCTGGTGGGACTCCACCTCAAACAGCAACTGCAGAAGTACTGGGAACCAGCATTCTTGGTGGTGGCCTGCATTGGTTACTTGTCTCATTCAGCAATACATACCTTGGCTAACAGTTTAAGGGAGGCAGACTATGTTTTAGCTCAAGAGTAAAGTCCATGATGGCGAGGAAGGCATGAAGGTGGGAGCTTGGGAGCCATAGATTGTTGCGTTGCATCTAGAGTCAGGAACCAGAGTTTGCGTGCTGCTGCTCGGCTCTCATTTGTCTGGCTGTTAGGGTAGGTCTTTCTACCTCAGCTAATCTTTAATTCCTCACAGACCTCCTCCCCAAAGGCTAAATCTAGATAATCCAGGTAAGGACAGAGGATTGTCTCCTAGGTGATCCTGGATCCTACTCCACCCCTTGCCAACTTGGCATCTAAACAGTGCTTCTTCTATCCCTTCCCATAGGTTCATGGCTGTCTCAATGCAAACGACGTTCAGTCTAACTTCAAAAGCCCCATAGTCTTTAACAGTTCCATCATATCTAAAAAGTCCAGAGCCCATGTCTCATCTGAAATGCAGAGCAGTATCTTAGCTGTGAGCACATAAAATAAACATGCTTCCAGCATACAATGGTTCCAAATAAACACCTCTGTACCCAAAGAGAAAACAGGTGCGTGCAAGGACAGTCCAGACTGACATGAGACAGAAGCCATCGGTCCTGCAGCTCCTTGGCTGGCAGCAGAGGCTTGTAATGGGATCTCAGGGCTGCAGAGGACTTTTAGCTCTGTCCCTGCAGCAGCACTACAGCCTCTCTCTTGGCGATCTCCACTCTGTGCCTGATTTCCTCAGCAGAGGTCCTATGCTTTTGATCTCTACCATCCTTGGGTCTCCTCTGCAAATTGGATTTCATCACACAGCTTCACATAGTAGGCCTTTTTCAAGACCTTCTTTAGGGTCTCTGCCTGCCACAGACTGGCAGTACTGTGTAAACAGTGTTGCCAGCCTGGTGTGCTGCTTGAGCCCCTTGTGCCATGGCCTTGGTGAGCTGGTCCTGAGCATGGAACTGCCCCCGCTTCAGTAGCATCCTGAGCTTACACTCTGTTTTCCTGGGACAGACCATCCATGGGTGGGCTCTTTCCCTAGGGTTTCTTACCAGGAGCACCAGTCTCCTTAGTGCTAATCTTGACAGTGACAGCAGTGCTGGTGTACACATGCTCTTTGGGACTTTTTAATTTGCTTGAAATCTTTTTCCCTGTCAAACTGAACTTTAAAGATCTTTTTGCCTACTTTTTTGCTCACTTTTCACTCTGGATATGTAAAATGGCAGTGTGGAGTGGCCATGTCATAGCTCGAATGTTCTACTATCTTGAAATTTCTTCTATCAAACAAATCAGTCCACTTAAGTTCATCTCAAGATCTTGGGAGATGGACAGATGAAGCTGGATTCTTTGCTAGAATATACTTTGGCCTCTAACTCAGCTCCTAAGAAAGTCCTTGCATCTCTGGAACCTCATGAGGGGGCCTCCACTGCCCTCCTTTTTCTCAGTATGCCTGTCTTCCAGGTTCCTTCCAGAATGACCCATTGATCCACGCTTACAGGATTTGAGAGATTTTCTGGCCCAAAGTTCCAAAACTCACATTTCTCCTGCAAAACAATCCCAAAGGCCTAAGAACCACAGTCAGGTTGATCATGACAATGGACCTGCTTTTCTGTACTGATTTTGTTGCTGAGATAAAATATCTGATAGAGACAATTTGAGAGGAAGACTCATTTTGACTCACCGTTCTGTCATGAGGCCAAGGCATCCCAAGCTTACAGTGGCAGTTATGTTGGAGAGTCAGACAGAGCAATGAATTCTGGTGCTCAGCTAGGCTTCTGGGAGATTCTAGATTCTGTCAAGTTAATAGTCAATTTCCCATCACCCACCCTCTCTCCTTTCACCCCAGCATCCTCCCATGAGTGAGTCTGTCTTACCCTTTGTTTTGGTTCCACCTGAACCTTTGCTGCTGGCACCCTGATCTGTGACTCCACCTTCACTCACTGAAAGTTCCCCCAGGGTTTTTCTACTTCCGTTGTCTGTTCTCTACCCCAAAATGTAAGCGATCCATTTAAACTAAACCAGAGAAATGGCTCAGAGATTAAAAGGGCACTGCCTGCTTTTGCAGACAACCTGGGTTCAATTCCCAGCACCCACATGGCAGCTCACGACCATCAGTGACTCCAGTTATGAAGGATCCAATACCCTCTTCTGGCCTCCTTGGGCAAGACACACATGGTGTACAGACATACCTGCAGGCAGATACCCCATACACATACATCTTTACATTGTGTTGCCTTACGAGGTGCTTAATTTCCAAGTGTGGGGGTCTCCCATTTCAGTCCCTGCTGAGTTTTCTAGCCGGATTCTGTCTTCTCATCAGCATACGATGACTTCAATCTTTTAAAATATACAAAAGTTGTTTTCTGGGATGGTGCAGAGCCCGATATGGTAACTATTTTGTGTGACTGTTGGGTGTCCTACACCGTTGGTTCTCCACCCAGCTCTTTGTCCTCTGTCAGCTTGCCTGCCTCACTTGGCCTCCTTACCAGTCCTTGAGACACCTAGAGAATTGGGGACAGTCCTCCATTCTCAGCCCTGTGCCCACTTGAACAAACCTGGACAAGACTCTTCCAGGGTTAAGAAAAGTATCTTCCTTCCATTTTGTGGTTGGAAAAAAGTGTGTTCCCGAACTGAAGGCAGGGAACCCAAGGACATGGCTGTCCTGGCTCCGGATTGTCAGATCCCCTTCTCCACAGGCCACCCTTGGGTGGAGCATGAAGGCAGGCATGAGTTTCCCAGGGTCCACATCATCCGACCATTGGTGGGAGCACTGTATTAGACATGGCCCCGTGGGGACGGCCACAGGGTTCCAGTAGGGACCATTCTGGCCCTCACCTTGTGACCTTTCACTTTTCCCCTGGATGCTTGTTTCCCCACTGGAAGGAGGCAAGAGCTGCAGGGGATTAAGGCTGGAAGCAGGGTGCCAGCTGTTGGGAAGGGAATCCGTGAGATGGAGTGTTGTCAGCAGTGGGTACAGTCCTGGCAGCTAGCAAAGGGCAGGTCACTCAAGTTCTGAATACCTGCTTCCTTGTCCATCCAATGGACCCAGTGAGAAGTGTGTGTGTGGAGGGTGAATCCTGGCTTTCTGCCTCACAGCCTGGTTGGGTTTCTTTCAACATTGGTCTTATATCAAAGTTCTGAGATTTTTGAGCTGCTAGGAGGGAGTTAACTGTGCCAGAGACAAACATACAAACGAGGATGGTGTGGGGGAGACATTCCACCTGATACCCGGGGCCACCAGCACGGGTCTAGTCTGTCTCAGGACCACCATGGGCACTCTGGTCTGAAACACCGAGACACGAAGCAGAAAGGGCTCCAGTGAGGGGCGTGGTGGGAGGTGCCCAGGGTGTGGCTGTGGTTCAGAAACACATCTGGCCATACATGTCAGGCTACAGGTGTTTGACTGTGAAGTGACTTGGCCTGGAGCCAACCCCAATGCCATCCATTTCTACTGACAACCTGTGAGACTTGTTGGCAGTTGTATCTCACACTTGAGGGAAGTGGTGGGAGGAACTAGTCCTTAGGCAAAGTGAGGCCCAGGCTCCATAGCCTCTGGAGCAGTAGGTTTGGTCTGCCTGTATCTAGGATCCAGAGCCTGGGACCCTGACTACAGCCCTGGCATCTGCTAGAACCTGCTGGTGTGAGGACCTGGACACTGAGATAGCTGTCCCTAGGCATACTTATCTCCTGGCTGCATCCGAACTGGGCTGCTTCATGTCACATCTTGCTGGGAAGCCTTCCAGGCAAAGCCAGTGGGACAGGCTTGCGTGAGATTCAACTGACATTTGCCTCCCTTATGCCTGGGGTTCTTGAAGCCAAGACTCTTTTCCCACGACTGGCCTATATGGTCCGCCTCCCAGTGACTTCTGTGGAAGCATCTGCATGGCTAGGAGAACACTAAGTGTGGTGTCCCCTGTCATTTCCCAGGGTGCATCTGTCCTTTTCCTCCTTGGGTGCTTGCTCTGAGCAATGGACTGAACTTTTGGACTTCACAGGCCTACCCCTGCCTGACTGTGGTACCACTGTCCTGGGTACTGACTCCTGGTACTCTTTCTCCCAGCCAGGTGGAGACTGACATGTTCACTGAGCCTGTTCATAGAGCTGGGGACCAATTCTTGGTATTTGGGGTGAGCAAGAAACCAAAAGCAGAGGGTTTTACCCAGGGCCAGGGAGAATGACAGAAGCCCTGAGACTCCATGGTCTCCTTAGCCCAGGAATTCAAATGGGACCCTTGGCCCTGCCTCCTGGGCCTCTTTGGTGTCAGTCATCACAAGGGCTGAGGGTGGCAGTTGGCGACCCCAGTAGGGACCTCAGGCTCACGGGCCAATGTCATGGCTGGTATTTAAGGGTTGAGGAGAGACCAGCGATGAGGAGGCTGTCAGTGACCAGGACACTGCAGGGAATGAGGTAAAGTGGGCAAACAGGCAAAAAGGAATGGGCCTGGTGGGGCAGGTGCAGGGAACAGGGTGGGAAAGAACCTTCCTGGATGCCCTCCTCGGTCCAGTGACAAGGGACAACAGGATGCAGAGCAGCTAGTGGGGCCACCAACATCTGTTCTTTCACCCACCCCACAGTCTCAAATGGCTGTGTGTCCACACTTCACCTGCTCTGAGTCCTGGGAACACAAACACATGGGCCTAGTGCCAGCCCTCTCGGAGCGTATCCGGCCAACACCTGGTGGGTTCCAGCCCCATATCCATCTTCTGTGGTCACAGGCCCAGGGGAGGGTCCTGTTCTCTCACTGTCAGAAGTCAGCAGTCATGAGTTCAGGGAAGCCCAGTGAGTTTGTATAGGGATCCACTTAGAAAGGCAGCAGCTGGGGCCACTTGTGGGCAGGTGGCCGATAAACTGTCTGGGTAACCCAGGAGTCTGATTCACAACCAGCTATGTTCCTGTGACTGCTGCCCTAGGTCAGCCTCTGTGGGAGCCCAGGAGGCAGGGCCAAGGGTCCCATTTGAATTCCTGGGCTAAGGAGACCATGGGATCTCAGAGCTTCTTTGGTGGCTTTTTAAAACATAAGCCTGATCTGGAAAGTTCCACCAGGAAGCCAACAACCACTGCATAACCATGACAACCACCACATAACCACGCCCTGAAGTGTATGCTCCCGAGAAAGGTGAGGACACAGTTCAGAGTCAGAGCTTCTAAAATCAAGTGATACTGAGCCAGCTGCTGTCTCTTCTCTAGGTAAAGTGGGGCAATCAGGAGCAGACCACTGAGCTGCATGGAGCAGGCTACCTGACCTCCTGCTGGGGAGGTTAAACATGGAGCCTGCCATCCAAATACCTGTCAGGATAGCTTACAGGGCCCAGCAAGGGAATCAGCTCCCACCTTTCCTGGGCGAGCTGTCACACCTGCAAATCGGTGGACACTGTAGATTCAGCTGGGGAGGCAGGCAGCACCACTGGCCGTACACCACTCTGCTACAGGGTCCGGCCCATACTGGGCCTCCCTGAGGTGTCAGTAGCACCAGTGTCCCTGAAGAACCTGGGCTTGGCTGTGAGCTTTGGGGTTCACTTCACTCCTGATCCCCATCTCATTGCTGCACATGTCACAACCTCACCCCAAGGCTGGGGCAGCTGAAGCATTTGCCAAGTCTGGGAGAAGCAGAGTCAGAGCAGAAAGCTGCCTTTAATAGCTCAGTTACACAGTGTCCGTCAACACACCACCATACAGAAGCAAGAAGGAGATTCAGGTGTGCCCCCACTCCCCCGCCCCCACTGCCACTGCCACCTCAGCATGGCTCCTGTCGTGGGTATAATGGGCACAGATGCTAAGCCACCACCCATTGTGAGGCTCCTAGGGTTGGAAGTGACTGGCACCTACTGTGAACGCCATGTGGGAAGCTGGTGACTCTTCAGGGTAAAGGTCAAGGGTAGCTGAGGCTCCTGCGCAGTGATGCAGCTGGAGGGGGTGTGTGGCCCTGGAAGAGGTGACAGGGCACCAGGGACAGAGATGCCGAGTGAGAGTCCCAGCCTCTTCCACAGAGCTAGACCCTGGTATGCCACTTCACACGGCCCAGCATCTGGGCTAAGTTCAGGCTGGTGTACCCTCCCTGTGCAGGTGTGATGCAGGTGTTCCTCAGCACAGGCTGGGGACAGGACGGCCAGCATGCTGCGGCTCAGGTAGCTTCCTTCACATCCTCCTGGCACTCCTCCTTCAGGTTTTCTGCCACCAGCTTCATTTGCTGTTGAGGGAACACAGAACACCAGGTGAACCTGCCAGCCTGCTGCTGTTGAGGGAACACAGAACACCAGGTGAACCTGCCAGCCTGCTGCTGTTGAGGGAACACAGAATACCAGGTGAACCTGCCAGCCTGCTGCTGTTGAGGGAACACAGAACACCAGGTGAACCTGCCAGCCTGCTGCTGTTGAGGGAACACAGAA
>CM052706.1:1860652-1898569 GCA_028551405.1 Uromys caudimaculatus | reverse complement strand
TTCTGCAGACACCAGACAGAGGATGAAAAACCCAGGAAGGAGATGCCCCTAGGCCACTGCCCAGAGCTTACTTCCTGGGTTCCTTACCTGCTTGGAAAGAATGGTTATTACAGGTGGACATGCTGCTGTGAGCCCAGAATACTGGGGCCTGACAAGCCTCTGGCTCCCTAGATGGAGTGGGAGGGCAGGACCCCAGAAAAGACAGGACACCAAAGTAAGACCAAGTCTTTACTATGTCCCTATGTCCCTGACTGGAAAATTTGGCCTTGTGAACCTCGGCACCCCTCCCATGCAGAGATGTGTCTACCGCCTTCCTCAGCTGCTGCCCCATAGGCATAGTGTTGGCCCCACAGAGCCCATATCCTCCCTGGGGAACACCTTGGGACATAGCTGAGAAGAGCTGGAGAAGATCCAAATGTCCCTCCCTCCCCAGGTCCTGCAGATCCCAGACATGTATTCCAGTAGCTCTGGAGAGCATGGTTTCCTCTGAGTACATAGTCTAGAATGTGGCTTAAAACAGAGGTCCAATAATGTCCATTCACCTACGAAAAACAAACAGTACTAGCCTGCACACACCAGGCTATCCCCCTCAGGACCTGCATGTCACATGGGCAGAAAGTCCCTTTCCAAGGCCATGGACAGGCACCCATCTCTGCTTGACAGATCTGAGGTATAATGCATCTCGGTCTGCTGTTCCTCATGGCCAGCTCCATTTTCCTTCATGTGGCTCAGGGATGGCTGTGGAGCCTAACCCTAGTCTACATCTACACAGGGCCAGGGTAGCTTTAATGGGGGAGGAGAAGGTAGAATGGGCTGACCAGTTGGCCAGAGCAGGGCATATTTTTGTGCTAGAGCCTGGGGCACTGGGTAGACTCCAGAGTTGAGGCTGGCTCAGGGCCATCCCTGCCCAGGGCCCCACAGCTATGACATGTCCCCAGCGGAATGGTGCAGTTGGTTTGAATTAGTCCACAAACCTGCAGAAACAAGTCCCAACACTGGGCACACCTTCCCCAAGGTGAGCACCCTTGTCTACCCCAGCCCTTCAGGCCTGTTGGCTACTGCTGTGAAACTTCTCCAGTCAAGGAGACTCAACACTACAGCCCAGATTCACCATGGCCTTGGCAGCTGATCTCCCTGAACAACTATGAAACTTCTAGACTGTCTTTATGACTAAAAGAACAAACGGTTGGATATAAGCATCTACCTCCCGACCGACAAGTACCACAGGAAATAGAAGACTTGATTTAGAGGAGAGAAATATTGAATCTAAACAGACCCTGGCATTTCAGGCAGGGAGAGAAGCGGGTAGCTTCTGAGGGTCCTGCGAGGGGCAAGCTGCTTCTTGTGCATCTACACTAGGAGCTTCGTGGTACAGATGACAGCCACAGGACATGCAGGAGCCCATAGCTCCTCTAGAAGAAGCCTCTTCTGGGATGGAGCCCAAGGCAAATGGGATTTCTTCCTCAAACGGCCATACCCTAAGTGACCATTGTCCCTATTTGACCTTGTAATGGCTACACCCATGGGGGTATCCCCCAATGTCACTTTTTTAGGCCCAAGGTCAGCTCAGGCTGGGCTCTCCTGAAGCCTGCCTGGCTCAGGACAGTCCTAAGGTACTAGTAGTGTCTGAGATCTCAGGGTCATGTTGCTCTCCTGTGGCAGGATAGGGGGTTGGTCAAGTACCACAGGGTGTCTGACCTTTGCTTGCCCTAGAGCAGGCCATGAGCAATGGAGCCTAGTGGTGCAGCCAGCTGAGCCAAGGTCACCCCTTTGTGACTTTTGCCTCCCTCTGTGGATGGTCCTTCAGGATGGTCTCCCTCGTTGGAGATTCCTAATTGAGTTGGGTGGTCCTAGCTGAAGGGTATCCCAGGGTTACCAGCTCTCCAGTTTCTCTTTAGCAACTCTGGCCCAGAGTGTCTGGGGAGAGGAGGAGCAAAATCACTCCTTTAAACATCAACTGGACTCTGGAGACCCTGAAATTAAAACCCGCATAAAACATCAGGCAGGATAAGATAACAGAGCTGACCTTTCCCTATACAACAGCAGCAGAGTGAAGAGGGCATGGAATGTTCTAAACTTGTCACTCACTCAAACACTCATGCTCCAGTAGTCCTTTAAGAGTGCAGGTGGCTCCTGTACCCAAGCTTAGCCTGGCGGAGATGTGTTGCTGGGTCCCTCTTTCCCTGTGGGGAACTACAGAAAGATCCAAGACTGTTCATGCTTCCCCCAGACCTGGGAGGGTTACGGTGAATCCTATGGACCTCAGCTCCTTTGGCCGCCCTCCCTCATAGCAGATTCTCCCTAAACCTCCCCTCAAACATCAGACCCCTCTGTTAGGAGCACTTAGAGAATTGCCTCCTGGGCAAAAGAGCTATTGCTCAGCTGTAAATCTCTTAGCATCCATCCCAACACCCCGACCCCAACAATCACATTGTGAGGCAGTCTGACTGAGCAGCCCCAGGCTGACAGCTCAGTGTTGCTATGAGAGGGGCACACTAATGGCCTCGCGGCCTCTATCCCCTTGGAGCAGAGTCCTGTGCTAGACAGAGCTGGTCATCTGGTCTCCAGGGACCTGGGTAGACACTGAAGGTGTCTCAATAGTTCGTTTAGTGGAGACACATCTGGCTCCCCAAGGCTTCCCAGGAGCAGGGGAGCTGGCCTGGGATAGAGTGATCCCAGTTCACACTCGTTCACTGCTCACCTCAGTCCTGGTTTAACTGGTCTGGGGTAGAGCCCAGACAGTGGACTTTTGCAAGCCTCCTAGGTAGTTCTAGCCTGCACTGAGATAGAAAGCAGAGCCTCTGATGGAGGAGGTGACAGGAAGAGCAAGAAGGCCTCCTCTGCCTGCCCTGCCTGTCCTGCCTGTCCTGCCTGTCCTGCCTTCTCTCTGCCTGCCCTGCCACCATAGCATGGGCATCTCCATGAATGTTACTTTCTCAGAGATGGAGGAGTGGCTAGTTAAACCACTGGGTTGAGGAAGGTCGCGAGGCGTGAAGACAGTGAGTGATGTGTCCAGTGCTGCCCGGCTCGCAGGTTTCAGTCAGAGCTACCTAGGCTGTTCTTAAACGTACACCCTGATCAACCATCCCTTACAGGACCACAGTGCAGTTCATTTGTCTCTAAAAATCATGTCACAGACTGTGCTAGGTTCACTGTGGTTGGAGACCCAGAGTCCCTTGGACATCATCAGTCCCATGAGGACTTGATGGCATTTGGGGTGGCCTACTGAGTTTCAGATCTGTTGATGTGCTCTAGACCAAATCCAGGGCCTTGCCTTTGACAGACAAATGCTCTGCCACTAAGCTATGGCCCGAAACCCAGCTGTAGCTGCAGCCGCAGCCATGGCCCTAACCCCAACCAAAGTCAGTTGCAAACGCATGGGAGAGTAAGCTAGCAGTCGCTTAGCCGCCTGAGCCCTCAGAAGGAAGGTGCCGAGAAGCTGGATGGAGGGGCTCTGCTGCCAGGGGCAAAGACTGGGACGCAGAATCTCACAACAGATACAGCCTCCAGAGCATGTCAGAGAACAGAGGTGGAATGGATTATCCAGATGTGAAAGATAAGGAGAGCATACTTAAATGGCTGCTGAAGCCAGTCACCACATTTGGAACCATGCAGACATGGTGGGCCAAGTCAAGGCTCAGGGTGCACTGGCAAGCTACCACTGGGTGGGCTTTGTCTTCCAGCTTTAACCACGACCCTACCTTGGAGGCCCCCCTTTCTTAGAGGAGTAGGGAGCAATGGAATGAGCTTGTGCATAAAGGCAGAGGGCAGCTTCATCCTTGAGGAGAGAGTGGCCTCTTTACAGCCTCTGCACCCAAAAACAGACACGAGGTTGGGGTGAAGGGGTGGGAGCACTGTGCCTGGCACCTGACTTGCAGGCTGGTCAGACAGCAGCAAGTTCCTCCTGAGAGGCTGCTTGAAATCAAAACCACAGCTTCCTTGCAATGAGTAACGGGCTCACCATGCCAGCTACCAGGCGCGTTACCTGGATGCCTACGGGCCTCACATGGCTGTGAGAGGTGGCAGGGCAGCTGTCTGGACTTACCCTCCTCCTAACCATATCCCAAAGGCTCCCATGATTCTCTCTGAAATAGGTAACACAAGGGAGCTAATTTAGTATTCTACATGAGATATCATAGACCACCTTGCTCACCTAAGGGAAACAGGAGTGCTCTGATGTTTCTTATGCCACAAATGCACATGAGCTTAGGTGATGCCAGGATCACCAAATTTTGGTTGTGAATAAACAGAAGTACTATGCATAGGGACAGCAGTGATGAGCTGTGTGTCACAAGGTCTGCAGTCACCACAGTGAGAGGCTAGTCATCCTTTCTGATTTCTGTATTTAATTAAATAATGGTTTCATCTTAGCTTCTCACACGAGGCTTTGACCACATTCGTTTCCACTGTTTTGCCTCCTCAGATGGCTCCAACAGCGGATACTCTCCCCTTCCTTAGCAACTTTTAGTATGTGTCCTTCTGTGGTCAACTTCCATTCAAAAAGGATCCTACCTGGCCATAAGAGAGGCGAGTGTGTGTGTGTGTGTGTGTGTGTGTGTGTGTGTGTGTGTGTGTGTGTGTGTGTGTGTGTGCGTGTGCGCGTGCGCGTGAGGGGGCTGGATTGATTTGGGTGTCTGTGCAGTAAGACAAACTGTGTCCTCTGAGTACACTTTCTGGGAAGCTGGCTCCCCATTTAGCATTTATGCCCGTGCATAAGATTGGATATTCATATGATTAAAATCAGATGCATCATGGGGAAGGGCATGCTTACTGAGCAAAAGCTTGCATAATACAAGCCTGTCAATCAAAAAAGAGAAGCATCCATATACACCCCTTAGCAACCAACTCCTCCTTCTGGACCCATAAAAAGAAGCCCTGTCTTAGGGTTTCATTGCTGTGAGCAGACACCATGACCAAGGCAACTCTTAAAAGGAAAACATTTAACTGGGGCTGGCTTACAGTTTCAGAGGTTTAGTCCATTATCACTGTTGTGGGAAGCATGGCAGTGTCCAGGCAGACCTGGTGCTGGAGGAGGAGCTAAGAGTTCTACATCTTGATCCACAGGTAGTCAGGAGGAGACTGTCACACTGGGTGGAGCCTGAGCATAGAGGCCTCAAAGCCCACCCCACAGTGACACACTTCCTCCAACAAGGCCACACCTACTTCGATGAGGCCACACCTCCTAAAAGTGCCACTCTATACTGCCAAGCTTTCACACACACGAGTCTATGAGGGCCAAACCTATTCAAATCAGACAAGCCCCACACACTAACTCTGGACGGTGCTCTCATGGAGCCCACTGCTCTCTTGCAGCTCTCCTAGCTGCACTGCTACTGTTCCTCTGAATGTAGTCAGTCTGTCTTCAGTTCTTGAAGATGCTGCCAAGACTCTAAACTATCCGGTCCAGACAGAAGTCCCTCAGTACCTCTTCTATTTTTCTGATTGTTTTTAGAAGCTGGATTCCACTTTCAAGAGAAATGTGCATCTCTCTATCTAGTTGGTTTTGCTTAATGTGACTTTTAATTCTATACTATCCTGTAAATGATGGTTTCATCCCCCCCTCTGTCTGTCTGTCTCTGTTTCTCTGTCTCTCTCTCTCTCTCTCTCTCTCGTGTGTGTGTGTGTGTGTGTGTGTGTGTGTGTGTGTGTGTGTGTGTGTGTGTGTTTTATCTCTTCCTATCAGATCCCATTACCTGACTGGTTATATATGTGGCTGTGTAAGGTGTGTCCACTGTATGCTGACTGATTTCTTGAGGTGTATGTTCAGGAATGGTATCTAATCTTAGTCTTTTAAGGTACCCTCATACTGATTTCATAGTAGCTATACTACTGAGCATTCCCTCAAGTGTACTATAAGAGCCACACTCCCCAATCCTGGCCAGTGTTTGTTGTTTTCTTGATGACAGCCATCTTAAGTGGGGTGAGATGGAGTCTGTCTGACCATTTCCAAAACCGGTCCTGATGCCAAGTTCCCTGGCCTCTTCTCACTGATTTTAAGGGTATCGATGCCTCTGACCTGAAGCTGATGGCCGTGGCTTCCTTCTCTGTCCCAGTGCCATGCTTTGTAAAGCTGTAACAGTCCTGGATGGTATCTCACTCATGTGAAGAGTGCTAGCTTTGATCTGCTCTTTGACAAAGAGATTACTTTCACACTTTGGGTTAAGCCAATGTTGTCATCAAGGCCAGTGTGGTCACGATTCACTGGACTGCATGGACAGGCAGAAGCCAGTGTCCAGGTCACTTTTCAGGTAGATGAACTGACCCGTCTAATAGGTGTTGGACTAGGCACACCTTCAAATAACCTGTCCTTCTCCTAACATTGTTTCTATGTTCTGCTGTGGAGCCCAAACCTCAGACGGAACAGGAGGCAGACTAGTCGTTAGCCAGCGCAGGACTCTCCTGATAAGGAGGTAGCCAGTGCCTGCAATGACCTGAAAGCCATCTGAAATGAGAACACAGATGAAATACTTCAGGAATATACAGCCAGGGTTTTGTGGAGCGATTCTGTCACTGAGTAAAGCCCATGAAGACTCAACTTACATGTCCTTAGGAAGTGAAATGAAACTGTTTCTCAGAGTCCTTTGGGGTCAGACAATCACAGGCCACACAAATAACCAAATCCTGGGTGTCTTTTTTCTTTCCCTCTGAACTAAGTATCCCTGATTAGTAGGTGGTAGAGTCCAGGGGCATGCTTACCTCTTTACACAGCCTCAATTCAAAGGCATGACAAGGGAAGAGAGCCATACCTGATGTACTGGTGGTTTTGTGTCAACTTGACACAAGCTGGAGTTATCACAGAGAAAGAAATTTCAGTTGAGGAAATGCCTTCATGAGATCCAGGTGTAAGGCATTTTCTCAATTAGCGATCAAGGGGGGAGGGTCCCTTGTGGGTGGTACCATCCCAGGGCTGGTAGTCTTGGGTTCTATAAGAAAGCAGGCCGAGCAAGCCAGGGGAAGCAAGCCAGTAAGAAACATCCCTCCATGGCCTCTGCATCAGCTCCTGCTTCCTGACCTGCTTGAATTCCAGTCCTGGCTTCCTTTGGTGATGAACAGCAGCATAGAAGTGTAAGCTCAATAAACCCTTTCCTCCCCAACTTGCTTCTTGGTCATGATGTTTGTGCAGGAATAGAAACCCTGACTAAGACACCTGGTGAAGGGACTCAAGGAAAAACCCTTCTCTTCTAAAGGAAATGGACATCAGTCCTTGGCTCACATAACCCAGTGGTCCAGGCAGGCAGGAAGTGATGATGGGTGATCACACAGCAAAACATGACCCAGACAGAAAGGGAACAAAAACCCCCCAGTGTGACTCAGACCCCAAGCCTCAGCACCTTGAGAGGACCTCCTTCCAAACAGCCCTCATGGGGTACAAAGGACACATATACAACACACAGGAGCAGGGACTTCTGCCAAAGCCCCTAGAGTCCCAGCTTCAAGGATGGGTCTCATCCTCAGAGAAGCAGGACCCCACAGAGTCATCCTGGTATTTTAACAGGATCTGTGAGAAACTTCCAGCCCCTGGGACTTCTGAAGGCCTCTCAGAGTCCGGCCACCACAGACAGAGCTGGAATGTACCCCAGCTCCTGCATGTACTCTCCCAGCACTCTGTGCCTTCCCCTTGGTCCTCCAGCTGGGGAAACTCAGGGCAGAGCCATGTGCAGACCACTCTGGGCCTCAGGGTTTTCTCTTGGACCAGCAGCTGCACCCTAGCTCCAGGGCCCCCCTGAGTTCTTTGTCTACGCAGAAGCCACTGACCCCAACTGCTCTTTGAGAACAGTGCCTGAGCCTGGGCCAGGCACGCTGTGCACTACCCGGTCATGCTCTGTGTCCTCCTGGTGGATAAGGTGACAGGGTGCCTGCCTCCTAGTTGATGACCTTCTCACTTCTGAATTGTAGTCCAGAATCAGAAGAGAGTCAACTGGGGACCTAAGAGGACTTATAAGTGTGCCGTGAGACCGGCTACCTTCACTCTTCACCTCCCTTTCTTCCACAGGTGGCTGAGTAAGCTTGCTTCTCTGATTTGTCCACTTCCCACTTCCCAGAGCGGAAGCTTCAGTGGAGGAGAGCCATGGTGGTGGCTGGGGATTGCACATGCTCTCTCAGGGACAACCTTCTACCTAAGAAGCAAAAGTGTGAAGGCCATCTGCAGATGCTCTGCAGACTATGAGTGTCCCTCAGGGACTGTTGGGAAACAGGTGTCCCATTTACAACTCTCTTTAAGTAGGTCTTCTGGAGTGCTTAAGAATGTGTTTTCACAACTTAAATTTTGGTATTATTTCAAATTTAAAAACTGCCAGCAAAATTCAAGTCTCACGCTTTCCAAACTGTATCAAAGTGACAGAATCCAGGAAGCGCAGAACAACAAAATAAGACAAAAGCAAAGCTAGAGATGGTGGCATACTTCCATACACCCAGCATCAGGGAAACCAAGGCACAAGGGTGGAGAGTTCAAGGTCGGCCTGGACTAGTGTGACCCTGTGTCAAAACCAAACCCAAACCCAAAACCAAACCAAACTAACTAACCAAACAAACACAAAATAAATTCTAAACCTTAAAGTCCCTCTGAAAAAAGACACAGGAAAACTGTGAACGCCTAAACTAAGTTCTCTCAGGGACCCAGCCAGGGCGTTATCATGCGGAGGCTGCTGCCCACAGCTAGGTTTTAGAAGTGGACCAGGTATTTCTCATGACCCTCGTGACCCTTGTGACCCTGTCCCCGCCCCAGCTCTGGGGTTCAAGCTTTTGTGGAGCCTCCTCTCCTCCAGTGTGTTAGACCTAGCCACTTGCTTTTAACTAACAGGAAATAAGACACACTGCATGCTGGGCTGTGTCCTGGTGCCCCGCCAGTCTCCAGCCTATCCCCTTTCTTCCAAGAAAAATGAAGAGATATTTCTGTCCATGGGGGTTGCTTTCTTGTCTCTAGTTCCCAAAGCCTCCTCAGATTAGCTCCTGCCTTATTAATCCAATGACATGGCTCTGTATAAGGTAACTCACCCTATCGTGGCCACACTATACAACCAAGGGTCTCTCTTGGCATTCACCTGTTACAGCAGCTCTGACATTCTTACACCCTCCCCCTTTGAGACTTACTTTGCAGTCCAAGCTGGCCTCAAACTTGAGATCCTTCTGCCTCCACCTCCTGAGTGCTGGGGTTACAGGTATGTGCCAACTGCCCTGGGCTATGAGGCATGTCTTGCAGGCTTACACTCCTCCAGCAGGCCCTCAGAAGATGGTCATCTCTCAAAAGCCAAGTCTAGGTTTCTCTTGTCTCCACGAACTCTGATGACAGGATGTTCTAGCAAACGCCTCTGATGACAGGATGTTCTAGCTTGCATAATGCAACTGATGTCTGATATGGCTCCACCTGAACTAGTTTCCATGTCAACAGCTGCAGAAGCAGCAGTTCTAAATGCCTACGCCTCCTGGATCCATGGCTTGCCCCTGGTGGTAAGAGCCTACAATTCACACTGCTGGTCACACTGCCAGGTGCCTTCTCAATCGCCTCATAGTTAGGACATGAATGAACTAGTCACTAGATCCTGGAGACTAGTGTTTAAGGTTTCCTTTCCTCTCTGCCTTTGGAGATAGGTATGTGGTGGCTGGAGCAGTGGCAGCTACTTTGAGACCATGATGAATGACCATGCCAAGGATGGCTGGATGTGAAAACAGAAAAAGCCTGCAGAGGTCAGAAGTGATGTCGCTCAGCTGCTCCCAACCCTGGGAGGTCAGTGTGGACTTGTTTCCAGTCAAGTTCACTTAATGATTTTGATTCTTTATATGGAAACTACCCAGAGCTACTCCAGGCTGTCAAAGCCCTAAAACCTCTCATTCTTCTGGAAATTACTAGGTGTTCTCTCTGCTGAGCCTGTAAGCACAGTTCCACTGAGTGGGAAGGCCTGTCTGGGCAATGTGCTGACCCTGCCCACATCAGGACTTGAAAGCTGTCAATCACACGGCTGGTTTCTAACAAGCCCATCCTGGGTTCTCTGAGATCCTCTACTCACTGGTTAAGCTTGGTTTAGAATCCTAAACTGTGCTCTTTGTTGTCCATCCCATGTAGCTGTTTTTCTTTCTTAGCCAAAGTCTTGACCTTTGACACAAGAGGTCTCCAGTGCCCCCACGCCCATTCCTGCAGTGCTAAGTGTTTCCAGTTCTCACAGTGAGCTAGCTGTACTGGGCCCGAGGTCTAGTACACCTTCCCTGGCCCCGCATCGGGGTCACAGGCTAGAGCTCTTTCCCATCTTTATTTGAACGGCAAGGAGATGAAGCTCAGCTCAGCACCCTCCTCACTCGCCCAGCCTCACCAGCAGGCAAAGCAGCCTCCGTGAGCTGTAGCCAGGAGCAAGCTTCCCACAGGGATTCATTTGCACAGGCAGGGAGGCTGCTGTGGTCCTAGGCAGGCTGGCACATTGGCTCTCAAGCTTGGAAATCCCCATCTAGGGGACAGCTCACTTCCCACTGGGCCTTTCTTGGAATCTTCCTCTGGTCTCTGCCCCCAGACAGTTGGACTCTGTGGTCATCCCCAGGCTTCCTCCAGCAGGGTGTGGTCCTCCCCCTTGTGCTCAGCCTCCCCTGACAGAGCCAGCTGCTCCCTGGTGGCTTTCCTCACAGTCACTGCAGTTTTCCCTTCCTTGTATAGAATTCTTCTCCCTCGGCTTCTTGATCTTCAACCTTTTCTGAATGTTTATGTTCCTGGCTTCCTCTCTGAACCTTTTGCATCTTACAGAGGAATTCATAATTGTTGTGGATAGCCCTGGGCCTTTTGTATTCTAATTCTGCCCTCATGGGAGGGGCTCCAGAGAAGGAGTGAGTTACACCTGTGGCTTCTGGTGAAACAATCCCCTAATGAATAAAAGAGCCAATCACTGGGCGCGTAAGGAGGGACTTCCAGGTCGGAGGAGGAGGAGAAGGAGGAGAAGAGAGGAGCAGGAGAGAGGGAGAGCCCCTTTGGCAAGGGGAGAGCAGATAGGTAAGATGTTGCTAGCAGAGTCTCCTGGTATTATGGCGGATCCACAAGGATTCGCCACCAGAGGAATCAGACTTTGATAAGGTTTACAAGATTAGGTTTTAGTTGATGCGCCCAGAGATTGAGTTATTAATGTTTCTGAACTAAATTTGTGTTGCGTTTTCCTTCACATGACGGCTCATCTGGGTTCCAGACAGAAAGGTACAGTGGCAAAGTGTGGGTTTTGCCTGATGTGCACCACAGAGGCCATGGGGGTATTGAAGTATGGGGCTGCCGTGGTAGTGAACGGCCAGTGGGAACCTAGCAAGCTGGGTGCAGAGATCCTGAAGCTCTGAGTCAGAGCTCCACGAGATGAAAGCAGGTCGGCCATTGCCTACCGGTGCATGGCTGGCTAGCCCGCCGGGGATGAGAGAACCAGGGCGTAGTGTGGGAACATGCTATACTTTCCTTCATTTTAAAATATTTCCCGCAACACATAATCCACTCAGAACAGCTAGAGGCTATGTACCCCCTTCTGTCAAGATGGCTAAAACTTATGGGAAATAATTAACCAACCAAGCCCCTGTGTTTCCCATCTTGTTTCCTGCTAAAAGACTACATTTCCCAGCTTTCCTTGTGGACTACAGAAGTTGTTTCCACTCCTCTAAGGGGCCACATCCCATCTTACTCTGTAGGCACGCGCACAGAGACGCACAGAGAGAGGGGGAGGGGGGACAAAATGTTCCCTTGCTGTAAATAAACACAGGCCTGGCTAAGGGTGGATCACAGGACAGATGTGTGGGGAGGACTGGGCTCCCACTCCCACCAGTACAGGAAGGGCAGAGGCAGGACAGTAGCCTGAGCTGAGGTCCAGGGCGGTGAGCTCTCTTGACCCGGGCAGACTCCTGTAGATTCTTCTGTCTCCCTCCACTCTTCCTTTCCTTTCCCTCTCCTTCCTTCCAACAGGATCTTACTATGCAGTCCAGGCTGGCTCCAAACCCTGCTCCCCCTGCTCTCTTCCTTTGCTTGTGGCTTCTCAGCACACTGATAAGATTTGAAGTCCCACTCATGACTGATTCTATGTGTGCCTGAGTTTAGAATCTGTGAATCTGTCTGCTACAAGGTCTCAAGATCTGACCTTTTTTCCTCTAGAACTTGCATTCAGGGCATGGTCCTCTTGGGGATCAAGTGTGGTTCTGTGTTGATTTCCTGCCTCCTGACATCCAGAAACATCAGCTGCAACCATCACTGCTCACTCACCTGCGGGTCTTTGTGGTCACAGGCTGGTCACCTGCTGCTCTGACCTGCCCCCTCCCCCCACGCTGTCTTCAGTATGATCTCACTACACACTCTGAAAACATTACCACTAGTCTCCAGTTCGTTCTTTTTTTTCAGAGTTTGGCTATTTTTAGGTCCTTTATTTTCCATGTCAATTTTAGAAACAGGCTTATCAGCTTCTACGAAAGCCCAGGTCAGAGGCTGCCACATTTCCCATCCTAAAGCGGGACAGCTAACACTTTTCCACTTTCTATTGCGGAAGACTCCGCTGTTGTATGAAGGGGCAAAAGCATGGCCGGCAGCAATGTACAGTCACACTCCAGACTCCGGTGCTCTCCTGCAGGTTTACTTTCCACATTACTTTTTTTACATTCCAGGTCAGCTATCTAGGAACAAGGCCCTGGGCTTCTTTGTGTAGATGCCTTGTGTGTCTTTCTTCTTCCTTTCCTAGCTTGACTCTGCCAGAGTCTTCAGCACACTGCTGACTCTCCTGTTGGTCCTCACAGCAGAGGGCCAACAGTCATCCACAGCTACTGAGAGCACTTTCAGATCCACCACCGATGTCCTGCATCAGGCAGAGAAAGTTCCAGTTGCTGGTGCATAGTTACAAGCTGTGCACTGATGCTTTGGGGTTGTGTCTCTGTGGTTTGTCAGGTGGGTCAGAAGGAGGGCTCAGCTAGGAGCTACTTCCTACTAAGGGGGTAGGCAGGCTTTCCCGAGTATCCTTCCAGCTCCCCGTAAATTGAGTTTTCTATTTGCCACAGGAAGAGCACTGGCCAGCCCTGCATGCCGGGCATGGCCCCTCTGCTCCTGATGGTTTTCCCTGCTCAGCTTCCTCAAATGTCCACACCCTGCTGGATGTGAAACAGGGCCTTGGTGGACCTCTGGTGTTTTATCTGCACCCCGTTCTTCTGTGGTTCTGCCTATTCGGGATCCTCAGCAGCCTTGGACTCCCTGAACCCTCTTTTCAAGGTGCCAATCTGGGTTCAGATAAATTAAGGGGTCCACCTGTCCCTGGAGCACTGGGCAGGTTTTAAAGTTAATGACAAGATCTTTACATTACTTTAGTACTCCTGATATTTATTCTCCTGTAAATAAGTATCAGAGGCTGGGATATGTTGATTCTCTAATGAGTAACCACTGGCCTCTTCCTTGCTGCCCTAGCTGCCTTGAATAAAAGGACTGTCAGTCAAAAGCTGGGCTTCCCTTGTTTTGACACCAGCCATCTTGAACATTACACAGTTCCTCAAGAAACCACAAGATGACTACAACTGAATACAGCAGTTTCTGTTTCAGCCAGGGCTGTTTCGGTTTATACCAGACACCTTGGGGGTCACAATCTTTACTGAGATCTAAGAGACTGTAATCATTTCCTCCTGGGGACAAAGTGGGGTACTTCCCCTGGTGGCCTCAAGCGGCATTGCTGGGAGGGTGCTAAAGCTCAATGGCTGTGATTGGTGTAGACACAAACCTTATTTGCATATGAGGTATGCTATAATTGGTATAGACACAAACCCTTATTTGCATATGAGGCATGCTATAATTGGTGTAGACACAAACCCTTATTTGCATATGAGGTGAGCCCCTGGTGTTTACCTGCTCCTAGGAGTGCTCTGCAGAAGGAACTGCCCCCTGCCAGCAGCTCAGGGCCACTGCTCCTCAGCTTTCGTTCTTACCAGCCTTTGTGCCTCTTTGGAGATGACTTAGGTTGCTAACTGACAGTACTTTTGTTTTCAACATTCTTATGGATTTATGTTTTCATACATTTTCCCTTTTAAAACAGGATGGCCTTTAGAAGAGGGCTCATTCCCTTACCCAGGAATACCTAGAATAGAGCTCTGGAAAGAGCCCAGCAGCTGCAAGTTGTTTTAAGCTAAAAGTTTCTTCCAACTGAGAAACACAGGTACTGTGGGGGAGAAGCAGGGGCAGTGTTAGGCCAGGGTTGAGCCACAGTCTGTTTTGCCCAGAGGCTCTACTCTTCTGTCTTCCAGGATGCCTCAGCCTGCCTGCCAGTGTCTTGGAAGGATAGTGAACCTGGGTATGTATTTCTAGTACCAAGCTAATTGCTAGTAGAACAAGAGTTTAAAAGCCAGGCTGAGAGACTGTTTTGCCTTTAAAGCATCAGGATTACTTCCATGGCTCACACCCCACCCCCTCCCTTTTGTCTTCTTTCTTGGTTTGGGTTTTTCAGCCAAGGTCTTAGTACATAACCCAGGCTGGCTCATACTTGTGGCTCCCCTGCCTCAGGCTTCTAAGTGCTGAGATTGCAGGCTTACACTCCTGTGAAGCAAACAGTAGCTCCAAAATTTCTTACGGTATTAAATAAATGAAGACTTTAAAAATGGTTAAGATCTGTGCCATAGTTTTTAGCTGCAAACTGACCCAAGATGTGGTTCTAACCCGGAGCAAACTCAAACTCCCATGTGCTGCTTGGATCTTCTGTTTCTAGGTCTTCAGAGTCCCAGGGCTCTCATCTCAAGAAGCTTTGACCCTTGGTGAACTCTGAGGCACAAGCTCTCATGGGTGTGGGGGGAACCCAGGGAAACAGACTGACATCTTGGGAGAATAGGTCCACAGACGGGGAGAGAGTATTGTGAGGGTGGGTACATCCACCAGGAAGTCTATGAAGGCGAATAAGGATGTCCCAGCTCAAGTTAGAACCCACACACCACTGTGGTACATGAAAAGGTGGGGCTCTGGGGAAGTGGCTGAGCCATCAGGAGTTGGACCTTCATGAACAGGATTAGTATTCTCAGAAGGCAGACTTAATGGTTGAGAACATTGCTAATGCCAGTGGCATAGTGCTTCCTTCCCAAGCATTCGTGAAGCCTGAGGCCTTTAATTTACAGCAATGCCTCTCTGTCTCTGTCTCTCTCACACACATACATACATACAGAGAGAGATAGAGAGAGAGACAGAGAGACAGAGAGAGAAGGAGAGAGGGAGAGAGAGAGAAAGACCTAAGCAAGCTCCTCTGCCCTCTACTATGTGAGCTTGTCCCGACAGGGCTCTGTGTTTGAATGAGAGTGTCTTTGAGGCTGTAAGCCCTCACCAGATTCAGAGTCCAATACTGCCTTTATCTTGGGTTTCCTGGTCTGTAGAACTACAAATACCTATTGCTTATGAATTATTCAGAATAAGGCCTTTTTTCATATACCGAATGAACAGAGGTTGTGTTCCACTGACTGTCTAGGAACTGATTGTATGGTGACTCGTAGCTGTCCTTCAGTTTACAAGAAATGGGCAAATTATTCCTCAGCACATTTTAATCTCTAAGCTTTTGTTCAAAGCTAGAATTTTAGCCTAAACTATATGGTTCTCACTGCCTAATTACTGACAAATTCATATGACACTGGTCGTTCTCTACAGCCACTTTGCCAGACATAATTGCCTCCTCCTTTGGGACTGGAGAAAAAACAAAACAAAACAAAACAATTTTCTTTTACTTCTTTCAAGTAGCATAGTAGTTAAGGTGAAATATCTAATTAAAGCATTCTTGAACTTGTGATGTGAAAAAGAAGGAAAAATACAATCAACTCAGAAACCAACTGCTCCCTTGTCAGCTAGGAAGCACACTGAGAGCTCAGCTCTGCCTCAGCAGCCTGAGGATACAGCATCCCTGGGGGAACCATGAAACAATGGCCTCCACAGTGTGGCTACAGAGTTGGAGGAGGAGCCAGGGTGTGACAAAGAATGGGGGTCAGAGGGAAGAGGGAGGTGGGAGCAGAGAGAGGGAGAGAAGGGGATGGGGTACACACACCAAGCTGTCTGCACGGCGACTGCACCTGTGATTCTGTGGCTTCTAGGTCACCTTGCTCATGAAAGGTTTCAAGATGAAGAAAAAGTTAAAGTTAAGTAAAAATTGTAACATTCAAGTGGGTGGACTAACTTTTGTTTGTCTTAAAGACTTTCTCTAATGACATGCACTGTTTGAGTTCAGGACTGAGAGAGTTGTGACACAAACCCAAGGCTGTGGACACTCTGGGCCTAAGTGAGCAGTTGTGGTTTTCATGTCTTTAAGAATAAATACCCCACAGTCAATTCTCATTGCCTCATCTGCGTTAACGGTCCAGGCCCGCAACGGAATGCTATACCTTTAACTGCCCGCCCCCCATTTCCCTCCCTCCCCTTCCTTCTCCTCACCCATCTTGTCTCACACAAGTGCTCACTCTTCAGCCTAGACTAGCATGGAACTCACTATGTAGTTGAAGTTGGCCTGGAATTTGCAGCCATCCTCCTGCCTCTGCCTCTGGAGTACCCTACTTGCCTGTCTTTGGGTTCTGCCTCACCATCATCATCATCAAAAGAAAAAAAAAGCCTGCCAAGCACCACATGCTTCTGTGAAGAACATGAACACATTCAGAATACAGAATGTGGCTCTTGGGCCTCAGGAAGAATCCGATTTTCATGGAACCTGCTCCATGCTGCCTTCCCATGACTCCTGGGTAGCCCTGGGTGGTATGGGGCTTTGTTCCTAGGCTGAGTCTTGGAAAATGTTGTGGTTCATGCTGACGCAGTGCACAGGGCACAGCTACTGCAGACCAAAGCCGGAACACGCAGGCACCTTCACTTCCCATTTTCAACACATTTGCAAAACACTGGAGCGTCAGAACTAACCGGCTATGCTTCTGGGGGCAGAAAGTTTTTAAAATGCTGGGGACCTCAACTCCACTGATGTGAGTTTGAAACAATGTCATGCTGCTACTCTGAGTCAATAGCACAGGAGAATTGTGTCCTGTGCACAGCCCATGGCTGACGAGGCTGAGCGATGCGTGACACTGGTGGGCTTACACCATCTGGAAACCTTTTCTTTATCCTTCCTTACCAGAAAGTCAAGATGCTAATTCCACAACACTCCAAATCCCTTCCCTCCTTTGGGAACACGATGCCCATGGGATGGTGCTGGCTGACCCTCCTGTGACCACCTCTGGGTCACCCCGACCTGCAATGCATATAGCCATGAGGTTCTTCAGGGATTGCCTGGGCAATTCCAAGGTAGCATGACTTGTTAGTTTACATGTCTCTTCCCTACCATAGTACGGACGTGACCTAGTCCTTGGAGTCACAAGTTTAGGAATAAATAGTCCCAGCATCCCTTGACCTAAGGATGCTGCTAAACTAAATGCAGATGTTCTTCCCCAGCTGCCCAGATGCTGACTCAGCAGAGACCTGGACTCTCCCAGGAGAACAGGACTGGGTTGTCTCATCTTTTTGGGAGGCTCACCTCACCAGGTCAAGGGGAATGACGTCACCCTAGATATGCCCTTGTGCCTTGTCATTCATACTGGAGGATTTTTTGAAGGAAGAAAGCACAGTACGAGGCAGCATCTGAGTGACCACTGCTCTCTATCCACTTCCTGCTGTTTCTCCTAACTTCCTAGGGCACACTTACAGTTGTGATCCTATAGCGCAGCAACACGTAACAGTGAGTTAGGCCAGGAGAGGCTGTGGACGCACAGAGCCAGATACTTCTCAGCTACTTGCGGGCTGCAGAGGAAGGATCTCCAGTCGGAAGCCAGGACAGGAACTTAGCAAGATCCTATCTCAAGATAAAGTGGTAAGCCCTGTGAATCTCTGTGGTAGCAGTTCCATCCCCGGTACCACATGCATACGCATGTATGCACATGTACACACACACACATGAACACACATATGTATCATGTGTAGAAGAAGAATGCTTTCTTTTGAGAATAGTCAGCAAATCCATAGTGGGCTGAACCCATGAGGAGGATCAGGGTTGGTTTGTCTTCACTTTGCCTGCTGTTACCAGGACAAAGGCCTACATACATACATTAACATACACATAAATAAGTAAGTGCAAAAAAAAAGTTTTGTTCAGTGCATACTTGAAAACAGTCAACACATTAGTTCTGGACCCCCATTCCCTCCAAAAGTAATCTAGTTTTAATCTGTCTCTAATCAAAACAATCTCTATCCCGTGTGAAAGCAGACAGGGTGGGAGCTGCCTCTCAGACATGTGGCAGTTTGCTTTCTTTCCTTGTCAGGAAACCCAGACTTGCAAATTAGCAATATGCTTGTCAGTTTTTGCCAAGACAATGCAGAGAGAAAAGTGAAAATGTCCTGCAGGAGAGAGGCTCTTGGCACCTGAGTGGGTGAGTGGGGGACGGTCAGCCTCTAGACAGCCACTTACTTTCCGATCACGCACTAGGCCATGCTTTCCCCAGCACTGGCTTGGGGTCAAACTCAGCATTACAGGGTTACAGTTTCCTGGCAGAACTTCCCTGAGGGCTCTAAGTGGAGAGCCAGCAAGAAAGCAGGACCAAACCTCAAGCCAAGAGGCAATGGCTTTCTCTCAGTCACTTTTAAAAACAGGAAACCAACCTTGAGGAGAATTTTCAAGGAGTCAGGATGGGCTGCTGCAGCCTGAGCACAGGAAATGGTCTGGGTTTCTGATGCTTGCTCTCCTCACGGCTTCCCCAGGAGGTCTCACTCACAACCTCATGTCCTCTGGAAATGGTGTTACCCAGAGCACCTGGTCAACTGTCCAGGAAACCTGTCACAGTAAAACAGCCTGACTCTGACCTCATGGTCATTCCAGAACCTACAGGATCAGAATGACCCAGCTCCAAGATCCCAGCCTAACCAGAGTAACTCATCAGCCACTCATGGAGCAGTCTAGGGAGGTGAATATGTGGATTCATACCACAGATCCAAAGACAGGATACTTCAAACATCCATTTTGTATACCTCATAGGCAGAACTTTTTTTGCCTATAAAGCTAGTTATTGCACCTGTAATCCCAGTGCTCAGGGGATGAAACAGGAGGTGTAAAGACAAGGCCAGCCTGGTCTACAGAGTTGAGACAAACAAATAAAATGTCATGGAATGAAATAAAGGTTGGAATGAGACTTGGCAGGTCTGAACATCCAGGCCCTGTGAGGACTGACTGGGATGAACTGCTACAGCACGGCCTGTAGAGACACTGACTGGACTGTAAATTCCAAACGTTATTGTATTTCAGTAGTGAACGAGTCTTGCTTTTGACAAGTGTATAGCACAACAAGGTAGAGGCAGGCTCCAGGGGTGGTTCAACAGCAGCAGTGTCATCTAAGTTCTAAGAACCAGGCTGGATGGAAGCCAGGGCCTCAGGTGGCACAGAACGGTGGAGAAAACACCAGCGATCCCGGCACCTCTGGACTCCATGGAGTAGGACCAGTCTCTGACTGTGCTTGTCCCCGGCCCTGTGATCAGTGACTCTTGGGGCCTTCTGTGGGGTCCCTGTCCACTGTGAGTCTCTGTGGTTCTGTGTATCCAGACACTGCAGCAATGTCTCTTTATGTAATCTTTATGAAAATTATAAAGGGAGCCAAGAGAGCACAGGCCTTCAGAGCCAGAGGCCTGGGGTAGGGTGTTTGATTTTAGACAAACCTTTCTGTTTTAATTACAAAGAGAAAGAACCTCAGTCTGCCCACTGTCCAGCTTCATCAACAGCTAACTTATGGATCACCCAGCTAGCCTCTTTTTCTCCATTGCTGGTGCATAACAAATCACTCCAAAATTCAGTGGCTTACCAAATCATTACCTCACACTTAAGGTGGGTCAGGAACATGGAAGTGGCTGGGTGGCTTTGGTCAGAGCAGAGCTTCTGAGAAGCCTCTGACAGTGGAGTCAGACTGCAGTCTCCAAGCTGGCCTGAGGCTGAAGAGGGCAGCAGCAGCTGAATACATCCACTTGCAATATGCTTTTGTGAGTGACCTTTGTTGGAGCAGAGTCGTTCTTTTCTGTTGACAAGCTGTTTGCTGAACTCAACACTTGTGACAGAGAGGGCACAGTCCACATATTTAGGATACTTGTGACAGAGAGTACACAGTCCACATATTTAGGACACTTGTGACAGAGAGGGCACGGTCCACATATTTAGGACACTTGTGACAGAGAGGGCACGGTCCACATATTTGGGACACTTGTGACAGGGCATGGTCCACATATTTGGGACACTTGTGACAGAGAGGGCACAGTCCACATATTTGGGACACTTGTGACAGAGAGGGCACGGTCCACATATTTGGTGTCAGAGACAAAGGCTTTGGCCTTGACATATTCTGCTACCTATTTTGCTAGCCATAGTGTCTCGGATTTCCACAGCGGGCATTCCTTCCTGCCAGAGACCAGACTGTCTTAATTAGATAGTCAGGCTGGGCTTAATTAGCAAATCAAGGTGTTCCGGCTCCAGCAGGCCTCCCTTTGTTTCCTCCCCATTGTTACTGCCCCCAGGTAGGGATTAGACGTCCAGCCTTCAGCTCAGGGACAACTATGGCATATAATCATATGATGTCTGGTCGCATTGTGGATTCACCCCTCCCCTGCCATTTCCTGCCCTAATGTGCTTAAATCATTGTAACAATAAAGATTGTTTGGGAGCTTGAATGGAATCTCGTCTTGCTCCAAAGCATCCTTTTGTCTCCTGCTTCTTTCCATTACCAACAGTTTCTCTCTACAGCACGGAGCACCTGCTGGCGGGAACTTCGAACCTAGTCACTAGCCTTTCTTGGAAGGGCCCTCCAAGGCAAGGCGGGCAGCGAGCTCTTTGCAATTTGGGACGTTTACTAGCTGTTCTTTACAGAGAAAGCTGCCAGCTCCTGGTGCGGAGAACCTGAGATGCTCAGGGGTGTCAGCAGCAGGCCATGCTCCTTGTCATGGGGTCCCCTGCTGGCTACCTGCATGTCCTTATGACCTGGCAACCATCTCTTCCCAAGAGCCAGTGATTCAGGAGCCAGAAAGCCAGAGGCCTTTGTCCTCATAAGCTAGCCTAGAAGAGACAAGCCATCATGGCTGCAGTATTGTTCTGGACACAAAGCACCACAGGGACACAGATTCTACAAAGGTATAAATACTGGGAGGCATAGAACACTGTAAGCTGACAAGCACCAGTGTTCTTACACTGTAAACTCAGGGGTTGAGTCAGGATCATTCGGCAGGGCTTTCTGCTCTTAACACTTGACAATCACACAATGCAGATAATATCTGATCTACTTCATGTTTTTTTAACAAAATTATTTTATGTATGTAAGTACACTGTAGCTCTCTTCGTGCACACCAGAAGAGGGCATCAAATCCCATTACAGATGGTTGTGAGCCACCATGTGGTTGCTGGGAATTGAACTCAGGACCTCTAGAAGAGCAGTCAGTGCTCTTATCCACTGAGCCACAACCACTGTATATGGTCGGGGTGACTCAGGGTCAGTGAGGGATTGGCTCCATGGACACCAGAGTCCTTGCACAAATGACCCATGCATCCTCCCTTAGCCAACTGCAGTACCTACTACTGTGTGACAGCACAGACACAGCTCAGCAGTACAGCTTAGGGAGCAATGCCCGGGGCATAGTCAACCCATGGACACGGGGGGCTAACTGAAGGGAGGACCTTAAGGATAAATGTTAATACCTGCATTTTCACTGTGCATTACAATATTGCTATTTATGTTTTCAGAACCATTATTAGTATGATTATTTTCTATTAATTAGGTGGTATTTTAAATAATTATTGAATTCAAACATTCCCTGCATTCTGCTTTCTCTTCTTGGGAGAAAGACATGAGCAAACGTGCAGTTCCTAGAGATTCCTCTAGAACCCCATGTTCCCTAGTCTAGCCACCACTACATTTGTTGCAGTCCCTTGCCTCTGGTAGCACATGTCATAATTAATACCCAGTCATATCTCTGAGACTCCCAGGCAATGTAAATCAGTAGGAAAAGCAGCATAGCTTATTCGGTTTCAAAGGATCTCCAATCTTAGCAATTAAAAGTTTAAGAATGTGTTTTTCACAGGGTGTGTCTCGACAGAGCCCGTCTATAATCCCAGCATGTGGCAGGCTGAGGCAGCCGAATGGTGAGTTGGGGAACAGCACAGAGACTCTGCCTGGAACAATGAAGTGTGTATCCTATGCATGTAGAGTGTTCAGTCATGGCTACGGAAACCCAATATGCAGATAGGATGAGTTGACTAGCATTTGGTGGTTTAAAAACATACGTAGGCCTAGCTTTGAATGCCCTTCCTCTGACTATAACACAGCCTATGTCTGGAGTAATTCTTCCCCAGGAAGCTCCAAGCTCAATAGCTACAGGAAACCATCTCTCAATCGATAATGCAAACAGTAAATCCTTTTCTTGGATAATTTCTTCTTTTCCATACATGCAGTAAAGCTTTTCACCTCAGCCATGCTTCTTATCTCTGGAGGGAAAACTATGATGTGCAGATTTTAACTTTTGTTTACTAAACAAATGAGATCAGTAGCAACTGACAGACTGCCCCTCGGAAAAGCAAACACAGTCCGAGGCTTTCAGGAGCTATATTTGAAGCTACATGTAAAGGACTCGTGTGCTTTGAAGACTTCTCTGGAGAGAATGGAAACTCCAGAGGACAGCAGCCCTGCAGGGTACAGGGCTGCTCCATGGCCAGGATTTGCCAGGTTTTAGCACAAGGGCTAAGCGCTCCACCTGGCTTACTTTGCGGCTATCCTACCGACTCAGTAGGCTTTCCTTATTTCTGATGGGGAGAGAGGAGCTGGGTTTTACCAAGCCAGCACTGAAGGGCTCACGTGGAGTCCTCAGCACATTCCTTCCCCAGAAATCCCAGGAAGGCACATGACTTGTCTCCATTTTTGCCTGTGTGTCTATTTTAAGACTCTCGATTTGTCCAAGGACATCATTTGTCATTTATTTAATGCACTGGCTTCTAAACTATGTACGAGTCAACAAAGTCTGAGGTATTTATCCAGAGACTACTGGATGCCAGGCTTTGTACTGGGTAGGAAACTGCCTGGACCTGGGGACTTCAGGGCTCACAGAGAAGACAAAAGCCTGACCAAGGACAGTGGCCCCACCACACAGCGGCAGGAGATGGAGACCCTGAGACTAGACCCCAAAGTGAGAGAAGAACGGCAGAGGAAGTGAATGAGACACCCAGGAGCCAACATTTGCTGGAGCAGACATGTCCTCTCCCCTCCTCTCCCCCTACTCTCTTTACTCACAGAAGTTAGGAGGGGGTGCAGGAGGCTTCAGGAGGGGTCACCAAGTGTCCTGCTCCATCACTTCTCTACCTTATCCCCTTCAGGCAGTGCCTCTCACTGAACCTGGAGCTAGGGTGGCAGCCAGTGAGCCTCCAGTCTCTGCCCCACAGTGCTGGGAAGACAAGCCTGACAAGACCACCTCTGGCCTTTTGTTTCTGTGGCACTTGGATATGTTTGCACAGCAAGCGCTCTCACCCACTGAGCTGTCTCTCCAGCCACCTGTGAGGATGGTTATCGTGCTAGTTGTGCAGGCACCAGAAGGATATACTGAAGAAGCTAAGGCAGAACAATCTAGAAGGTTAATTCATTAGCTGAGACAAAGCTACTGTGGGAGAAATCACCTAGGAATGGCTAACAGACCCCATGCTGAGGTCTCTGGGAGTCACCAGTTACTCATGGGCAGCTCATATTAGCCCCAGGATACACTGGCTGCCACAGTCAACACCTAGAATTTCCAGCTGTGGAGGACCATGGAGACAGGTGGGGCTGCTTCCAAGGTACAGTCCTACTTGCCTCTCTGCTGGCTGGTTTTATGCTTACTCTGATACAAGCTGCAGTGGTCTGGGAAAAGGGAACCTCAAAAGAGAAAATGCCCCCACCAGATTGGCCTGTGGGCAAAGCAGTGGTGGACTTTATTGGTTGATGATTGTTGTGGGCGGGCCCAGCTCAATGTGGGCGGTGCCACCTCTGGGCTATGGGTCCTGAGTGCTACAGAAAGTAGGCTGGGTCAGCCATGAGGAACAAGCCAGTAGGAAACAATCACCCATGGCCTCTGCCCTGACTGTGTAAGCAATGGAGTGTGACCTGAGGGTTGTACACTGAAATAAACACTTCCTTCCCCAAGTTGTTTATGGTCAGGGTGCTTGATCGCAGCAATCAGAACTCTGAGACACCCCCAGAAGAGGCTGCAGGTGTCATGCAAGGTACTCAGGCATGAGGAGGGTCTTGTTCCACTTAGCACCCCTGTCTCCCCTCAGCACACTGTCCCAGTACACAGTCATCATGACCTTACAGCTGTATGGTAGCACCCTCTCTCTGACCCCTGTGGGATAGCAAGAACACAGCACAGGGAGGGACAGGTATAGCTACTTACCCAGCAGCCTCAGGACTCTGAGATGAGCTGTGTAACTCAGGAAAAGAGGGCTGGGATGACTCAGAGGGCACCCAAGCTCTTCAAACCCTGCAAAGCTGGGCTCGCCTACTGGACTTGGACCTGCCTTTAGGACTTGGGAACTGGACCTTCTCTACTCAAGGCCCAGGGATCTGGCACCGTGAGGTCCCAGTTCTCACAACTGTCATTTCTTTATTGGATCAAAACAAAAATCTTTCAATTGAGAAACTTCAGGTTTTAGAAGTCTTAGATTTCCAGAATGATGTAATAGGCAGCATAGAGTCTCCACACACCCTGTCTCAAACATTTCATTCTGAGCTAGGTGCTTTTGCACCCTCATTCTCTGCTATGAAATCTTGCATGTTCTGTTAAAAATGTTGTATTTCCCATAACTCGAGTACATAGAGTTAGAGAAAGGGAGAGACCGGAGAAATGGTTAAAATGGATTTAACACCAGAAAACCAAGACAATATTGATTCTTCCTGTGCTGGAGAAGGAAGCCAGGGCACCACTCATGCTTAGCAGGCCCTCTACCCCTGAGCGCTGTCCCAGCTGGACAGGCAGCGTTGGCGAGGGCTGAGTACCAACCCTCTAGGCAACAGTCCTGTATGATTTGGGCCCTTGTCTTGTTCTTTGAGCTGTCTTCAGTGGCTGCCATCTTTCTGGGAGGCTCTAGGCTTCTGTCCGTCTTGTTCTTTGAGCTGTCTTCAGTGGCTGCCATCTTTCTGGGAGGCTCTAGGCTTCTGTCCTCAATCCCGGCTCTGTCCCTGCTCCCTGGCTGCCTGGAGTAGCTAGCTAAGTGGCTACGGACTGGTCTGGAATGTGTCCTGGACTCCTTACCAGATGTTTCTTGGATACTCCTTTCTATTTTTAATTGGATCTTTAAAAATGACTGGACACCAAGTAAGCCAATTTACAAAGAAACACAAGCATGGTGTGGTGGTCTCTGTCTGCCCATCCGCCCAAGTGCTTCCTGAAGGTCTCAACTGAGCTGAGCAATTTCAAACGCCCTCTGCAAAGCAAATGAGTCCACCTGCTTGCTCTTCTTCTGTATGTCTAGTTTGCCTGTGTGCTTAGGCATGCCAGTTTCCCACCATGAGCGACTGAGCCCTGCTTCTAGCACTTTCCTTCCAAGTTCACTGTAGAACAGTTTATCCTGGGAGGTTCAACAGAGGGTGCTGAGCGCCTCCAGCTGGCCAGACCCAGGCCTCCAAGTCAGGAGTTTTGGTATGCTGGTTAAAAGACCAACCCCATTCAGAGTGCAAACCCATCTCCTGACAAGCTTGGTGACAGAGGCTGCCTAAGCTCAACTGTGCCTGGCTCTGGGTGGGAATGGAGGAGGAAGCAGGGCAACAGGAGGCTTTAACAAGTGTCCAGAAGCCTCTCTGTGTTGGCAAAGGGCAGAGCAGGGAGTTGAAACCACAGTTAGTTACAAGACAGAGGGTGGAACGGCAGGCTAAAGAAGGCAGAAAACAAGCTCTGGGAAAGGCACTTGCCAACCGAAGTGTTGGGAGGCACAGCAGGGTGATTGAACATTCCAGGACATCCCCTTCACCAGCAGTGAGGCTAAACAGGAAGGGTGAAGAAAAGATGAGCTCTCCCCCATGCTTGTTCCTGCATATTTCTTTTTCTATTTTCAAGTGTGGTGGGGGGCACATATGTATATGTGCATGTGTGGGTTTGGCTGTGTGGGTGTGTTTGTGCACATGATTGTGGGTACATCCAGAGGCCCAAAGTCAATAGTGAGAATCACCCTCTATCTTATTCATTAAGGCGGAATCTCCCGGTCAAACCCACGCCTCCTTGCTACAGCTCACCTTGCTGGCCAGCCTGCTCTGCAGATGGACCCCTATCTCTGCTTTCTGGGGCTGGGATTGCAGGCCAGTTGCCATGTAGGTTCTGGAGTCTGAACTCTGGTCCTCACGCTTTAGCGACTGAGCCATCTCCCCAGCCCAAGATAGAGTTTCCTAATTTTAGGAGACTTTAAAGTACTCTTCATACAGATTAGCCATGCTATTTTAATAAGTTACCATCTAAGGACTTTATGTTCTAATTGTCCATAAATGAAAAATTTCCAATAATATTTATAACTGCTTATTTTGCATGAAAGAAAACATGTTATTTTATAGAAAACGTCTATCCCGCCTCCTTACATTCTGGAGGGGGCAGGATTCCCTTATGCTGTAGTCCTGGCTTCCTTAGAGTTCCCTGCATAGTCCAAAATGGCCTAATGCCCACAGATACCTGCCCGCCATGACACCCAGCTTCCTGGTGCTTTTAGTAACTACCTTGTGAATTTTAAGTATATAACCCTCTATGTCTGCAGACATGACATGTCTGCCTCTTCCAGTACATGACCGTTTTAATTCTCTAGAATTAAGCTCTCCACCACAAGGCTGTTTCACTGTGGAGCATTAGGGGCTTGAATGAGGCTGAGGTTCAGGTAAGAACACACCAGACCCATTTCTCTAGCAAGCCCCAAAACTGAGTCTTGCCACCTAGCATGGTACAATGAGCCCAGCTGACTGGAGACCAGGTTCTCTTGTCTCCTCTCCTGAACTGAACCCCCACAGTCAGCTACGGTACTCTCCTAACATGGGGGAGCTTCCCATCTGTAACACTGCCCTGATAGCCCTTACTTCTCAGAGGGTCAGCCAGGATTTTTCTCATGTTTCCCCCTCCAGTTCCCTACGTACCGTGTGGTGTACGAGGTGTTGGACCTGAAGTTGGTCCCCAAGAAGACACTGCCCAGTTCATTGCCTCTGTTGCCTTGTTGCTTAAATTGAGACATGCCACTAGAGGTGACCACACTGAACATCTAGAAACTCACTGTCTTCTGGTTGTTCTCCTCACAGGCAGAAAATCACCAGTGGTGAATCCCACCAAGGGTAAGCTCTCCCCCTGACACACACACACACACACACACACACACACACACACACACACACACACACACACACACACTCTCTCTCTCTCTCTCTCTCTCTCTCTCTCTCTCTCTCTCTCTCTCTCTCTCTCTTCTCCTTCATCTGGTAGAACAAGGAAACGATCTTCACAGCACTCTTTGAGGCCCTGCCCACAGGTTTTCCGTCTCCCTGTAAGATACTATTCGGAATCCTGTTCACTGGCTTCTCCTCCTCACGCTTCTATATACGGTATGGTTAGAAAATGGTGGGGCAGCTCTGCAGTGACTCTTAGAAACCTGTATTTATCATTTCCCACTGCTTGGCTATTTCTACTTGCTTAGCCTTGCCTTGGTGACATCTGGGTTGGGCTATCCCATCCTCCACCAGAGTCCTCTGTGTTTATCTAACTGACAAGTCAATGCTAAAGGAAACATGAGTGCTTGGCTCCTGTACTAGAGGAATATAGTCTGACAGTGTCTCCAGGCGCATGGCTCTTACCTGTTGCTTAAGTGCCTCCAAAGATTCGAATTCCAGTCGGGCCAGTTTCTGCTGGATATGCCGTGGTTTATCAGGGATGGCAAACGCAAGTATGAACTTCAAAGCCAAGAGTGCATGCTGCAAAGAGAAAGACCTCATGTTGAGACTTTCACCTACCTGTTGCCAGCAGAGAAGTTAGATCCTAAAGGACTCTTTCTGTTAACTTTAGGGACTCCTGAGTTAGTAGCCTCTGACATATCACAGACTAATCAGGCCAGGAGTTGCATTGGCTGACTCTGGTATGGCCCATCCAACCATTACTGGCTTATTTTGTTTTACTATTTGAAAATAAGTCCTTGTCATAAACTGACACTGTGTGCACTCTTGGTGCTTTGTAGAAAAGTAAAGTTTGTTCCAAAGTCTTCCACAAAATGTTTGACCTATGCATCAATGTGCAATATGTCTGGTGCCCAGCATTCTTCATCAGCTCCATTCTCTGTCCACCCCCCCCCCCCCAAGTGTACTGCAGCCCAGGTCACAGCCAGCCAAGGGCCTCACCACCACCACCACCCAAGTGTACTGCAGCCCAGGGCACAGCCAGCCAAGGGCCTCACCCTCCCCCAAGTGTACTGCAGCCCAGGTCACAGCCAGCCAAGTGCCTCACCACCCCAAGTGTACTGCAGCCCAGGTCACAGCCAGAGCAAATGCTCGGGTTCTCTACACCCCCGAGGTGTCTGGTATGGCTTCTTTCATGACATGATCGTTGTTAAACATTGACAGACTGACTGAAACGTATACTGTTCTCTCCACACACAGCAGTTAAGGATACAAACTCCGTTTGCCCTTTCAGCCTTAGCAATTGAGGACCGCTGCCTTCTCTAGCATCCTCAGTGCCTCCATTGAATCCCAGAGAGGCACAGCCCCACCCAAAAGACTTTTTCTCCAAACCCATGATTGTCTGGGTCTTATGAAGAGGTTCAACACTCTCAAATATCTGAACCATCAAAGAACAAGGCATGGGGCAGGGGAGGGTATGAATGACTGAGGACATCAAAAGGAGGGAATCTTTAAAGGTAAAAAATTTAGAAGGAGTAAGGAAACCAAAGAGACAGACAGCTTAAGTTACACTACAGTTGACAGGGAAAAAGACAGGTGGAGGAAAATAAAATGAATTCCTTAAAGGAGAAATTAGCAATGACTCCTGGGAAAGGGGCAGGAGGGAACTGGAGAGAGTGGGAGGGCTCAGGAGTGGGAGAGGGAGGAGGCACAGGAATGGGAGAGGGAGGAGGGCCCAGGAGTGGGAGAGGGAGGAGGACTCAGGAGTGGGAGAGAGAGGAGGGCTCAGGAGTGGGAGAGGGAGGAGGGCTCAGGAGTGGGAGAAGGTGGGAGGACTCAGGAGTCAGCATCATGCTAGATTTGAGCAGTTGTATCCAGAAGACCTAGAAATTAGCAGCTCCAAGCCAGGCTCACATTAACAGTGTTCTGGAGCAAGCAGTATTGGAGTACGTAGTAGTGGCCTTGACCTTGGGAACACTGGCAGATGCTTAGGCAAACAGAAGCTAAACTGGCCCTGGTCAGCCATTCTCCTGTGCTGTAGATGAGTTAAGCCCCTGGATATCACCTACAAAGGATAAACTAGCAGTGAGGGGGAGCTGGGTTGTACCATTATCCTATTAGTGATGAGGATAGGATAACCTCATCCATAAGTGTTACATGAGAAACAAGCTAGGGTGTGAAAATGAACCTTCTGCAGTTTGCTGCTGGAGCCGCCCCACCCCCACCCAGCCCTTCGCACCTAACACACCGGCACCCTTGTTTGTGCCCCCTGGAGTCTTGTCAGGAATGGGTTTAAGTAAGAAAACTGAGCAGAGTTCCTCTGAGGCCTTGCTTCCCTTGGGTACAGAGCATCTGGAAGGGACATCAGCAGACATATCTCACTTTTGTAAGGGAAGAAATTTAGATAAAAAAAGGGATTATGTTCTGCCAAGCACCTTGCCTTACCTGATCAAGACTGCCCATTTGCCCAGAAAACAACTTACAGCTCAGAGACTCTGGAGTCCAGAATGAAGCGGCTCTGGAATGTGGTAACCTGACTGGACAGGCTGCTTAGCTAGCACTCTCTAGCCCCACTCCCTTACCTAGTCTGTCAGTGATTCCCAACATCAGCACCACAGACACTGCCTTGTCTATTGACTTGTCTGCTGAAAGGAAGAGCTGATAAGGAACAGGACACATATTTGAGGAAAAACATACTTAAAATGAAAGGTGGAAGCACCCTGTCCATGGAAAGAAGGTACTTTATGTGGCATGACCGTCAACCATGACTGTCATTATTTATCAGCAAAATCCCTGTTTCTGGTGTTTTTTTTTTTTTTAATTTACTTTTTTTGTTTGTTTGTTTGTTTCTCTGTGTAGCCCTGTCTGTCCTGGAACTCACTCTGTAGACCAGGCTGGCCTCGAACTCAGAAATCCACCTGCCTCTGCCTCCCAAGTGCTGGGATTAAAGGCGTGTGCCACCACTGCCCGGCATGATGGTTTTGTTTTTGTTTTTGTTTTTTGGGGGTTCTTTTTGATACTTTATTTACATTTCAAATGTTTCCCCCTTTCTAGATCTCCCCTTTGGATCCCCTTCCCCCTCCCCCCTCCCTCTGACTCTATGAGGGTACTCTCCCACCCACCCACCCACTCTCATCTTCCCTCCTTGACATTCCCCTATACTGGGGCATCTAACACCCTCAGGCCCAAGGGCCTCTCCTCCCCCTGATGGCTAACAAGGCCCTCCTCTGCCACATAATGTGGCCAGCACCATGGGTTCCTCCATGTGTATTCTTTGGTTGGTGATCCAGTCTCCGGGAGCACTGGGAGGTCAGGCCAGTTGACACTGTTGCTCCCTCCATGGGGCTGCAAACTCCCTCAGCTCCTTCAGTCCCTTCTCCAACTCCTCCATCTGGGACCCCACACTCAGTCCAATGGTTTCTGTGAAGTGAATCTTGGGTATTCTGAACTTTCCTCAATGATATAACTTGGTTAAATTTACTTTTTTATTTATTTAATGTATAAGTGGTCTGCTGCATATACATTCGCCCCCTATAGATGGCTGTGAGCTACCATGTGGTTGTGGGGAATTGAACTCAGGACCTCTAGAAGAGCAGCTAGTGCTCTTAACCACTGAGCCATCTCTCCAGGCCCTAAAATCCCTGTTCTTAAGTTGGTGCTTTGTTTTCAGAGATAAAGTTTTACTATACAGCTGGACTGGCCTCAGTTCATGATCCTCCTGCTGCCAAGTCCAAGGGTCGTGGTGACAAGTGTGCAGCACCACACAGGTCACAGCAACATTGTCTTAAAAGTAAAACTCACAACACTGTAAAGTAAGCAAAGGAAATAGAAAAGAAAAAGGGGGACCAGGTGGAAAATCTAAAACGAACACACAAACCGTTTGTTCAACTAAACAGTTTGCATTAAGCAGTAGTGGGGGTGGGAGCAGAAAGACAACAGCCATAGGAAACCAGCTCTGAGTTCAACACCTCTGGGGCTCTGCGGACCAGTGGCCAGCAGGTAGCTCTGGTCACTGCAGGGGTGGGGAGCCCCGGGAGCCTCGTGCCAGGAGAACAGGGAGTGGAGCCATCTTACTTTGTGGAAACTGTCACATTCTGGTGTGGTCACGAGTAGTGGCTGGGCTTTCCCAGCAGCCTGTGCCTTGGCTTCCGAAACAAAATGAAAATCAGAACTGAATTCCTGGGATCCTGAGAAGGGAAGGTGACTCCTACAGGACTTGTTATGTGTGCAGCAGCCTCAGTCCAACACAAGAAACTTCTCAGAAAAATAAAACCCCTCTGATCACCAGAAGGGGACCGTGCAAATACTCACGTCTAGAAGCAGCTCATGGGAGTCTGGAAGTAGCACCCTCACCTTTTTTTTTACCCATTGGTAATGTTTTGTAGTTATTTTTATATTTTAACTTCTTTAGATTTATTTTATATGTATAAATGCTTTTGCCTGCACCATAAAGGGCCTTGTGCCTCAGAGGTCAGAAGAGGACACTGGATGCTCTGGAAACAGAGTTACAGACAGTTATGAGGCACCATGTGGGTGCTGAGAACTGAATGAACCCAGGTCCTCAGCAAGAGCACAGTGCTCTTAACTGTTGGGCTGCCTCTCCAGCCCTTGCTTTTATCCTTTAAATTCTACTCTATAGCCCTCCATCCAAATATCTGTCCTCATGCTCCTGTAAGTTACCCAATACACTCTCAGGTTCATCCAAAGACACAGGTACAACTGTTACTCTGGCTGCTGGCGGTGTCCCATCTCCTGTGGGTGAAAAGGCATTTGTTCACACTTCCCCAGGGAAAACAGTAGGGGCAGAGGGGGTAGAGGGCAGGGGTAAGGGCCAGAGGACAGGGGCGGGGTAAGGGTCAGAGGGCAGGGGCAGGGGGCAGGGAGCACAGGGGGCAGAGGAGGCAAGGAGTTGGGGCCAGAGGGCAGGCAGTAGGGGGCAGGGGGCAGAGGGGGCAAGAGACAGAGGGCAGGGCAGCTCCTGTGACCCAACACACAGCTCTCCTCAAGCTCTCTGCTCCTGACACACCAAACAGGCATACAAACAGTGACTGGGACTCCCTGCCATCCCAAGTGGACTGTGCCTCTCACAGCTATTTGGACTATTTCTTACAAAAAGCCAAATGAATGAGGAGCTGGGCATGAAAGGTTAGCAGAATGTTGAAAAAAAAGACGTCCCAGGAGAAGAGCACGCAGAAAATGTTAGGAGAGCCAACAGTGAGCTGCCAAGTGGCCACCATCAAACATCAGAAGCCCTCTCCTGCTCTCTCTGCCCCCAAAGCTCATTCAACAGCTTGGGTGGGGGGTTCTGATCAGAATAAAGGAGAGGTGTGGCTAATTTAAAGGGCCTGGGACTCAGAAGCATCCCACCTATCCCTGGGATGAAAGTCATTCAAGGCTTTGGCAGAGCTGTGCTAGCTCAGAGCTCTTCCTGAGGAAGGTGAGTGACGCCTGCTCAGGGCTCTTCCTGAGGAAGGTGAATGATGCCTGCTCAGGGCTCTTCCTGAGGAAAGTGAGTGACACCCGCTCAGGGCTCTTCCTGAGGAAGGTGAGTGAGGCCTGCTCAGGGCTCTTCCTGAGGAAGGTGAGTGAGGCCTGCTCAGGGCTCTTCCTGAGGAAGGTGAGTGACACCTGCTCAGGGCTCTTCCTGAGGAAGGTGAGTGATGCCTGCTGTAAAGCTGCTGCCCACCCAGAGCCACACCTCAGGCTCAAGGCAGCTTTGAGGCCAGCTGCTAGGGGCTGGGGAGGAAGGTTGTTTTACTTGGCTCGTGCTTTGTGTTTTCAACAATCGTCTGGTCATTTGACAAGTTAAAAGGAATCCAGTAACTGTGCTGGGATGATCTGCAAGGGCTGGAAGCGAGGCAACATGAAGACCATGCTTCCTGCTCACTGGGTGGACTTCATTTACTTTTAATTGAATCCCTCAAGAAATATATATTTGTAATCCCTAATATGTCAGTCACGGGGACAGCTGGGGTGCTGCCGGGCCCCACGAGCGAGCAGCTCCACATCAAGGAAAGAACCCAAAGGCTGGCTCTCTGCCTGACTCAGACTGCTGTTAAAGCATGGGTTCTGTGCATCCCATAAGGCCCATGGGCTGAAGGCTCTCCCCAGTCTGTGTCATTACTGGGAGGTGGTAGAATCCTAGGAAGATAGGTGAGCAGATCTCCACATACCTGCCACCATAATGGGCACTACTGTCCCATAGCAGCAGGGCCATTTGACCTTGGCCCAAGATCTCTAAAACTCTATTCAGAATAAACCTTTGATCCCTCAGGTGTTTTGTTACACTGACAAAAAGCTGAGTAGCACACAGCATGAGGAGCAAGAGTTTCTGGAGACCTGGCTGATGAATTCTGCAGGAAGCAGGTGTAGTGTGGCCCAGGCTAGCTGGCCTGTCCCTTCCTCTAAACCCATACTGCTTCCATTAAAAGATACACAGGCACAGTGAGCACCAGAAGGTTCTAGATGCTAAGGAAATCTTGTCAGTGCAAAGGTAGGGTTCCCTTCTGTGGGTGTCAGCGGGGTTGCAGCCTTAGCCCTTATGGCAGGCTTTGTTCATAGGTGGTGACACCCCTGTATCCCAGGATGGTTCTGCGACCCGATGACTCCTATTTTGATTTCTCTCTAGTTTTTGTTTTTCTTTCTCATTTACAAGCTGTACCCACAAAGTCTGTTTGTCTAGCAAATCTGTTGGGGATAACTTATCACACCAAACTTCTTCTCCTTTCTTGTTCCTGGGTAGTATGGACCAACGTATATTTTCAAGGCCATGTCTGTCCTGTGACTCCTGTGTCCCCCTTTTACCAGGCTCCCTTCCTTGGGACATCATCCCCCTTCACTCTGACACAGAGCCTAGAAACTCAGGGGAGCATGCAGGGAGAGAGGCAGAGGTGGCCACCTTTCACATAAAGCACATCTGCATGCCTGCTGCGTGTAGGAATGCAGTGCTGCCAGAGATGAAGGCTTCCAAAGGCTCCTCAGTCTCACCAAGTGGACAGTGACCACTGACCACAGGACAGCACAGGCTGGGGTACAACAGCTCCTACGCTCAGGCCCTCCCACAAGACACTGCAAATCCATGAATCTTCTTTTCCTCACGTGTCTGTCATTTCTGCATGGTGTATGGTAATATACAGATGTGGCCATCTATGAGATCACCGTGTTAACTGTCTTGTCAAATCCAACCCCCTGCCTACCTTCAGCTCAGTTTGGGCCTCGGGACCTTAGTGACAACAGTTTGCCTGTCATCTATCTTTCTGGAAAAAAAAAAAAAAAACAGTATTGGAATGAATGATTGTGTCTTTCAATCGCAACCTAAAAGTCAGGCCATGTCTGTTTACAAATAAAAACGATGGTGGGCCAGGGACACAGCTCAGTGTGCTTGCTCAAAATGCTTGAAACCCTAGATTTGACCAGAGGTGCTCCAAGAAAACGAGATGGAAATCCTCCTTCTGAATTTTTGTGTGAGGATGTGCATGTGTAAACTTGCTTGTGTGTGTGTATGTGTGTGCACATGTGTGTGCTCATGTGTGTTTGTGTGTGTGCATATGTGTGCTTCTGTGTGTGCACATGTGAAAAATAACCTCAGTGTCTTCCTCAGACTCTATCCACCTTTCTTTCTTGAAGCTGGATAGCTCACAGGCCTGGAGCTTGCCAAGTAGGTGAGGCTGGCTGACAAGGGAGCACCCCAGGCTCTACCCATCTCCAGCTCCCCACTGCTGGCATTAAATGTGCACACTTGGCTTTTCCACATGTGCTACAGGATTTGAACTCAGGTCCTTAGGCTTACAAGGCAAGCACTTTAGTGACAGAGCCACCTCCTAAGCCCACCCTGTGAAAGTCTCAGTCTAACAGTGGGCATCTGTCTCACAGATGTTTATTTGGTTTATTTTATCTCATACTGATCTTAGGTCCTGACACGAAAGTGAAAAAGACACAGGAATTACAATACCCAGCAGCACACGGGGACTGTGAGCCTCCACTGCCTTCCAGGCACTGCTGTTCTCAGGAAAGCTCGAAGCACGGCAGTGCTAACTCATGGCACATGAACGAGGGAAAGCAAGGAGTGTGTTTCACTTTTAAAAACCACTTAAATACCTGCTATATGCTGAAGTAATTAATTTCTTTAAATAGAAATGGACGTGCATCACTTTGTCTGCTCTTCAGATACCTAGGCTGGCTCTCTCCCTGGCAACCTGGTACTCAGCAGGTGCAGAAAAGCCACCAACACCTGCAGAGTCATTAGTAGACAAGGAAAAGGACACTATAAAAATAGACTCACAGACACTGGGGCTTATAATTAATGGAAATCTCGACCACACTTCTGAATGCCATCTTTTAGGTAAAACATGGATATTTTAAGGCTCCAGAGTTTTATAGCACACAGATGTTTACCTTGAAGATGCTAGATATCTGCTCACTGTAAGCATCTCTGCTCACAGCCACAAGGAAGTGCACAAGGCTGTGCCCAGATGCAAAACAGTGAAAACCGTGCTGCACTAAGATGGAAATGTACAACCCAGAGAAGCAACAAACCAGATTTACAGACACATGATAAACTTGATACTGAGTGAAGAACAAGCCGTTCAGAGCCCCAAACTTGACGGTGTATCCAACCTTCCCTAGAAAGGAAGGATGCACACTACATGCACTCATGTGGGTGCCCACACAGCAAGAGGGAATGAATGAAAACCAGGCAAAGATGCCTGCACCATGGATAGAGGAGCAGGGCCAGTGGAGTCAAGATACCTGAGGTGGTGGTGGTCTACAGGGGAGTTCATACAGCATTCTTGTGAATGAAGCAGAAGAGCCAAGGCTTTCCAGTATGTGTTATTTGTAAGTCTTGCTCAGAGCCGTTTATAACATACCATGATGAAGCATGAATTCTCTAACTTGACAGTGCTGGCATGATCATTAACTCAATTTGTGGATGGCATTTAACAGGAACTAGGGTAAGCTGCCAAAAGAGAAAGTAGCTAATGCAGAATCTAATGAGGGGTGGGGCTTTGATCACACTGAAATAATTCAGAGAGGAACGGAGATCAAGGTGGTTTAAAGAACTGAACTCAACACAAAGATTAAGAGCACATGTCTGAGTTAACTCAGATGAGGTCTTTTACTGCAGGAGCGTGTACATGCCTAACTGTGGGACAGATGTATGTTTCTCCATGTTCATCACATGTCCAGCAGTATGTATGCTTCATAGGTGTATATTTCCTGTGAGCCACAAGATCATCACACACTAGGAGCTCAGTACTAGAAATTAAGCGCACAGCCTTATGGGTACAGAGGGGTAACATCTGAAACACTGGTAGCCACAGTGGAGAGTCAGCCGCTAGTGTCTACATGGTGTCTCTGCAGCTCAAGACCTGATCACCCGGCACATGGCTCCCCACTTCCTACTCCAGTGGAAGTTTTGGGGCCTTGAATGATCATTAATGATTCTCTGTCATTTGTCACTGAGTGACACAGAGCTGGTGACAGACAGTGAGAAGGAGCACATGGGAGAAGGATGAAATGTATCCATTGTTCTGAGATTGCTACCCATACAAGGGAAATAACATAACCTGATGCCACCTGTGCTCTTTGTTATTTATTTAACATTGAAATCCCCTAAATTCTGACCATGCTGACCTGCAATCCTCACCCAGAGATCCCTTACAATGGAAACTATTACTAGTACTCTGCAGATGCATCTCCTGAAAGCAACTGAAATATACTGTAGGCCAACTGATATGTATTTCAGGAATAGAAAGCTGGTTTTACAGGAGAAAGTTAATGTCACATAACACATTGTTCTCAGAAGACGAATGACCTATTACATCCATATATGCAGAAGAGTTTTGACACAGAATACTCACTGAATATAGAAACCCTCAGAAAACTACAAGCAGAAGGAATATCTTCAACTTAAACAGCACACCTAGTTCTGAGGGTGTAGCTCAGTGTCAGGGAAAAGATGAGAAGCTACAGGGCTGGGAAGATGGCTCAGTAGGAAAAGTAATCGCTGTGAGGACATGTTCAGATCCCCAGTACCCCGTGGCAATGGATATCCACGACCCCAACACCTGAGGTGCAGGACAGAGCCTGAGGCTTGCTGACTGACCCCCAAGTCTAGCTACAACAGTGAGCTCCAGGTCCTGTGAGGGGCCCTGCCTCAAAGACCAATACAGAGAATCAAGGAGAAAGAATTCTTGATGTTGATTTCTGGCCTCCACATGCACACACACAGGAGAATGCACCCAGAGACACACATGCACACACACAGGAGGATGCACCCACAGACACACATGTACACACAGGAGGATGCACCCACAGACACACACTCACACACACAGGAGGATGCACTCACAGACACACATGCACACACACAGGAGGATGCACCCACAGACACACATGCACACACACAGGAGGATGCACCCACAGACACACATGCACACACAGGAGGATGCACCCACAGACACACATGTACACACAGGAGGATGCACCCACAGACACACACTCACACACAGGAGGATGCACCCACAGACACACACTCACACACAGGAGGATGCACCCACAGACACACATGCACACACACAGGAGGATGTACCCACAGACACACATGCACACACA
>CM052706.1:1787983-1860552 GCA_028551405.1 Uromys caudimaculatus | reverse complement strand
CACAGGAGGATGCACCCACAGACACACATGCACACACACAGGAGGATGCACCCACAGACACACATGCACACACACAGCAGGATGCACCCACAGACACACACTCACACACACAGGAGGATGCACCCACAGACACACATGCACATGCACAAGAGAGTATATTCACAAATACATACAAAAACATATACCACCCCCAACGCACACAAACCACCACTGACAAAACTCCATAGCTTAGTATCATATATAAATGGCAAAAATACCCACTGCTTTTCCTTGAAAAAGAGGAACAAAGCACCAACATTCCTTAGAGGCTCCAGCCAGTACAGCCAGTCAGGCAAAGGAAAGCTCTAGAGATCTACAGATGGTGAGGCTGTGTGCATGAGAGGTCTGAGCTTCAGCCCATAGAGGTCACACTACTATTGCTGATAGGCAGAGCCAGCAAAGCTGGGGAATGCAGAGTCAACACAAAAATAAAATCTTCTGCCGAGCAATTAAAGTAGGAAACCAATATATACTCATCCATGAGAAAGGCTGCTGAATTTAGTACAAATAGTGTAGGAAAAAACCTGTAAAGCTGGAGAAACGGCTGAGTGAGCAAAGAGACTTGCCACAGTGCCGTGCCAGCCTCTCCACGTGAGCGAGAGCCGCAGGTCTCACATGGAAGGAGAGCACTGGCTCCTGAAAGGTGTCCCCTACCTCACACGCATACTCACCCCTTCTCCTCCCACGTGCACAGATACACTCGCGACAAAATAAAATCTATAAAATACTGCTGTGGAGATAAGAGAGCCCTATAGGAAAAGGCACAGGATTTTCTTTGGAAAAAAAAAAAAAAAAAAAAAAAGACCCGTACTATGGCTAAACCTGTAATTTGCAGTCCCGAGCATCCAACACTCTCTTCTGGCCTGCACAGACGTGTGTGTGCACAGTATACAGACACACCATACACACAAAATACATTTAAAAACCTACAAGAGAGAAGAAAAGGCATTTATAACACTGTATCACACGTACACAGTGAGAAAAAACACGCCAAGGGAGCGATGGGTACAAAGGGTGTGTCCCACAGTGCCGGAGAAACAACCAGATAAAACAGCCCAGCCCCTGTCCCAGCCACGAGCAAAGTTAACAGGAAATGGCTCAGAATAGGATTACCACCACTGTGGGGCTACGAGATCAAGTCTTTGGGACTGTGGGATAATCAGAAATTCCTAAAACAAGACATAATAAAACAATAACTATACACAGAGACAAGTTAAGGTTTACTAACAATTAAAACCCCAACTGCAAAACACAGACTGCGGGACATACCTGCGGTGTCCTCTTTGACACTGGTCACGCTAACGGAACAGACAAGAGCTTAACACCTCAATTATGGAAAAACAGTGTAAGGTGGCAATGATTTTTAAGACAGTGTTAACATATGAATCGCTAGTGAGAATATAGAAAAACATGCAGCATTATTTGTCATCAGACAATGTAAGCTAAAGCCACAAGGAGAACCAGCACACACCTGTACAGGATGAAAGCCAAACAGAGCAAAAGAAAATGATGAGCAAATAAATGTGGGCAAGGTTTGGAGCTCACGGCGCTCGTGATCGCCAGTGGAGTGTCAGATGGAAAGGTACCGCGGGAAGCAGTCTTCAAAGTACTTACAGAGCAGAAGGTGCATTCACCAGGAAGTGTGGCAACGATACTGTAAAGGGCCTACTCAAGTGCAGATGTAAACACATGTACATACAGAGAAAGTCTCTGCAGCCTCGCCTGCAGTGGCATGAGACAGAACATCTGAGATATTCCATATGGGACGAATGAATAAGAAAATCATGGTGTGTTCATGCAACGTCATAGACTATTTAGATGGATTTCCAAAGCCTCATGGTGAATAAATATCAGATATAAAGGCTATAGGTGTTGTTATTCCATTGATAAGAATTGTAGTAGAACAGAGGATCATAGTCTACAGCCTTTAAAAATCAAACCAAACCAAACCACATCACCCATCAGTGACAGGCTGTGCCGAGGCTGCCGGGGCAGTGGGAAACCACATCACCCATCAGTGACAGGCTGTGCCGAGGCTGCCGGGGGCAGTGGGAAACCCCTGGAGTGATGGAATGTTCTAAATGTGCCTGGAGCTGTGGCTATGCACATCAAACCAGACATCTGAAGTGGATTCTCTTCATTCTATGTGAGTTATCACCCTAATAAAACTAGTGAAGACCTCGGAAAACAGAACGGTGCAGTGAGGCTCAACTCTTCTCATGGTAACTCTGACTGAGCAACACCGGCCAAATCGCTGGGATTGCTAGGGTCAGAGGCAGTGGGAACCTAGGGCTTTCCCATCAACATGACGTCATAACACTCAAAAGAGAAACAGAGACACTTCCCATTTCATCCCAGGGATACATTGGTATCTTGGTTCTTACCTGTGCTCAAGGAGGCTCAACACAAACCCGTAGGCAGACCACATCTCAGCTCTGGTTACACATCCTTCCAACCCACAAGCTGCTTCTCTTACATTCCTGTTTGGCCACAGTAGGCACGGGTTTGTACAACACTTGCAGACACTGTGCGCTGCTTCAAAGCAGAGCAGGCTCTGCTGGTGGCAGGAAGGTCTCAACCGTTCAAACAATAATCTGTCTATCCCACAAGTTTGCTCCACAATTCCACTACTGCTCTGGTTACCATCATGTCCCAGGGTGAGGTTCAGTGCTAGCCCATGGGCCCATCTTTGACCCAGACGCTGGCCGGCTGTGGTGAGCTCTGGAAGATAAGAGGCTCCTCTGCAGAAACAGTTAATGGAGCACACCAAGGACGCAGAGTCTGTGCGGACACAGCTGATTTGAACACAGGCAGAGGGGACGAGGAAGATTCGAGAGTTCTGGGAACTTGTACAACTAAGAGCAGCTGGCAATATGCATGCCACAGCCTGACCTCTGTGCTGATGTGAAATTTCCTCTGCCAAATTAATTAGTCCATTCCGTTCCAACTCATCTCCCACAACATTTCAGGACATGGCATGGTGAAGACAAATCCTTGCCGAACCACTTGCTGCAGTCCCTCTGCAGTCCCCACTCTCACCACATTCTGGTTGTCTGAACTCCCCCTGGATTCACCTACTCAGATGCTCTCAGGACTGTAGGCTCTCTCAAAGCTCTTCCAAATTTTCCCAATTCCTCCCAAAAAACAGGCTTAGAAGCACAGTCTCAGATGCACAGTCTCAGGTTTGTTCACAGAATCGAGTATCTGAAACCAGTTTACTGTGTTCATTACTTTCCTGTTGTTGCGATACAGACCATTAAGTGAGGAAGTGTTTAGTTTCACGGTGGGGAGCTCATGGTGGGGCAGGCAGCTCATGGTTGGACAGCTCACAATAGGCCATCATGGTGGGCCAGCAAAGTGGGGCTGCTCAAGCCACATCGCAGCAAGCTCAGAAGCAGAGTTAAGCAAGCATCAGCTAGAAGACATCCCTGGAGCCCCCCACCCCCCAGATCTACTTCCTCCAGCATGGTGCCACTTATGAAAGTTTCTACAACCTTCTCCAAGTCATACCATTTGTTATGGACCAAGCATTCAAAACAGTAGCCTGTGGGTATCATTTTATAGTTAATATACAACATGGTAAGTACTATTAGTCTTCACTGACTCCAGTATCCAACCGTTCTTACAGGCATTCACATGTAGGTTGATGTGTTTCTCTCTGTGTGTACACACCTTAATCATAACCTAGGCTCTTTCCAGATCAGACTAGAAAGCCCCATGAAACCAAGAACTTGAAGGGTAACAGGTGCTGTCTAGAAATATTCTTCTGCACAGATGAGCAATGAGTCAGCGGGGGCTAACAAATGTGGACAGTTCTCGTTCTACGGGATGTATCTACTGTAACCACACTTCAAATTAAACTGTAGTTTATAGCAGCTTTATTTATGAATATTAAAACTAGAAGCCACTGAAAAGAAAGCCTTTCATATAGGTGAAGGGTTAAATAGACTGCACTGTCTTTACTGCCTCAGAAAGAAGAAGAAATGAGTTAATAAGTCACAAAACCCACGAAGTCTTAAGGACTGCCGATAGACAGAAGGGGCGAATGCTAACTGGCTCCAGCACTCTAGCCACGCTCGCTTCAGGGGCAGTAAACAGACGGGGAACGTGAAGGCACCCGGAGGCGGGAGGAAGGGCAGCAGGAATGGTGAGCCACAGAAGGCTGTACAAACTTTCTGGTGCTACTGTCATGATGGAATGTGACAATCTGAATCTGCCAAAATCTAGGGAATATATGGCACACACACACACACACACACACACACACACACACACACACACACACACACAAAGGACTCCAACATAAATAAACTGGACCTTAGCTGATAATAACCTGCCAGTGGGTTCATCGGTGTTGAAGCAGACACCATGTATGTAAGATGCAAACAACAGAGCAACTGTATGAGCAGAAAACACACAGTGACTCTACCTTTTCTGTACTTAATTTTGCAAAAATAAGTTTGCTCTTTAAAATGAAGGTTAATTAACTTAAATTATTCTGTAAGTCAAGATTGGAGAATTTTAAGGTTTCATCTCTAAATAGACATACTGTAATTATAAAATAATTTTCATTAAGTGTTTTTAGAAAGAAGTACTAATGACTTTGCTTATATAACACCACTGGGATGACCTGCAAGTAGTCAAAAAAAAAAAAAGCTTTTTCCCAGTTGGAAACCTATTTACAGAAACATCAACCTCAGGTTTAACCACCAGCAAAGTTGCATCCAATTAAAAAGGATGTTAGGTGTAAATACTTTTCTCCCTTACTTTCCCAAAATATCTTGTATTTTGAGGCAAGGACTAAGCTTCAAAAAATTAAAATTCTGTGGATAGGAAAGAAAATATTGTTTTTGAATCTCAATTTCTCTACACTTGATCTGAAACCTCATTGTTCCTTCACTGCAAGGGACGGGTGGCTCAGGGTCTGCTCTGAGTCTGAGTTTCCTGACTTTCCCATGCTGATAAAAACACAAAAGCCTGCAGCTAGTTACACTGCTCTGTCTGGTAGGAATGTGCCCGAAGCAGCTGAAGCCAGAAGTGCAATGCCCATAACTGTACTGAAACTCAGGCCCCGAGGAGGCTTCTGTGACCCGCCCTGGGCCACACTTCCCTGCCATGGAGCTGTCCACTCTGACTGACTCCAGTCTCCTCTCATCAAGTACCTCTACTTTCCCTTTGGCAGCAGCATCCTTGATTTTTTATGTAGAGAGCAAACGTTTTGGGAGAACACAGCCCCATCTCTTCCCACATCCCCGAAACTGGACCTGTCTCCTCTTCCCTTCCATTACCTGGAGGTTTAATATGCCTACTTGTGCTTCATCCATGGTCTTGCTTAGCATTCTCCTATCACCCTGTCCTTGAGAAAGCCACCACCATGCACGAGTAACAACTAGTGGGGCTTTACTCCAGTCTCCTGCGTTCTTTCAGTCCCCAGACCCTGCACCTCTCCCTAAATCTTCTCACACAGCCAGACTCTTCAAACATGAACACCCAGGTCATTCCACCCAAGAAGACCACATTTGACCAGTCACTGGTCAATATGCAGATGCAGGCAGTTGAATTCAATAACACACCTTGTAGAAAGCTAAGGTGATTGAGGGCACCAAGTACTGATGAGGATTTGGGTCAACTGAGGGCACACATGGCTAGTGGAACATAGAGTGCACGACAGGATGGGAAGCTCATTTTAATGCCAAGTATCCCCTTCTATCTGACTTGACAATCCACTCTCACATGGAATTCCAAATGGAATGAAAACCTATGTTTATAGGATTCAAAATTACAAAGACTGGAAATAACTGTGTATAAACACAAGAGGAACTATCTGCTGTCCACCACCAAAAGACACAAACTATTGATAAATACGATAAAGTTCAGAAATGCAATGTGTCTTGCTAAATGAATTAAAAGCCAAACTCTCCAGAAGGGTTTGGAAAGGAGAGTGGTCTGCTGTGCTGTGCTTTCTTTCTCCACCTTAGAGAGACATCTGCCAGCTTATGTTACCACCTACGCACATACAACCTGAGGAGTCTAAGTAGGTAGGATAACCTGCCTGATGCACAAAGTATTACTAAGATAGCTGTGGCCAACAGGGGCCACTGGGCTGTAAACAAGTGGGCCTCAGCAACAGCACTGGGCTGTAAGTCTGTAAACAAGTGGGCCTCAGCAACAGCACTGGGCTGTAAACAAGTGAGCCTCAGCAACAGCCTAAACCAAAGGGGAACAACAGTCCCAATTTTAACACCAACCCCACCTTGCTTCCACCCAGCAGACTCCAGCTTACAGGATTCAGAAACCTTCTGTCTAGTTCCTGTGTACTTCATCATACTGAATTCAAAAACAAAGGTGCTCAAGAGAAAACCCCACAGAACAACTGCCCATATAAGAGCCCTGCCGCAGCATCCTCCTGCCAGCCTCTGGGTGACAGACACTGTGTCCTGGGGATGACCTTACTTCTCCTAGACCCATGCTGGCAGTCTGTGGTTCACTCACATTTGCTACATTTAATTCTCGGGGCACAGAATCAACTTTCTCAGGACAGGAACATGGTTTGGTTCTCAGTGTTCTTCTGAAGTTGGCCTGTCTTTTTCTCCTTTGCATCATGTCAGGTAAGGTCCTCAGTACTTACAGGATGTGACTGTTGGCATTCTGTCTAAACTCCACCCCACAGTTACCTAGCGACAGCCAGGTATGCTCCGCCCCACAGTTGCCTGGCAACAGTCAGATGGGCCTGGTCCATTATAAAAGGGGCTGCTTGCCCCCTCCTCTCTCTCTTATCTCTGTCTCTTGCCTTTCTCTTACTTCTCTTACCTCTCCCCGTTCCCTTCCCTCCTCTCTCCACGTGGTCATGGCCGGCCTCCACCTCTCTACTTTCTCTACTCTCTCCCTCTCTCTGCCTTTCTCTGCCTCTACTACCCTCTTAACTCCCCTCCCCATGCCCTAAATAAACTCTATTTCTATACTATATCTTCGTGTGTGTCTGGTCCCTCACGGGGAAGGGATGCCTGGGCTTGGGCCTGCTGAGACACACCCTTCCCCCACACCTACCTCCCCATACACCCGTATAACATATATCTCTCTATATATTTTTATAAACACATCAATGACAACATCAACTGCATGTGAAAAGTCAAAATAGTACCGTGTAGCAGTAAGTCACTAGTTACACATGCTCAGCAATGCCATTTTAACACAAAGCAGGCACACTCTGCATACGGAGTGGATAGCACAATGTTGAGTTGAATGTGACCTGACATTTGGCAAAGGCTGGGAATGTTTAATAGATCATTAGGCATCCAAATTCATCCATTCTTTCTCTGTCTGTCTGTCTATCCGTCTGTGTGCCCCTGCACCCCCTTGTGTGCACGAACGCACGTGCACACACACACACACAGATTAAAGTATTTAAAAGCAAAGCTAAGGGCCCAGGAGAGGCTGCTACAGCCTCTGCTGCACAGAAATATCTGACTGACTTCCTGGCACTGGTCTAAAGCCCTTGACAGTAGATATCATTATGTAAATCAAAGCTTCCATTCAAAGAATTACATAATGCATATTTGAGTTTAATTTAAAAGCATACTTCTAAAGGTGAATTTTGTGTTTCATTTTATTAAACAAACAACAAAGCTGGAGCTGGAGAAATGGCTCAATGACTAAGAATAGCTCGCTGCTCTTGCAGAAGACCTGAGCTCTGTTCTCAGCATCCATATGGGGGCTTACAGCTTCAGGGACTTGACTCCCTCTTAGTACCCACACGTGTCACACACACATTCACAGAAGACACACACACACATGCACACACACACATGCTAAAAATTAAATACATAAAAATAAACTTAAAATCTAAAACAGAAGTCCAAAACAAAAAACCAAGATGGTCTACATTTCTTCTCTGAACTAAGATGACTGAAGACAGAGAGCAGCCCAGCCTCACACAGCTTCCTGTGTGTGGACTCAGCATCCTCGTCACCTCAGATCTGTCTACAAGGTCCATACTATGTTATCTTACTTGTATTCAATTATTCTTAAAGTAGAAAGAGTAAAAATTAAAAATTAAGTATTTCCCTATGATATCACTTCAGATATCCACTTAAAATTCTATAATTGGCAGAAATGATCAAACTCACAAGACTCAATGATTGGGAAGAGTGAGAGCAGCCACAGCCTTTTGTCAAGTGAAAGAGGCACATCTGCCTCGCAGAGCTGTTTTTCAGGAGGGAAACAAAGCCATGCTGCCCATGTTTCAAGTATTGAGTATTATATATACTAAGTAGGAGAGATTTATTGCCAAATGCTTAAAAGAAGGCATATGGAATTTGGGACATTAGAATATACAGGTAAACAGTTTTAAAGCCCACTGAGACAACAGTTTTCAGTGGACAGGTGTGAGGCCCTAAGGGCACCTCTGAGTTCTTTCTGCTAGCTTCTCTCTGCGTCCCAGACTGTGTGGCCCAGCAAGCCACAGCCAAGAGTTACATCTCTCCTAGCCAGGACTGTAGGCCACCAAGATGCCACCTTTGGGGCAATTCCAAATCTTCAAAGAAAGATTTGGGATGGTGAACCCAGGCTGGAGGCCTGGGTGCTGACCACCTGGCAGGGAACACAGTGCACACAAGACCCAGTTCCCACAGGAGCCATGAGCATACCCAGTGCCATCTGCTGAGGGAGGAAGGGGGGACCAGTTTCTGAAAAAAATGTGAGTAATGGAGAGGCAATCTAATCAACAGGACGCCAGGGTTGAAGACAGAGACTGCTTATTAAATTTGTCTCTCGAGAGATTCCATCTTTGGTCATGTTTAAGAGCAATTTAATTACATCTTCTTTTATAAACTAATAACTACATGCATGCTGCTTCCTGTGCACTAGGACCCTGACAGTAAGTAGTCAGCATGGGATGTGCAGAGCAAGAGTCCAGCAAGATGAGTCGCTTTCAAAGGAGCCTCTTTCTCTGGCTTCTCTGTGGCCCAGTGTGATTGCCTGGTTGACTCTACCTAAAGTAAATGAGTCCTGAGCAACCAGCATTGGCCATCTACTCTCTCAGCGAGTTGGTGACCGCAGTTTTATAGTTCTCTAGTGATCTTAGGCCGCTTTAGTCCGGCTGCTGTGGCCTTGTTACTGCTGTTTGTGCAGTGAAGGGAGGTGCTGTGCTGCTAGAGATATATTCTCTTGTGACTGTCCATGCTGGCGTGGCCTAGGGCAATGCACAAAACTTGGCCTGCTTCCTAACTGTGCCACAGGCAAGATGGCTCAGTGGGGAGGAATGCTTGCTCTGCAAGCATAGAGACCTGAGTTCAAGCCCCCAGCACCTATGTAAAACCCAGGTGTGGCCATATGCATGTGTGCTATGACAGGCAGAGACAGATTTTTCTGGGGCTTGACGGCTTCCAGCCGAGCTCCAGGTTCAGTGAGAATCGTGTAGATAAACTACATCACATACATATACTAAATTACAACAATCTTTAAAAATTAAAAAAAAAAGACTAAAAGCAACTAGCCCAGCATTTCTGTTGCTCACAACGTCAGAGCCAGAGCTCTCCCCATGATTGTTAGGGAGCAGATTGCCAGTCAACTGTGCAGTTGTGTTTTCTGTGTTTACGCCTACCACAGCGCTGAGGTGTGTACTTCAGTTGTGTTTCCTGTGTTTACACCTACCACAGCGCTGAGGTGTGTACTTCAGTTGTGTTTTCTGTGTTTACACCTACCACAGCGCTGAGGTGTGTATTTCAGTTGTGTTTTCTGTGTTTACACCTACCACAGCGCTGAGGTGTGAACTTCAGGGTGACCACCAAGGAAGACACCATGAGCCAGAGTTCTCCCCATGATGTGGAGACCAGAATCTGGCAGAGAGGTCTTCAGCAACTCTCTAGATGTAGTGCAGCTAGCTCGATGGAATACGCAGGCCAGAGGGAGCTGGTTTTCCTTTCTTTGAGCTAGAGGAATATTCTACTACAAAACAGTGTCTTCTCTCGGTGACAAAAGGCTGGCTCACTGGGGTACAGTATAACAGCCTTCTAATTGAGATTGCTAACCTTAACTTAGAGTCTATATTTTCTACTGTTAGTAGTCTGACTTGAAGAGCAAGATGGAGAAGACAGGGTAAGAAGAAAAAAATCTCACAATAAAGCAACAACTGCCTCACTTTTGAAGGACTGGGTTCTCGGCTGACTGGGTCTTCTGTTGTAATCATCTGGGAGGAAGAACACCTTCACAGTGGCCCAGCTCTTTGCTGATTGCCACCTCGTCTTTCAGGTGGTTGGCTGGCTGTAGGCACATTTGCCAACTACCAAAAGTTCTTCTTCTTCTGTTTTTTAAAAGTATTCCCAACACACGAATACTGCAGCAAATGGGGAAAAGATAAACCATTCAAAAGGAAAAGTGGGAAAATGGTCACTCAGCCTGACAGGCAAGAGTTTATTCTCTCTGCAGGTCAGGAAAAACCTTAAATGGGCATCTTGCCATGCTGGTCACTGCTGTGCTGCATAGACTAATAGCTGCTTCCCTGTCTTGGCAGCCTGCATATTTTCTGGTATTACTGAAGCCAGGGCACAGGATGACCACTTTCAGGTTAGATCCAGCTCAAACCATCTGAGACATGTGTCTTAAGTGTGTGATGTCTTCAGCAACAGGGACTTGCCTAAAGGTGTGGAAATACTCACATGTTGGTAGTAGCCAACAGCTATTTAACTGGACTTACAGCCCACTCAACAGGAGGGAAATCACCTGGTACTAGAAACCTAGTGTCCCCCTAGAGCTAGTGAGGTCAAGGTTCTTAGAAGAGAACCTATTACCTTCACCAAAATATGTTGCTAAACCAACATATTTTTTCCAAGATAGGGTTTCTTTGTGTATCCCTGGCTATCCTGGAACTCACTCTGTAGACCAGGTTGGCCTTGAACTCAAAGATCTACCTCTTCAGTGCTGAGACTGAAGGTGTTTCCCTCCACTGCCCAGCTGCTAAACCAACATAATTTCTAAGTATACTCTACATCTTGTCCTTATAGCCACAGATAAGGACAGCTACCAACTCCAATCAAAGAACAGCAAATGGAGACAATCTCAGAAAACCACAACTGGACACAATGCCGAGATCAACAGATCGTGGGGGCCCAGCCACAATGGATATGGCTACATCTCAGCTCCTGCATCCATGGCTCAGGGAACTTCCCAGACTGGGGGGGGGGGGGGGAGCCTGAAAAAGCAAGGACACCAGGCACACTGCTGTAAAACAATGTCTCCTACAAATGGCTTCATAAACAAAACCAGAACAATGGCAATACCAACAGACATGCTAAAGGGGAAGAGGGAAGTTTTCCCTGCGTCCCACCTTTACCAGGGATTCATCTCCTTATTGGTTATCCATACAAAGTGGTCGGCCATGAAACCAGTTATATACAAACAAAAGTGGACTTAGCAAGTAATATTTATATATTTGTGCACACATCTGTGTGTGTATATAAATTTTTATTTATTTATATGCTAATATGTATATGCTATTATATATATGCTCTATCTATCTATCTATAGCTACATATATGTGTGTGCATGTGTATAAATTTTTTATTTATATGCCATTTTATATATATATATATATACATATATATATATACATATATATATATATATATATATATATATATATATATATATATATGCTCTGTCTCTATCTATATATACCTGGTGTGTGTGTGTGTGTGTGTGTGTGTGTGTGTGTATTAGTTTATAAGGTATAGGGAAATAGGGCTCTGGCTAGGAGGCTTTGTGTAAAATTATCTTGCCGTAGCCATTACACTAAAGTGTATGCTTATTCTTTGGGCCTGCAATTTTGCTTTTGGGAACGTACACCAAAAGTTAAATCCACCAACAGTTAAGTGATGGTAGTAGGTTTCCTTCTAAGAGACCTCATCTCGCTCCAGGAGGATGCTAGGTTTCCAGACCAGGCTGATTTCCCTCCTACTCAATGGGTTATAAGTCCAATTAGATAGCTGTTGGTTACTACCAATATGTGAGCGTTACTTACCACACCTTTAGGCAAATCCCTGTTGCTGAAGACACCACATACCTTAGGATACATGCCTCAGATGGTTTGAGATGGATCTAACCTGAAAGTGGTCATCCTGTGCCCTGGCTTCTATGGTACCAGAAAATATTATGAAATATTAGCAAAAGTTAACATTGGTGATAATTCAAAATACCTGAAAAGAATCTGAATGCCTGGCAACAAGGAGAGGTAGACCTTGTAGAATATACTGTATTTGTGAGGAGGGATGTCTGTGCCCTGTGCAATCTAGACATGCATGGCCCAGCCGTAGCCATGACACGGCTCCCCATCAGTCTGTCCCTGAGAGGAGCTGTCTTAGTCAGGGTTTCCATTCCCACACAAACAGCATGACCATGAAGCAAGTTGGGAAGGAAAGGGTTTATTCAGCTTACTCTTCCATGCTGCTGTTCATCACCAAAGGAAGTCAGGACTGGAACTCAAGCAGGGCAGGAAGCAGGAGCTGATGCAGAGGCCATGGAGGGATGTTTCTTACTGGCTTGCTTGCTTCTCCTGGCTTGCTCAGCTGGCTTCTTATAGAGCTCAAGACTACCAGCCTGGAGATGGTACCACCCACAAGGGGCCCTCCCTCCTTGATCACTAATTGAGAAAATGCCTTACCGCTGGATCTCATGGAGGCATTTTCTCACCTGAAGCTCCTTTCTCTGTGATAACTCCAGCTTGTGTCAAGTTGACACACAAAACCAGCCAGTACAGGTGCCAAACTTCAGAAACACAGAACAGAAAGCAAAACACAACTCATGGGCAATTCTGCCCTTATTCACATTTCCTGCACAGTATTTAATGACTGCCCAATCCCTTCAAACCCACTCATCCAACTTCCCCTTCTCTCTCTGGTATCAGTGGCAGCATCTGGCAAAACCAGGCCCAACAGAAACCCAGTCCCAGTCCTAGGTTCTGCCCTCCCCCTCTCCCTGCATCCAAAGACACAAGACTCTGGGTTCGTCTCTTGTCTCCCTGGGCCTGCACGCCCGCATCCTACTTTATTCTGGCATCATCAGTCAAAGAACAACCCACTTCCGTTCACAGTGGGAGCTGAAACTGCATCCTGAGGCGGCTTCCCTATGGTGGGAGATAGGACTGCGCCATGTGGCCTGCTTTTCTTTGACAGATGGGACGCATTAATATGCTGCTCGCTTCATTGCTTAGAATTGTATTACACCTCAAAGGGTTTCCATGAGTGAGTTACCTGGAGACAATAAACCTACTGTGGGTAAACGCGTGAGGACAATTTCTGTTCCCCATACTGGAAAAGGGAAACAGGAGCCTGCCTATGCGTGCATGTGTGGATATGAACATGGGCAGGGCTGAGTGTCTTTCATTGCAGTACATGAGAAAAGTCTGCACTTTAAAAGTAAGAAAAGGAGTTCACAGAACAAACAGAAACTTCCTCCAGCCGCTCAACCCTTTCTCCCAGGGTGCCCGTTTCCCATCTCCCCTCTCTTTAAAAACCTTTTGGAAGTTCCAGCCTTTGAGAGAGTCCATACACTGCTGCTGCCCTTTGTCCTGCTCATAGAAATCACCCTAGGAAGGAGGGAGGGGAGTCTCCCTTCTAGAACATCCAGGGCAGGAGGTAGAGGGGCTGCAGCTAGGTAAGACTCCCTTTCACTAGAACCCGCATGTGAAGACGTTCCAAAGCAGACATCTCCCGTGCCCACCCAGGAAGGGAGGAAACCCCACTCACCACAGCACCCTGGCCACAGCAGACATCTCCAGTGCCCACCCAGGAAGGGAGGAAACCCCACTCACCACAGCACCCTGGCCACAGCAGACATCTCCAGTGCCCACCCAGGAAGGGAGGAAACCCCACTCGCCACAGCACCCTGGCCACAGCAGACATCTCCCGTGCCCACCCAGGAAGGGAGGAATCCCACTCGCCACAGGACCCTGGCCACAGCTGACATCTCCAGTGCTCACCCGGGAAGGGAGGAAACCCCACTCGCCACAGGACCCTGGCCACAGCAGACATCTCCAGTGCCCACCCAGGAAGGGAGGAAACCCCACTCGCCACAGCACCCTGGCCACAGCAGACATCTCCAGTGCCCACCCGGGAAGGGAGGAACCCCACTCGCCATAGGACCCTGGCCACCCACACTTCGTTGGACTGTGGGTGTGGGCAGAGGAGAATGGGAGGCTGCCTAGAATGGGAAGGTTCGTTGGAGAACCAGAGAATTCACTCCAAGTAGTAGTTTGATAGCACTTTTTTACTATGAGAAAATCAAAGGAAACGTACAAACTGCTGAGTTGAGTTCATGTGAACATGGGCATCTTGAGGTTGACTAATTTCCAGTTCTGTTGCACAAGAGCTGTGCTTCTACACAATGACTCAGACAGAGACTGTGAGCCTCCAAAGTATATTCCCACCTGTGACTCAAGCATTAACAACCTGGCAGTTACCGTAAAGGGCTTAAGTAGTGCAAAACCCCCCACTCATGTACTTTCACAAGGCATGAAGTGTGGCGGCCTCATCTGCACGCGAGCTGGGGGAGGCATGGGGGACTGGCCCACCACTGACCATCTGTATGTGTGCAACAGGAAGATGACAGGAGCCTTCCCCTCTTCCTTACAAGGAAGACACTTGGCACACTGGCCATAGGGGGTTTCCAATGCCCCTGCAAAAGGTCAACCTACCTTTCCAAACCCCACTGATGAAAGGAAAGCACACAGTGGAAAAGGTGGCCTCCCTGAGAAGGAATGCATCTGCGCACTGCCAACAGGAGAGACCTGTTCCTACATGTCCCGAGGAGGAGGAGGAGGAGGAGGAGGAGGAGGAGGAGGAGGAGGAGGAGGAGGAGCAGGAGGAGGAGGAGGAGAAGGAGGAGCAGGAGGAGGAGAAGGAGAGCTCCTGCAAGTGCACAGGGAGGTTAGGTGGGGAACAGACACCATGCTCGCAGGATTCCAGGCCCATGGTGTGGTACAGAGGCAGCCAGCTATTCCCATTTATGTACCTTCCAGCCTGGCTGTCTGGACTATGACATTACATAAGTAGTGTCTGCTAATGCCATTCCTGACTTTCAATCCTCGCTCTCACCTGTCTCCAGGGAGGGGGAAGGGAAAGTGGTCAACACACAAATCAGGCTATTTGGAAACATATGGTGGTTTTCATCCTGTACTCATTCCTATGTACATTTAATCCTTGCTACATACTTAAGGCCTGTACATGTAGCCCATACCCCTGTACATACACAGTAACACATGCACACACAGTGGGTCCTCATTCACCATCAAACTACGCAACAGTCTATATTGGGGAAAATTCCCAGACCTGACCTCTGTCAGGTGGTGGCAAGTCTAGAGTTAGAGGCTGACCTGGCAGCAGGAATGTGAGCAGGGCCCAGCTCTGACATTCTCCATAGACTCAGACCTCCCCTAGACTCCCCTGGCCTGAGAAGGAGGTACCCTGGCTTGCCCCTGCTCTTCGTATGTTGTGTCTTCATACTCCCAACTATGCTACATGCAGTGTCTAGTGACAGGAAGAGCGACAAGTTCTTACCAAGGGCCTACTATGCCACAGCCATAGGCAGTATGGGTTCAGGATTCAGAAATCAGAACAACAGGGCTCCCTCTAGTGGTGCAAACCACACCGACACATACTTATTGCCCCTCTCCTCCCAGGCCTACCGACCACCTGGTTGGTGTATTGAGGGGACTTGCTCTGACTTTGGGTGCTGGTCTGGTTGCTTCTTTCTGGGAAATCAAGCACTACAGATGCCTCTCCTCTCACATCCATCCCCGCAGCCGAGGAGGAGCGACAGGCACAGTCGGCAAACCTGCTTCCCTTAAGAGCCACGGAAATTTCACCCAGCAAGGATAGAATATAGGGCTGGGGACAGACCTAGGCCAGCCAGTGACCCAGGTGTCTGGAGGAGGAGAAGGACAGGATGAAGAAAAGTGAGCCTCAAGCCCGAGGTAAGAAATTAATTTCCTCACATGTGTGAGACTGCATTCAGGAGACAGCAGGAACTAGATTCAAGCAGTTTTAGCCAAGCTCAGCCTAGGATTCTGGGCAGCCTGGGCTGCTCTGCCAGAGAGGACCCATTAAAATCTTACAGCGTCAGTCACCTGTCCTGTCAAAACTGCGTCTGCTCAAATGACCCTATGGCTCACTTAGAAGGATTCTCTGTGCTACAAACCTAAATGAGACCGCTGTTCACACTGCAGCTGGGGCCTGTTACAGAAAGCTGTGGTCAAGCATGGGGGTTGGTGGGTGAACAAAATCAATACAAACACAAGACGGCCAGGACAGCAGCACCAAGAAGAGTGGGTCAGCGCCCCTAAAACTGCAAACAGTGATGACAGGCAGGCAGTATGACAGGTCCCAAACTGATCCCAGCTGTGGCTGCGGTGAAATATGTATTTTAACTGTCATTCACAGAGGTTTGTTTTTTTAAACCAGCTTACTTCTCTCCATTTATAAGGAAAAATGAGAAATGTCAGAAAGTCATTGTGAAGCCAGTGTCTTGAAATGTGAACTAAGGTACACCACTTGCTGTGCAAGCACAGGGACCAGAGTTCAAAACCCACATAAAACCCATGTGCTGCATGTGCACCCACCACCCCAGGGCTGAGAAGTGGGGCAGGCAGACCCTGGGGGCGGGTTAGCAAGCTCATCTACCAGGGTCAGTGGGAGGCCCTCTCAAGAAGGCAGGAAGTGATAGCGGGCCACAAAGCCACTGTCCTCCACACATGCAGGCACGACTGAGTACTCACACACACGTGCAAGCACAAACACATACTAATCTCAAGGCTCTAACACAGAAATAGTAAAAGTATTTCTTCATATATGTGTGTATGTGTATATATGCATGTTTAGGTACATGTTTATGTGCAGGGGTGTGTGTGTGTGTGTGCTTGTACAGAGGCCTAAAGTGGGTATCAGATGTCGTTCTCCCGAGGAACCCAGAACTAGCTCTTTCCTGTCTCTGCCTCCCATGTCCTGAATGACAGGTGGACCACCATACACCTCAGCTTTTTGCATGTGTTCTGGTGACCTCAACCCTGATCTTCAAGCTTGGGCCATGAGCAGTCCTGATGATAAAAATCTTAATGACGTTTCTCTGAACGCCTCAAGCATTGCTCTCATTTACTTTAGCAAATGGACACAGAAGACATAACAAAAGCACTCTCATGAAGCTTTACACTCAAGCTCATGGAGATTCCTGCAAACCACAACCCAGGCAGCCTGGGGTTTTCTCTCACAGCCTTTGTCCATGCGAAAGTCTGATTTGAAAAAAAACTTTATTGGATTTCTGAGCAATTCTCTGTTTGGCATAGAACTGCTTTGGACCAGATGCCCCCAACAACGCTTCGTGCACGACATGACTGAGCATAAAGATGCCATTGTATCCAGAGATTTGCTGAGGTGCTTGTGAGCCAAGGTTACACTACACCAACGCCCATTCTTTGAGCTTGGCCCTACGCACAGTATCAGCTGGTATTCTTCTCGTCAAGACGGTCCTTACACTGTCATTTCTCTGTGTGCTCTTCTCAGTAAGCCCCCCTTCAGGTCACAAAGCTGAAACACTCGCTTTGTGACAGGTATCCCAGGGGATGACAAATACACTTACGAGACAGGAAACCGGGAAGCATCAGCCACTGTGTTTTGCTTGAGCCTTGTGTGGCACTGCAGTTTTCAAGTTGTTGACATGCAACTAAATAATATGGTCCCGAGAGCTGAGGTTGGACTTTGGAGGTTACTGTGTCCACGTGTGTCTCTGCGGGTATGTGCACGTGAGCACAGGTGCCCTCAGAATCTAGAGCCACCAGGCGTGGGGCCTCTGCAGGAGCAGTGAACCAGCTCTTCATCCCCAGGCTGGACTTGCTTCTTCCTCTAGGGCTATGAGTGCTCAGAACAGACCAGAGACTTGTGGAACATATGGACACCACATTTCAGTATATAGCAGACACTTTCCTTCTCAGAATAGCTACAAGGGTTAAGAGATTTAAGATAGCAGTACTCAAGGAAAAAAATGAAAAAAAAAAAAAAAAACTTTTTCAAATTTTGGTAATGAATACATTTGAGGCCCTGGCTCAGGAGAGTTGTCAGTGAGCAGCTTAATGCATGCAGTGCTCTATAACCTTCAGCTTTCAGAACTGGTCCAGCATGCTCCAGCACTCTCCAGACCTTGCCTGCCTCAGACAATGGGTCTTGTCACCTCAGCAATAACCATTCTCCATTCCTCCTCAGTCTTCTGTGCTATCGGAGTGACTCCATTCACAAAACTAGCCAGATGCACTCACGCACGCACACACGCAGTCAGATCAAAGCCATAACCTGAAAACACACTATTTGAGCGGATGCCTCTGGAATCTTCTCCCTCACCTCTCTCAACATGCACACAGCTTCCCAGAGGCACATACCAGGCCCGGCCTGCTCAAGGCTGGCTGTGCTGCTCTAACTCCTGGCTCTCACTCAGTGCTCACTGGGGATGCTTAGCTCTGGGAAGCCTCTTGCCAGGGCTTTCCTGGTGCTGCCTAGCTATTCCTGTGACCCTTCCCATCTCAGAGGCTCACTTGGTTTCTGTCATGTGTGTCACCGAGTGGTGTGTCCTCCCAGGAGCATGTGAATCATGAGTGCAGAGGTACTGCTCACCATTGGACCATCACTGCTGAGAGAGTCTGGCACCACAAAGGTGTTGGTTCATCAAATCCTTACTGAGTGAGCTCTAATCCCCACCTGTGGAGGATCCCATGGGCCACTTCATTTTCATGAGAGAACAGTGTGCTTCAGGCCGTGAGTGCACTTGGTGCCATTTCCTTCTCACCTGAGGGTGGATGTGAGACGCGTGCGTGCAGCAGGAAATCACCAGCGTGGCCTTCTCCTCCCCACAGAGGAAAGCATATGTGGAAATGTGTCTACAATGCTCCTGAAGGGAGGCAGGCTGGAACTTATTCTTCCCAACTCTTCTTAGAGGACGGGAATCAACTTGGGGACAGAGCTCGGAGCTGCCTGGTCCCCTCCCTCTCCCATGACCAAGCAGCTGTAGGCCCACCACCTAGCTTCTATATTGCCGGGGCTCATCACTGCACCAGCCAGGATGCTTCACTGCTGAGGCGACGCCATCACAGAGGGACAGAGGGTGGAAGGGGTACCCTCTCACAGCATGGGAGCGCAGGAGGAACTGAGACAAGGACACTGAGTGAAGACAGACTTGACAGATGAGGACAGGCTTGTCGGAACCAGAAAACACGAATACACAGTGTCAGAGAAATCCTGGATGGTCTCTAGGAAACATGTTGCCACCGATAACTGCGACAAAATATAATTCCACCCACATGTGGTTCTGGATATGGAGATTCAAGTTGCTACACAAATGCTAACGAGGAAAAACATTACCAAAACCACTTTGGAGTCCTGTGGAGAGGCCGAGCGCAGGCTCTACATATTTGTAAAGGAAGGGAAGGCAGAGCACTTACGGAAGAACCTGGATATTAATTGTAATTTGAATAATCATTAATATTTTCACAACCAAGAAACCATCCCTATTTCTGACGAGTGAGTAAGAAGGGGAGAAAGAAAGCAAGTATGAGAAAATACAAAACCAACCAACAACAACAAACAACTACAATGGAAGGGTGCTTCAATTTTATTAAAGTTAACGCTCCTGGTGTTTCAAAAACAGTCAAACACGAACATGTCATGAAGAGGATTTCAGCAAAACTCACAACTTCTGCAGCTTGTATCTACATCTGACCGACGACCCACCCTGCAAAGAACTGCTATGCAGAGAGCAGCAGCCCTTCACACACAGGGATAAAGAAATCAGAAAAGGCAGGAAAGATAGACATTCTACTAAGGAGCTTTCTAATGGCAAACACCTGAAAGGACGCCAACATCCCCAGCCACCACCGGGAAAACAAATGTTAGAACCACCGTGGTGGGCTGGCTTGACATGTGGACGTGACAACCGCACGCATGCGCAGTCCTCGCCTAGCACTGACTAGGTCCTGGAAAACTGTTCGCCAGCTTCACATAGACCAATCACATGGCAGCATTACTCTTGCTCATGTGCACAAGGGAAATGAAAACTTACGTTTACATGGAAACCTGTTCAAACTGCTCACAGCAGCTTTACCTGGAATAGCTGGGGCTCAAAGCAGCCCCCATCCTGCAGTGGGTGAACGTTTGAATTTAACAGTTAATTAATGTAGTGCCTACAAGTCTCTCTAGAGAACAGTGTGGCATGAATGACGCTCACCCTGAAGGTTTCATTTACACAGTAGTTTTTAAAAAACAAAATATTTGGAGATGGAGACCAGACTGGCAGTCAGAAAGCCTTGGTTCTGGGAATCCTACCTTGGCCCCTGCTCTGGGTTGGATGCGCCCCTGAGGCTCCTATGTGGAAGGTTTGCTCCCCTGCAGGTTCATGTGCTGTTTGGGAAGGCTGTGGAGTCTTTAGGTCTCCTGAGATAGGACTTGGGGGTGGGGGTGGGATATGGGGTACAGCCTGGCCCTGCTTCCGGTCTCCCACTGCCTGGTGCTCTCTGGCTCGCTGCTGTCCCAGCTGCCAAGCGTCAGCGCCATGATTCACTGCACACCTTAAACCATGAACCAGGACAAACCCTTCCGCCACAAGTCACTTCAGCAAGGTGCTTGGCCACTGTGATAGACATGTAACTGTCAGTCACCATGTGGGCGTTTTCAGAGTTGGGCCCTGCAGAGGGAACAACCATGAGGGTCAGCTTCACCCTGGATGAGGCTGTGGATAAATTCATAACCAGATGGACGATTAGTTGGCAGGATCTCTCTAGAGGACGTGTGGGGGTGCACTCTGAAGAGAGTGTCTTGTCTTAGTCCCTCCGTCCCACTCCCTGATCTACAGCCACTGTGGGATGCAGTTTCCTCCACCACAGGCAGGTGCCCTGGCCATGTTCTGCCTGGTCTCAGGCTGAGAGCAGCAGAGCTAGCTGAAACCTCAGACCACGAGCCAAGCAAACGTTTCCCACTTGGGCTGTTGGGCACTTCACCACAGTGATGAAGAGATAATCAACACACACCTTGATTTCAGGACATACAACCTGAACTGGCCCTGATTCCCAAAGGGTCATGGAGGCTACATCTGTCACCTGACAAAGAGACTGGGGACAGAGTTACAAGTGGGACCCGCGGCAATGGAACAGTGCTGTGTCCCCACTATGGCTATGACATGTAGACCCACACATGCAATGACACTGCAGAGAACAATACAGATACACGCACAACACACAGACTCTCTCTCTCTCTCTCTCTCTCACACACACACACACACGCACACGCACACACACACACACACACACACAGACTCACACACACACACACACACACACACGCACGCAGAGCACGAGGTCAGTGGATTCCATGACTGTCTGACACGCCACAGTTCTGTAAACATTCCCCTTAGAGGAAACTGGATAAGCAGTCCATGAAATCTTGCACATATAATTACAATCATGCTTGAGTCTATAATTATTATAATAAAGAACTCAACTTAAACTCTGTGAGACCGCTGCACTGACTTGGATGGAGGAGATGCCTTTCCCCCAATCCTTGATGCAGGAGACAGGGAGGGAACGACGGAGTAAAGTAAAAAAAAAAAAAAAAAAAGTATGTGGTTCAGTGAATGCTTAGTTAAAACCCATCAGATTTACATAAAATACCTGCTGATAATAGTCCTCTTACTAAGGTGGCAATTGGCCAGAGTTATTTATTCTGCATGGTAGGTAGACAGAGATATAGAAAAGTTATCTTTTCATAGTAGGAGCAATTATATTTAGGGTCAGCACAATCATACCAACCTCAAGGCAAAACCAACGACTATCCCACGTAGCTTAGTTGGAAGACTAATAAGAAGATGGTACTATTTGATTATTGTGACCAGTTAGTGAATTTGTATAAGCAACATGCAGAGCTTCATGACCTCTTGACTGATTTCATTTTGGGGGATTACTGCTTTAAGTCACGTGAGAGAGACAGTTAAAACAGAGTTAGCCCAAAACAGTAACGGACTACAACACACAAAACGACAGGTGCCACTGTGCCTCCAGCACAAGCCTCACACATCCTGCTGTTGAGAAGAGGAGTGGCTCACCGCAGCTCCCCAGCTACAGAGAAAAGTAAACAGAGATCATACGTCAATGTGCACTCACTGGCTCGGCGGTGTGAAACTTCACCAAGCATCTTCAATGGAGTCCTGCCTCTAGGAGACACCTCCTGCTCAGCTGTACAGTGGAGTTTTATCAGCTCCCCCTTATGGAACTGATGTTGGTCTGACATCTGACACCCATAGCTGCCTGAAAATCACCTTTACTTTATAAAGTCAAATATCGATCTCCACCAATGTATACCTCGTGCCTGCTCATGTCTTATTCTCCCATCCAAGTATGAACAAGGTCCAGGTGGTGTGGCCACAGACACATCTGATTTTCAGAGCAGACGGGCAGAGACGCTCTGTTCTCTTTGCAGCTGACTTGGCTGCAGCCTGACTGTGCATCTTCCATATGACCCAGAACCACAGTGATGCCAACACTGAGCACAGTGTTTCTCCCATTCTGAGAAACTGTCAGCAGAGGGGGGGACTGCTAACACTCGTGGCACCAAGTCATAATTTGGGGGAAGGCAGGAAAAATGAGAAAAGCCATGTTTGGACTAGATCTTGAGGTGTAGGGAAGGGGGTCCTCAAGGAGCTCCTCTGATAAGCAAAACTTAGGTGGGAGAGAATTTCCAGCCATAGGAAATGCAAGCAAAGACACCTAGACAGGCGATAAAGAGCATGGTGGTGCCCATGCAAGGTCTGTATGCAGCAAGGAAGCTAGCAAGCAAGAGGCGGATGTAAGCAAAGGCTCCAAAGGAAGGGCCCACCAGCAGTTGACCAGAGAGCCAGGTAAGGAAGAAACAAGCACCAAAAAAATGGGGAAACTTCAAGCACGTGTGTAGCTTCAAAGTGCAGAGCAGTGAAAACTACATCCAGGCAGGGACAGGAGAGCACTGCCTATCCCTCCTCCAAGGTGGAGTCTGTGAAGTGATGGCAGGTCAGAGCACACAGACACCTGTGCACGGCTGCCCGCTGTAATCACACCAAGTTTATGTCCAGGCCTCCTTAGGAATTGACTCCCTGTTTAGTTTTTCTAGTGTCCAATCCAGTTTAAAACAATCTCTCCTTCTATAGATCGACATTCCATATAGAACAATTCTGCTCAATGTTAAGGTCACACAAGTGTGGTCAATACTCAAGTTTGAAACTCGGAGCAGCTTCCTGCTTCAACACTAGTTCAGGCTGACTGTGCAGCGACATCCCTCAGACGGTATAATGAAGGACACACTTAAAAACGTTCAGGCCACTGCGGCCCTATAGAGCTACAGACTGAATGGGCCGCCCACCTCTTTGGTGCTTTGTTGAAACCCCAGCTCCCAGGGTGACCATGTCTGAAGACAGGGTCAGAGGATAACTAAGGCGACAGACATCCACAGCAGTGTGCTCCTGGTTCTGGATCCACACCCTAGTGAACGGGCATCACGACGCCCATGCACTGAGTGTGGGACTCAGACCTACCTGCTGTACCAGCACCTTCATCCTGGACTCCCAGCCCCTGGAACGGTAGGTGGATGACTTCCTGTTGGTTTAGTCCCTGGGCAGCAGTATGCTACTCACTGCACCAGCGGACTGTCACCAAACTGGCGGACAACAGGGGCCCACAGACCGGTGTGTTTACAGCACTGCAGCATTAGACTTCAAAAGCTTCAACATGCTTATCTCAAAGCACTGAAAACAGACACTCGCTGTACCTTCCAACCCTCTGCAGACTGCACCTGCAGCAAAGGTGGCACGCAGTCCATGGGTGTCTTAGAAAAAAGCACTACTAAATATTGAACACAGAACTCCAAATTAGGATATTAATTTCAAACACAAGAAAGCAGATGCACACTGTGGGGTCGGGCTAACAGTCAGGCTCTGCTCCTATCTCATCATCAGAGTGCAGGTTCTACAGAATTAACAGCCTTGTTTACAGCTCAGTAATGACAGCCACGGTGCTCATGGCAATTGAATTACAAACTCACAACTGGACAATTCCTTCTCCATCGGTGGAGAATGTCCACTAAACTCATAAAAGGGACTCCCTCAGGGCAGTGGGTCAAACCCTCCTGATGCTGCAGCCCTTTAATACAATTTCTCATTTGTGGTGACCAACCATAAAATTATTTTGTCACTACTTTATAACTGTTACTTTTCTACTGTTATTAATTGTAATATAAATATCTGATATGCAACCATACACACACACATACACACACACACAGAGAGCGGTTGTGACCCACAGGTTGAGAACCACTGCTTAGATGTTGATGTGGTCAGACAAATAAAGCCTTTTTGGTCATCCTGGTGTGAGGGAAGATTTGTAACTCCAGAACAAGCTGCAAGAAACCAGATGGCTCCTCTGAACCTGGAGTTACAAGTGGTTGTCAACCTCTATATGGGTGCTAGGAATTGCACCTGGGTCCCCTGGGAAAGTGGCCAAGGCTTTAAAACACTGAGCCATCTCTCCAGCCCTGGAACTGTGTTCTTCATTCCACTCATGGTGTGCTGATGGATGCCAGAGAGAACCATAGTCCCCTTTTCCAGGCCATTCCCAGAGTCTGTAACCTTCCTGACATGTTGCCTCATTCCAACTGTTTCTTACTGGATTGCTTAAGGTCTTGTCTACAGAAGAGCATGCAGGCTGTCTGTCATTCAGTAGTCCACTTCTTTGCAGTGTGTGTTCTGTCCAGTGTCCTTGACTGAACACATCGAGCCTTCCAGAACCGGATCAAGCTTGAGTTGCCATCTTTTTCCCGTTCCTGATCTCAGGCAGTGTCCAGCCTTACGCCACTGAGTGTGACTTTAGCTGTGGGGCACTTTGCTGTTTCTGATAGAGAAGCCCCTCTGTGTAGACCCCTAAAAGCAGTCTTGTTGTGGTGAAGGGACAGGAGCACTGAGAGCTGAGGCTCTTCACACATTCCACTCCGGTCTGCTGTCAAGATCAACAAGGCAGGCTCTCACAGAGCTTGGTCACTTCAAGCCTTAGCTTTTCTACCAACTATTTCTTCTAGATCGAGGTCTCCTGGCTGTACATGGTGTCAGCATGATCTCCCCACCAGGAGCAATTTATTCTATTTGTTTTATGACAGAATTATCGCTCTGGTCTGAGAGACAGGCAGTGTACACACACTTACATATCCACCCAGGGATTTTTTTTTTTTTTTTTTTTTTTTGGTTTTTCGAGACAGGGTTTCTCTGTGTAGCCCTAGCTGTCCTGGAACTCACTCTGTAGACCAGGCTGGCCTCGAACTCAGAAATCTGCCTGCCTCTGCCTCCCAAGTGCTGGGATTAAAGGCGTGCGCCACCACTGCCCGGCTGTGCCACCACTGCCTGGCTCCACCCAGGGATATTAAAGAGTCAGGAAAGTCTGTGCAGAGGACCGACGGTAACGAGTACCAACAGAGTTTCCGCAGTCAGAGATGATGGACATACAGACAATAAAATAATCTCTCCCATTTGAGATTCATGCTCAGAGTTAGTAACACACTCATTGTCCTGTTCAGTCACCAAATCTTTGAGTCTCTCCATATTTTATTAGTCTCAGTCATTAACCATCACTTTTGACAACTTCTTCACTAGACTCAAAGTCATAGCATGTGCGATTATTTTGGGAGACAATACCTCTGTGGAGCACTGCCTCTTGCTGCCAGCCCTGAAGAGCACTCATCACAGAGCAGAGCAAGGTAAAGAACTAATCAGCCAGAAGAAAATCTACTCGGAGCATCTTGATGGGGAAATAATTCCAGCAAGGGCTAACTGAAAACCACAGAAAGAGCACTGTGTCCTACAGTGCCACAAAACTTAAAAGAACCCAACCCAAGTTATTGTGGTGTGGTGGCAACAAAGCAGACACACAGAGGCTTTGGGGGAATTCCTGTCAGACAAATGTGGCCACTTCCTAAAACTTCATCAAGCTCAATACCCACAACATATGTGAACATGTATATATGCATGCCTGTATGTATGTATGTATACATGGACACATGCCATGCATACAGGACCCACCCACCTGCCTGCCTACCTACACATGCTGTACTTCAGGCTGAAACAACTTGGATATTTCTTTAGATTGCCGCACAGACATTACCCAGCAGCCGCGCCCTTCTCTGAGCCTCCTTTTAAGCACTAATAGAGATCCGTATGTTCTTTCAGGGTCTAAAATAAATTGATATTTTACTTCAACAATATGAATAATACATTTCTAAGAGAAACATATTCTAGGAGAAAATGCATGCATCCACATACAGTGAACACACAGTCACCAACACAAGCACAATACACACAAGCATGCACACGTGCATGTATGCACACACACTCAATACTGCTCTTCAATGGATACAGGATTTAAATCATGGACAAGTCTGTGTGATGAATTTTGTGGGAAGGTTTTTACATTTGTCAATGGCTGTATATTTATAAAAATTTAATTTCAGAATTCCCTTTATTCATTCAAATTACTGTACCATGTCTGGCATGGGCACTATGGACCATATATCAAGAGTTACTATGATATTAACCAGAACAGATTTTGAGGAGACCTAGTTATAAAACAGAGTACGAGTAATTCATATAATATTAAAAATATCATAAACTAAACAGAAAATGACGTACTTTTCTTAGTTCATCAGTGAATATATTATGCTGAAATCAAAATTGTACAAAACCACCAAAATAAATGCATTTTTCCAGACATGAAGATATTGTCCCAGAGCTCTGGATTGTAGTGCGATAGTGTGTAGTGTAGGGCCAACCACATAACTCCTAGTACAGCCTCTAAACACAAGATCTCAGAAACCAAAAACCAGACCCACGGTGGAGGGCCCATGACTCGGCCCTGCACACAATTAAGAGACAGGCCTTGACCGTGGTGATAAATGCCCAAATCCAGCAGGAGCAGCCCTGGGCCTGCATTTAAATGGGAACTCAAATCTGACACCAACAGTTGTAGTGCGGGAGCAGAGGTACCCCAACAAATCATCTCCAGTGAGGAGCCACTGGGGACACCACGGGACACAGCCTCCTGGAGACTGAGTGCTTGGAGCCACATGGAACTAAGACCTGTGCATGCAGTGTGGCTGACTACCAGCTCTGGGAGAAAAGACACACAAATACATGTAACCTCGCAATCCCAATCCCCCCCCCCCACTCACACACACACACACACACACACACACACACGTCTGCAGTCACAATATAGGCCTTCTAACTTCTGATTATACCCACCATATTCCAGTAATTTGAAGAAAAAAAAACCAAAACAAAATAGCAAACTCCTGAGAACATCTACAGCATACTAAATCCTTACAGTGAGCAAACTGTTTCAACTTACTTTTTTTTTTTTTCTCCTTTGAGACAGGAACTCACTATGCAGCCCAGGCTGACCTGGAGCTATCTAGACTGAGCTAGACTTGCTCTCACAATCCTCAGCCTCAGCCTCCTGTCTCCTGGGCTCAGCAGTAGTGTGCAAGCTGCCAGGTCTGGTCTTAACCCTGTTTAAATTCTAAGCCTTGGTTTATTTTATTCTAAGACTACAGCAAGACCCACATCATCTTAATGTTAGTTTATAGGTTAGCATAGCCTAAAGTGTTGTTTAATAAGAATGAAGGTGAGACAGGCCTTTTGTGGCTCAGATACACTTATCTTTTGATGTGCATGCTAAGGGCTTCTTCTTACATTAATATTTTAAAATAAGAAATAAAAGCTACTGTATGATATTCCTGCTTTCTAAATTGTATAAATATATATAGCAGGTCTCAAAAATAAAAATATAACGTGTGATCTCACAATTCTGTCGTTTCCATGGTAATTAAAACATAACGAAGGAGTCGACAGCTGTCCAAGTCTGGTGATGTTTCACCCAGTAAACAGAAATGATCCCAAGAGTCAGCATGGATGTGGCCCTGTCCGTACCCTGCCAAATTCATCTGCCAGACCCAAGACACCTGTGCCTTGGCAACAAGAACAGGAACGGCATCATGACCAGGCAAGGCCAGAGTGTCAGAGCTGCGCCCAGTTTCAGCACAGATCAGCAGACGCCAAGGGAAAGGATTCAGCTGCCTACACTTGCCCTCACTCTAACAGCAGCATCTAAGCCTCAAATACACCAACTCAGTGACCATCACTGCCTTACCATCAGTACAGGACTGAGCTTACATTCAGTATGAGAAGACAGGAGACAGAGTGGATGGAAGGAAAGACCTATTCCTGAGCAATCTGAGCCAGTGGGAAAGCCAGGCGCGGTGGAGCTCCTGGGAGCTCATCTTGTCTCTTGGTGAAGCATGACCCACACTCTGCGTGCTGCATCCTGTGTGCCTCCGTTCCACTGGGTATGCACTCTCTGCACCCTGCCTGTATGACTTGTGGCAAAGTCAGGGCCAGAGTCCAAAGCGGCTCAATATGTCTTTGCTCATTCCCAGGCCAAGGCATCATCAAAACGCCTGAGAACAGAGCAAGATGGAGAACCACGACAGGGACTGTCACATTGCAGCTGGCTGGTTCATATAAGAAAAAAATATCTCAGTTATCAAAGGAAATCCAGAAGGGAGCTTGGGCAAGGAGGAGGTAAGTCCAGCAGAGAAGGGAATGTGGGTGGGCTAAGAGCTGGAAAGACAGGCAGTCTATCAGAGAATCATCCCCAGGAGCTCCTCTGGAGGAGTCTGCCCGCGGGCGGGTCAGCGTGGATCCACTGCCATTCACTTAATCCTCAAGCTTATTCTTAAAAGTTTCAAAGGCTCAATGCAACACCTTTGCTGAGGTGTGCTGGGAAAAACAAAAACAAAACAAAACCCAACGCGATTCTCTGCCCAAAGCTTCTGGTCTTAGGACAGTTCTAATGGGTCTGCTCTTATTTTTTAACCTAATAAATCCACAAGTAGACTGATCCTTTGCTTTGGCCTCAGCCCAATCCCAAAGCCAGTGAAAGCAAGGCAGAATGTCTGTAGTCCATAAGAAAGCAAGGCAGAATGTCTGTTGTTATCATAAGCAGTTGTCAGTTTTTGCTCTTGTCAAACTGCTGGTACCACTGGGCCAGACTTGAGGCAGCAGGCATGCTAATCACCTTCCTCAGCCTGTCAATCATTCATGGTACAAGAATTTCTTAGAAAAGGTCAACCCTGCTTTGTGCACCACCATAGGCTGTACATTCTAAAGCTTACTAGCATCAGGTCAGCTGACATACGCACTACTTAACATAAAACACCCCTGAAATTGCCAGTGAAATTCTTATCTGTACGAAACAATTAAGTAAGAAGCAAATGCTCTACAGCCTGCTCTCTAATCACTGTGATTAACTGTGCTCGCTTCTGCACTTTACCCATAGAAGCACTGACAGGGAGCCAGGCACACGGGCTGTGCAGCAGGGACTCGTGACTGGTACACTAGAGTGGAAGGCCTTGAACCTTCTGAATTCTGAATCATGTGACTGCATTACTCTCACAGATGACCCACACGGATTAAAGGAAAGCACGCTCCTGTCTGGAAATGCCTCTCCAGTTTCCACATGCTTTTGACTGACATCAAAATGAAATGGTGTCAAAAGACAGATACCAAGAAACATGAAATGAGGCTTCCTACTGGTAACCATGTGAAAACACAGAGGCTGGAGCTGGCTCAGTGGGTAAAGTAGCCTCTGTGCAAGTGTGTGGCTGTGAGTTTAAATCCCCAGAGCACTCCTAAAGACAGATGTGGGAGCACACACCTGTAATCCCCGAATCCCATCAGCAGAGACGGATCAGCAAACCTGGGGTGCACAGCAGCAAACAAGAGTGTCGCGAGGTGGAAGGTGAGGAGTGTCACCTGTGACTGTCTGACAGCCACACATATGCTATGTCGTGCATGTGCCTGCACCCGCACACACAGATTCTCCTTGAGGAGCACAGTTTCTCTAAAAGCCTAGACTAAGCTGGTGTAATACAAGAGAGTTGAGCAGGAATGTCTGGGAACAGTCCTTCCTCTCAGTGATAAAATGACCAGCTGACACCTTCTGTTATCTCACTTGTGAGTTTGCACACGTGTGTGAGTGTTACTGTGTGTGTGTGTGTGTGTGTGTGTGTGTTGTATGTAAGTATATGTGTGTGTATGGTATATGTCAGTGTGTGTGAGTGTGTTGGTGAATGTGTGTATGGTGTATGTGAGTGTGTGTGTGTGTGTGTGTGTGTGTGTGTGTGTAGCTGCAACCTAGGCCACATTCCTAGCAGTGAATGAGTTCTCTGAAGGAGGGCTGGGAATGGGAGCAACACAGCAAATTCCAAGTCTAGGAATTGTGCTAAAGCCCCAAGGATAAGGTGCTCAAAGACAGCACTGCAGGTGGCCTGGGTGGGTCAGACTGCCCATGGTAAGAAGCAGAGGTGGAGGTGGAGGCGGGGGGTGGGGGGTGGGGGGAGAGAGAGAGAGAGAGAGAGAGAGAGAGAGAGAGAGAGAGAGAGAGAGAGATAGGCGCGCAGAGGGCAGAAGCACTGAAATAAGAGGTGCCCAATTCGGGCAGGATGTATATTACAGCAATCTCAGGGCAACTCTAACGCGGGGACAGCAGGGATGTGAGCACTCAGCACGGGGCGGCACCTGGCTGCTTTTTCTTTCTGCTCCTTTCTGTGGCTGGTCACACTGACCATTCACAAACTGCTCTCCCCGCCCCCACCTCACCCTGACTGTGGCTCCTTCAGCGAGTTCCTCGCACCGGTAGCCACATCAGGGGCTTCATTATCAGCACAGATGGTGCCAATTAGCTCCTGTGTGAGGCTTTGACAAGGAAAGAGCCGCGGAAGCCTGTGTGGTCACCCAGGCATGAGGGCCAGTGGCTTAGGGGCAGCAGTGTCTTTATCTTTTGCAGCTCATCATCCACCTGTGCTCAATCTGTCAGAAGGCAGTCTTGAATTTCGGGCTCAGCTCAAGCCCAACTTACAACACACACACACACACACACACACACACACACACACACGCACGTACAAGTATGTTACACACACACAGAGGCACACACGTACACATGCACTTTCAGTTGAACATTCATTTTTTCTTTTACCCAATATATGTAACACGAGAAATTCAGACACTTTGTCTTTCTTGGCACTTAACATCAGAAAGCTGTAGTCCATTGGAATAACTCTGAACACTCGGTCCTGGAAAAGTGCTTTATTAGCCGGGGACAGATTACGGCGGCAGCATCTCACACACACTGCCATTCTGCTAACTTCTGGGCTGGTCCTATCTGCATCATGGCACCTTGGGGTCCACAAAAGAAGCCAAAGCCCCTGTGAAGCTACTAAGCAATGGATCTGCTGAAGGAACGGAGTGACAGAGGCTCCGCAGAGCAAAGCAATGCAAATCCAACACGTTAAAGTGGCAGGATCATGAGCTGCTGAAGCAGTGCCTGGCCAGACCCAACCAACAGTTTTAACATTTAAAGAGCATTTAAACCAAGGTGAAACCTCAGAAATGAGCCCTGAGATGGTCATTCTGAAGTGCCAGCCTTCCTGAGGAGGGAAGAGGAATAATTATCTTTCCTCTAGAATAGAACCTCAGCCAGGGTTTTGATGAAATCACCTGGTTGCGTAAGAGAAGGCTGAACAGGAAATCACTGCTCTGCAGAAGCCACTCCTGTACCACTGGTTACTGCAGCAGCTCTGCAGAAACACATGGCAGGTGCTAAGAGCTGGGACCAGAGAGGTGGAGCTGCCAAAGAACGCAGCAACGGGAAGAAGACAGACCTGGGGAGCTGTGGGATCAGACATGGGGAGAGCCGTCAGCATGCACAACTGTACCTCCCATGGCTGTGCACAGGGATGGAGGTCAAACTCCTAGTGGGAAACATACAGTGAGCTCACATTGCCATGGAAAATAGAAAGCAAGGCTGTAAGAGGCCACCCTACCCATTCCTCACCCCCCAACTTATACCCTCACTGATGTCAAGACAGCCCTCATGTTCTGGTCCACCCTCCTCTCACTCCTGCTCCTTTCAAGGTATCTCTGGCCACACAAAGCCCCTCACTGCTCCAGCACAATTATAAATGGCAGAGATTCCTTAGGAGCTTCAAGATGTCTTTTAGTTTTCTGGAATAAAATGTGTTTCCTAATCCCTGGGGGGAAAACAAACAAACTGAAACCCAAAATGTTCTCTTGTTCTTCTGTTCCCCAGAATAAGACAGCAGCAAGTGTAACCTAGAACCTTAGGTAAACAGGGGCTCAGCAGGAACTACTGCATTTCTCCTGTTACGTGGTGGGGGGGGTGGGGGGTGGGGTTGGTGGCGCACACGCACAGAGAGAGAGAGAGAGAGAGAGAGAGAGAGAGAGAGAGAGACAGAGAGAAAGAGAGAGAGAGCCCAGAGCAGGCTAAGAGGCAGTGACCAGTAAGTGTCCTCACAGCTAGACAGCCCACTCTCTGCAGAGTCTATGATTCCCTAAGGATCCATCTGCTGCTCTCCTGCTTCACAGAAGGACTCTGACACTCTGGGCCTCCCAGTTCTTACATTTTTACCTTAGTATATTTTCTGAAACCATGCTACTGTGAATGAGAAAATATCACTTCCGAAGTGAGGGGCTTTCCTTTGCCTATATTTTAGGGCAAGAAATAATGTTAACCACCATAATACCTTAAAAATGCAAAATAATCTAAAAATAAAAAGTGTCATGAAAATCATACTTAACAAAAGAGTATTCACTAACCCTAAGTTTTGAAGTCTCTGGGTGGTCAACAAAGCAGACATCTGCCATTCCTGCAGGGACTAAAGGACAACCCTCAAAAGAGCAGTCCCCAGGAAGCCCATTCAGATGGCACAAGGAAAACAAGCAATTCTTCAGGATCAAAACAGTTTACTCAGATGAGAATCACAGACCTGTGCACCTGTGTGTAATGTGGGGTGCACGCATGAGGAAGTGTCTTGTTGAGTTCGGAAGTGCAGCTCATCATGCAGGAAGCCAGGGCAGCTCATCATGCAGGAAGCCAGGGCAGGAGCACCTGGCAGCTACAGGAACGCGGCTGCTCAGTGGCTGCCTCCTCTTCCTCTTTCTAGTCAGTCTGGGACCCCAGCCCGCGATGGCGTCACCCATACTCGGGACCTCAGCTCGGGATGGCGTCACCCACACTCAGGACCCCAGCCTGTGATGGTGCAGTCCACACTCAGAACCCCAGCCCGATGGCACTGTCCACACTCGGGGGAAGGTCCTCCTTCAGTTGTACCTTTCTGGAAACCAGAGGTGATTGTAAATCCCAGACAGCTAGCAATCAACCTTAACCATTACAGCCTCTAAGGCAGTGACTGGGTTTCCAAGGTTTCACAAGTAAAACCTTGACAGGCACTTGGCAGCAGTGTGAAGCCATAGGAGAGTGTGCCCAGATTTTTATGGTTTCTCTCTCATAACTTTAACTGTCTCGTCCTTATCCTGTCTGATAGCGATTTGTCTCTGTGGAGTCCTTCCAAAGGTTTTCACTGCAGTGACAGCTCTACTTTACCAAAAGGTTTTCACTGCCGTGATGGCTTTTCTACTTAAGCACTTGCTTTTCATCAGTTTTCATTTCATTTAATTAAATTATATCAATTAAAGTAACAAGAATGCCGAGCAAAAAAAAAGATTTGTTTGGTGGTGGCGGTGGTGGGGTATCTCTCTTCATAAGCACTTAGCAAGCAGACACTGTCCCCAGAGCCTACATCCCAACTATTTCTAGAAGCTGGGCGAGCCTACACCAGCACCCTCCAGCAGGCATGGAGATCAGGCCATCTGGGAATGGGACTAGAGAAGAGGCCTCCTACCACACTGGGGTTTCTCTCTTGGGCAAGTCCGGGGATACTCCCGAGCTAGGCCCATGTCCTATTAATATCTGGTATGTTTTAAGCATAAAATAAATATCTATCTGATGGAAGAGCCTACCCTGCCTGCCTTTAATCGTCTCAAGCCAACCACAAAACACAGAGCCACATTTTAACTGGATAAAAACTAAAGATGGGGCAGCCTAGAGTAACACTCGAAAACATCAAAAAAGACCAGCAAGAATAAACAAACAGAATGGGAAGACAGGCTGGGTGTGGTGACTCACAACTGTGGGCTATCTCATAACCCTGTCTCAAAACCAAAGCCCAAATGTTGGGGGGAAATCTAGCTCATGATTCCATCCAAAAAGACCCAAATTGAAGAGCCAGAACCCAACACATGCAAAACAAAAACCAAAAACAAAACAAAAACCAAACCCAAAACCTGGGAAGTGGAAACCAAGAACCAACAGTACAGTTGACTGTTGGCTCTTCCTAGTCAAGCTTGCAATTAAATCATCAGAATTTAATAAAGCCCATCACAACGAATTTGTGTTTCTGAAAAGAACAGTGTCAGCTGACAAATATTGAGTAGCTAATCTTTTTGCTGGCATTTCAATTTATCACAACAAGCAGAGAATGCATTTGAACTCACTAAAAGACAAAGAACTATGGGGGTTGTAGGTGTCCAAGAGCTGACCAGTGTGGGTGCTGGGAACTGAACTTGGGTCCTCTGCAAGAGCGGTAATGTGATCTTAACCTCTGAGCCATCTCTCCAGCTCCCACCTACCATGTTTTAATTTTATAGTTTATTCTTACAAATAATAGAATTTTAAGATTTTTGCCTAGAGGTTTTCTTAATATGCTTCCAAACAATACAGTCAGCAAGTTTATCAATTACAACTCTGAAATTCATTCTCAGATAACTGTCACAAAGAGCGTGGAGAGGGAAAAACTGGGATTCATTTGCCCTTGTACCAGTTCTTAGTAAGGACTGTTTCATCGCTTGAAACCATTCATGAAGTGACTTGGCACACACCTGTCAGCCCCTGGGGATCTTTGGTCCTTGAACAGGCCCTGGGGAGCTCCATCTTGGAGAGGAAACAATGGAGATTAGACAGTTACGTGAGCATCCTGCTAACTGCATGAAGGCCACCCGGTGTCCTATGGTGGAAGGAGACCCAGGGCAGGTGGAAGGCAGGGGGAAAGGCTTTGCCATCCACTGAGAGCCTTTCCCACCTCAGAGGACAACCATGGTCAGAATATCAGCCTGGAAAAACAGCACCTGAGCAGACAGTATGGATGTGCCATTACTTTCTTGTGGCTGTTGACAGAATGCCTGAGGTAAAGGGGTGAAGGGAGGAGGAATTTTCTTTGGCTCATGGTTTAGAGGGTTCAGTTCATGGCTGCCTCACTCCATGTGCTTGGGAAGAACATCCTGGTAGCAGAAACATGAGGTAGAAGCTATTCTCCACTTCTTAGTGGACAGGAAGCAAAGAGAAAGGTCACACAGGAAGAAACCAGAACATCGTATCACATGACCCCAGGAACGTAGTTACACTAAATTGGCCTCGTCTCCAACCTTTCACCACTGCCCAATAATGCCATTACATTACAAACCTATGTTTATAGCAGGGTCCTTCTGATCTCCTCAAGTCTGAAGACACCCTCACAGACACACCCAGAGTGTGTGTCACTAAATCCAGGGAATAAAGTCTAAGTGTTTCTGAGGGGCAAAAAAGAGGCAGAGGGAGCACAACAAGCCTAGTGGGGACTGGTTGTAAGTGCCCTGGTGAGAACTACTGAACAGCATATTGTAGTGAGAAATCTGGAATTTGGGGTTCTTTTAAAACAACAGAAACATTGTAAGAATATGTTTTTGTTTAATCCCAGGTCTGGGGATATGGGGTTGCTTCTCAGCAACTGACTATGATTTGCCTCAGGCTTTAGCAGGGAGTGATTCTGCTAGCTCCATCCCCTGGCGTGTGATGCTTGGAATTCTGGGAATTTTTCAGAGGGTATATAAATGCTAGAGTCCAGAGAGCCAGGGTGGGTTGTTGATTGTTTGTTTGGGGGTGGTTGCAGTTTGTTAGGTAGTCGTACACAAAGAAGGAAAAAGAAAGAAGGTAGAAGAAAGAAGAGGAGGAGGAAGAGAAAGAAGAGGAGGAAGAAGAAGAGGAGGAGGAAGAGGAGAAAGAAGAAGAAGAAGAAGAAGAAGAAGAAGAAGAAGAAGAAGAAGAAGAAATAATTAGATATCTAGATATCCTGACTGTGAAGAAATAATTAGATATCTAGATATCCTGACTGTGAAGTTCAAACTTGTCCCAAGGCACTCGATGCCCCTAAGCAGCAGGAAAAAGTCTAAGGATAATGTTGCCCCCTTTTGTACCCCTGACTATTCAGGGAGCTCTTTTCTTTCCTCTTTATCCTTTTTCCTCTCTTCTCTAGAGTTTGGGGTTAAAGGAATAGAAAACAGGTAGAGAGGGGTGGGAGATAGGAGAACCCATAAAGTAGCAAAGAACGGCTACAGCACACTTAGTGATGTCACATGTGACATGTGACTGACACTCCGCAGAGCACAGATGAGAAACAGCGGGATCCTAGCTCCAGCCAATGCTGAGAGCCTGGACAGAGTCAGAATCAGCAACAAGGAGCAGTGAGTAAGGGCCAGGAAGGTTGGACTGAGGGGTGGAAGCAAACCCAGCAGGAAAGGAGAAGACAGGGGAGTAGGAAACTAATATGAGGAGCAAACTGCGACCTCAACCATGAAGACCTGAGGCTGGGGAGACACACCCATGGCCCGCACAGGCGCTGGCACTAATGCTGAAAGATGAGACTCACAGAGATCAGAGAAGGGAACCTAAGGTGCTCACTCAGCTACACTATGACTCAGACATCTCTGCTGAAGAACTGATTGTGACAGGGGTGGTACTGCCACACCAGTCACTTCACACCCATCTCCTGTCACAAGGACTCTGTGCTGACTCTCTCACACAAGCAGTCCCCCTCCGATCTCACTGCTACAAGCGGCAGCAAGCCCTGCTCACCCCAAACACTTGTCCCTGCAGGGCAGGCTGACACACCTCAATCCTGCTGAGGACAGGGTGAGTGCTCTAAGAGGTAGCTCAGTGACAGACTCCACAGTAACCAAAGTACACAGCAATCTGTCACTGTGGCCCACCACACTCTAGAAAGGGAGAACACATTCAACAAAAAGGTTAAAGTAAGTAAATCCTGAACAGTTGTCTTCAGTGATCTTACAATTTCATGTCTGAAACTAGGGAAACGCCATCCCCTTTCCTGTGGCCTATGGTACTACACAGAGATGACCTGCAGTTCCGTTTCTACCCAGCAGAGGGCGAGTGCATCATATAACTTATTTCTCCCCACACCCACAAGAAACTGCTTTTAAGGGGAATTTTTCAAACTAGTAGTTAAACATGAACAGAGACAATGGATTCACTAGTCACTAGAACCTACAATGCAGGCAAGCTCCCAGCATGAATCACTGGCTCACTTTTGCCTTAGGGGAACCTCCAGTGTAATGGAGAAATGGCCAGCATTCAGCATGTCGGACTGATACAACCTGATAGAAGCACACAAGACAGCGGGGCATCATTCCACACAGGAATCTGGCCTGTGTGGCCCACTGCTGTCTTTAGGGGCTTCACTGTTCCTGTGCTCCTGCACTTACAGCTGTGGCCCTCGCTGGAAACGACATCAGAGACGAAGGGCTGTCTCAGATGTGAGGTAGCTCCTCAGGAAACTGCTGAACAGTTTGACCTGCGGGCTGAAGTTCATGGTATTTCCAATATCAAACTTTAACCCATAAAGAGGTCACGTCGGCACGCTCTCCCCTCTCGCTCAGGTCACGAGCCATGTCTCTAAGGGCAGCACTAGGTGGCAGTACTCACACAGATGCCACAGCAGGGTTCACTATTGGCCCTTGCGTGATTGGAGGGTGCAGTAAATCCAACTCTTAAAAAAATCCAAGTATCAGAAAAAAGTAAAAGCATGAAACTTATCTGGGGTGTAAGGCCAGGGGACAAGAATAGCCCGACTTTACCACAGGGCGATTTTCTAAAAGGTCTTTGTTCTGCAACAAATCTTAATCATATGAATACACTTGCATGCTAATGACTTTGAAGAGAAATGTAACATTTTACATTACTTTTTTTCATCAATATGTTACATTTTTATTTAAAACATAATTTATGTATTTTTATAATTTACTGTGGCTTTTTGAATTAGCAAAATTTTACTTAGAGACCATGAATAAATACATTAAAGTAAAACATGCTATTATCTGTGAGAAAGACATTTTCAAAAGCTAATAAAAGCCAGTGGTGAAGCTGCCTTGTAACCCCAGCCCTAGATGGAGAGGAAGGAGGATCAGGGTTCAAGGCCACCCTCAGCTACATGGACACTTTGAGGATAACCTACATGGGACCCTGTCTCAAAGAACCAAACAGCAACAAAACCTCAGAAAAGGTTAAAACTATCTAGACTCCAGGGGAAAACAGAGAACAACGCTTTTACTTTATAGAAAGTGTGATACTTTACTTCCTGAAACAAGCGGCACACACTGGAGGGTCCACGTGACTCGTGCACCCGTTACAGAACGGCCTGCACAGCTGAGCTGGCCAAGGTATGCATCGCCTGACAGGCACCTTCTACGTCTGAACTGAATGGCAGCATGGCTTGATAAACTGACACAGTCACACAACCAAAACCTATGTTTCTAATTTATTTCTAATGCTCCATTTTTGTTTACCGAGGCCACATGGCATACAGCTGTCTCAGTAATGCTAGAATAAAACTGGTTGACTTACACTTTATTGTTGTAATGTTATGGCTAACATTTTTACCACAGGGAGGGAACTCTCAGGTGTATGAGCAGCAGTGACTGGAGCCTGGCAGTTTGCAGAGCTGCCCTGAAGTCCGCAGGTTGCCTGAGCCAAGGCAGGAGCACCAGGCCCTGGGTCTTATTAGAGCAGCATCCAACCCAGGAAGGCTGAAACATGCAGTCCAGGAAAGCTCAGAGAAGGGAAGGCAGAAACAGATGGCCAATCCATCCTCCAGCTCCGAACTGCTCTGCTGTGCAGACAGAATGGTTGTCCGGCTTTCTGTGTCTCTCAGGACTGTCACCCCTCCTTGCCACCTGACAACCGGTCCACCTCTTCTGTGGCACTAAAGATCACAGTAGCTGGGAAAGTATCCTCCACATAAATTGTCTTGCAGCACCCAGCCAACCTCTTCTGCACCAAGGTGGTTTGAAGTCAGTCCCCAAAGCATGTTAACTCTGGACTCAGTTAAAAACAACAACAACAACAAAAAACAAACCCAAGAACCAACCAAGTGGCAAAGCTGCAGAGCATTGCTGGCATCACAAGGGCTGCCATAGCCCTGCTGAACGGCCTCTATAAGCCCAGGAAGCTTTCAGGTCTCTCCCTTACCCTCTCTTCTACAGGTAATAAACCTCTCAAATGGCTCTTCAAAATCCAGTTCTACACCCCAAATTCAACATTGACATACTGGTACCCACCAGGGCCATCTTTCTCCCTTCCTACTCAGTGGTGTCTAAAAATTATTCTCCTGAATGCACACTGTACACATGGCATCCACAGTGAGCACACACTGAGTTCACACAGTGAGCACACACAGTGAGCTCATACACACACAGTGAGCACACAAAGCAAGCACATACGGTGAGCTCACACACAGATGACAGCGAGTTCACACATAGCACACACAGTGAGCTCTCACACAGTGAACACACACAGTGAGCTCACACATACACAGTGAGCTCACACACACATAGTGAGCAAACACAGTGAGTTCTCACACACACACTGAGCTTACACACACACAGCGAGCTGTCTCACACACACAATGAGCTCACACATAGCACACACGGTGAGCTCACATACACAGTGAACTCACACATAGTGAGTTTACACACAGTAAGCTTACACACACACACGCAGTGAGCTCACACATAGCACACACTGAGCTCACACACACAGTGAGCTCACACATAGCACACACAGTGAGCTCACACACACACAGTGAGCTCACACCATAGCACACACTGAGCTCACACACACAGTGAGCTCACACATAGCACCCATGGTGAGCTCACACACACACAGTGAGCTCTCTCACACACACAGTGAGCTCTCTCACACACACAGTGAGCTCACACATATTACAAATGGATCTCTTCAGCCTCTCGGTGGGACATTCAAAGTCACAACTTCATTTTCTTGGGTCAGCCCTGACCCAGAAGCCTTGGGTGTACTGTGTGTATTGCTCTACAGTCTTTATCAAGTTCTGTTTATGTACATTTCCACAAGGATTACGTGTCTAACTAGTCACCAATGGGCACAATGTTCTTTGGTGTCAAATATCACCAGCAGTGGAGGCTGCTCTGAGAATTTCTTGCTCATGTTTGGTCCCTGCTTAGTTTTCCAGACATAGTGGGGCCTCATATTATCAAACATGATAAACAGAGATGTGAGACACACGGCCAGAGTACCTGTGCCTTGTGTGTGAGACTATGTGCCCTTCGATAAGCTACCACGGAGCCTGAGGGTGCTACAATGAGTGCCGCTGCAGCAGACCAGGTGTAAAGCAAGAAGGGACATTTCCTGAGAACAAGAAGGAAACACACGGCAAGTCCGCAGATGTCTATTCCAAACGGAGAATGCAACAGTATCTGGAAAGGTCTCTTCCTGTGAGCTGGGCAGGGAGCAGCAGCGCACAGCCTACCTTCTCTAGTGTGCTGTCCCCGACCTGCTTTCTTACCGTTCCATCTGTGGTGGGGATGAACGCTTTCACTTACCTCCACGGCCACCACGATCAGAACAAGGTCTGTTTTGGATTCTGGAAAGACTGCATTCACTTGTGGTGACATTCCGATCAGAGCACAGTTAGTGACCACAGATATAACACTCATCGTTTCAAAAGCCAGCTGGAAGGGGGAAAGGCGTAGCATTAAGAGCAGCAGCAGCCGGGTCCCCTCTCCATGTTATCTGAACCCCAGGACAAGCCCTTCCCTAGCTTCTACACAATCTACATACATTTTAAACCCCTGCCCATCTTGGTAGGCTTCTCTTTGTTTAGGAAAGCTGTTATGTTGGTGGGTATTTAGATTCTTTTGACTTGACAACTCCTAAGCAGGATGTCCAGCCTCCCACCTAAGGATGGCTGGTCTTTGAGTCTGGACGCCTCTGGCACCGTTCATGCTACTTGCCCCTGCTTGTCTCTGAAGGGAATGTAAAGATCATCACAGGAAAGCACTTTGCTCCCCAAAGCAGGTGATATCTGGGAAGAAGCTACTTTACAAAACCATCCACGTTGATAAGCCCCACTCCCCACCTGGCTCAGCTAGAACCAAGCTCATTATCGAGGTGGTCCCTTCCTGGGGACAAAACCAAAGTCCTTGTAGGGCACTAGCAAATCCAGAAGCCAGGCTTCAGTGGGACTTACAGACACTGACTGGGTCCCACAAGGGGGTCCTATGGTGGTCACTGAGTAACTGTGGAGAACCTCTGTGCTCTTTTGTTTCTACTTTTAATTAAAGCTCTCGATGGCTGCTGCCTGATAACAGAAGCACTCACTCTAAGGAGCACGAGGACTGTATTTCTGTCATGTCTCCCAACAGTCATGGAGATGGAAATAGCTGCTTGGTCCTTACACTAATTTGCTGAGTGACTGTGCTTTTTGTTACCTCTAGCAATTTTCTGGTTGATTCTCTGGGTTCTCTCAAGGACACAATTCTGAAACCATATTTCCTCCAAACAGTTGTGTCAGTCCCTTCTGTTTTGTTTACAATTCTTTGCCTTCTCTGATTGGCTTAGACAGTAATTCTAACCCTACTGAACACCACAAGTGCTTTTACACATCCCTTATCCATTGGCTTGTTTCAGCTGCTTGGCCTTGTGTCACTTGATGTTTTAAGTAAAACTGATCTATACTTTGTAAATTTATATCTTCATAGTATCTAAGTTCACTCACGGTCCATGCATCTTTATGTAAGTCTTACACATCTTCACACAGTACAATACCACAGGCAGTAAGGACACTGGCACCACACACCCGCCTCAGCTTTACTTGTGCCCACCTGTGTATAAGTACTGTCCCACAGTTGTAGAACACAAATGGCTTCATGTTTTCTGCTATGCATGAGGGATACTATTTGTTTCTTAATACTCTCTGTGTCTGGTCTTGCCATCACATTAATTCTGGCTCCCTAAGTACTGAGGGCTAGACTGACCCTAGGCTTTCCCTGAGGTCCCACCGTATGGGGAAGGAGCATAGCTCCTTCTCTAAAGCAGGAATATGTTTGGCAGAACCAGTAATGGCCTGGAGCAAGGGCCTTAGGAGAGCTGTAGCTTTGGGTCCTGAGAACCAGATTCTTCCCACCCTAAAAGACTGGACCAAGGCTGCTGTGTGTTAGGTCTGTGATGCTCCCTGGAGCAGCTTGATTAGCCTGTTGCTGACTCTGCCCCATTGTGTGGTCGTTTCTACTGGAAACATATTTCCCTGGACATAGTGTGTAAGATGCTGCGCTTCCTAAAACGCTTGCTTGGCATAAGACAGTATTGCATATGCCTTATGCATATGCGTATGCAAGCCCCCCTGAGCCCACCTGCTCTACTTTCTTTATCTCCGATGCCCTGGCCCTTCCTCCTCAGAACCTCTCACTGAAGAATGACCCCCTGGTCCAGGTCCCATAAGATGATCTGGGAAATACTCCTCTTCCTCCACTGTCTAGAATTGTAAAAAATTGGTATATAGTGAAATCTGTGGTATAGTTATCTAAGCCAAATGTTTTCTCTTCTGGGGATGTGGGCTCTAGACTCAGCCTCCTTCACAGTCTCAGAACTGTCGTCTCCTCTTCTCCCCCACTCATTGACTGAGCTGCAGCAGGAGGCTCTGCCTTTGAAGGGAAGAGCCCCTCTACTCCTCAAGTTCCTGTGGCTACACCCCAGCACCCCAGCAGTTGCAGGTCTGCAGACTGACCTCACTCCACTCCTGCTGGGCCCTGCCACTGTGTTTGTGTCTTCTCACTCATCATATTTCTGCCTTTTTTCCTTTCTTCTACTGTCCTTGGGTTTATCTTGCCTGTCTTTTCTAGTTTAACAGACTCTGAGATCCTTTTCAGCACAAATGCCTAGAGCTGTGGTTCCTGCCGGCCCCTCCCTCATCAGTCATGCCCCACAAAGTATTCTTCCGGTTTAGTAGATCTCCTCTGAGAGTTTCTTCTCCTTGGGCATTTTGTGCTGTCTGGTTTTCCAGCGGAGACCCTGCTGTTACCTTCTATCACTAACTCTAGTTTGAGCTCATTGTCACAGGAGCACAACTCTTTAGTGCTCTGTGTCCTGAGATAAGGAGATGTTCTGTCAGACACTGCCTGCTGATGGCACCACTGAGCCTTCTCCGTTCTTGACTTTCCTCTTCTATCTTGGGGAAGGGAGTATTTTCACCTCTAAGTACAATGTGGGTTCATCCATTTCTCCTTTCTGCTCAAGTTTTTGTTCTCTCTTCTGTTTTAACACTGTTGCTTGGTGCATATGCATCTCAGTTCAATGTTTTTCTGAGAATGTCCCCTGTCACAGCAGAGTGTTTCTCTCTGGTTCCTTTTCACTCAGACAGTATCCCAGCCGCCTCGCCTCTGCCTGCACTTCCCCTCTTGTCTTCTCAGCCATGTGTTCTTTTTTCCCTTTCCTTTCACCCTGTTTATATCAACCCATGAGAATTATTTCTGCAAACAGTGCACACCTGGGCCACAGTCTCATTGGCCCTGCCAGTCTCAGTCTTTAATCTGCATCTCTACGCCATTTATAGTTAGTGCAACCACTGGTGTGTTGGGATTTACAGCAGACTTGTTTTCTGTCTGAGCTGCAGCTTTGGGTCCTGAGAGCCAGACTCTTCCCACCCTAGAAGACTGGGCTTAGCTGGGCAGTGGTGGCGCACGCCTTTAATCCCAGCACTTGGGAGGCAGAGGCAGGTGGATTTCTGAGCTCGAGGCCAGCCTGGTCTACAGAGTGAGTTCCAGGACAGCCAGGGCTACACAGAGAAACCCTGTCTCGAAAAAGAAAACAAACAAAACAAACAAACAAACAAACAAACAAACAAACAAACAAAGATTGGGCTTTTCAGTACCAAGGCTGCTGTGTGTTAGGTCTTTTCTTATCTGGGTTATTTTCTGGTATTTAGTGGTGTTCTGGGTATTCTACATTTTCGGCTTTTAGAGTTTTTCTTTCCCCAACAGTGACTCAGCTTCTCACGTTGTTCTTCACATAGTTACCTGCCATACTCCAATACTGGCTGAAGGTTCTGAAAATGGCCGTTTGAAGACCCTGCACATTTTCAAGGCATCTGAGTTGATTTCAGTGAAGTTATTTAACACAGCAAAGGCAGCTGCTAATGGGTAAACACAAGAGAAAAGGCTCACATAGCCAAACTGCAGGAACAACTCCAAGTAATCATCAAAGGTTCCCTGCAATAGAGAGAGACAGCAGGCATTGTTCAGTGTCACAGAGGAATAACTGCTCCTACAATGCTAGCAAAGGGGTGTGTGTGTGTGTGTGTGTGTGTGTGTGTGTGTGTGTGTGTATTTAAAGAACTCAGGATCTACTCCAATCCTTTCTTCTCATCCACAAATTCATACAAATTTAAAAGTGATTTTGCACTAAGTTGCTGAAATAAGGAATCAAAAATTATCTAGTTGCCCATTTCCTCCCATATAAATCATTGAACTGAGAGTCCATTTCAAGGAGCCCTTCCTCACACCCCCAAAGGGCTAGATAGGGAGCCCCTTGCAGCTCTAGGTGACCCTAGGTACCTACATGCTCACTGCTAGTACATTTATACTTTGGAGAGACTATGAACCACCAGGCTTAGTCAGCACCAGGTAAAACCCAAGAGCAAGAAGAGAAAAATGCAAACGTAGGAAAGCAAACACAAGCCCAAGACACCTTTGACCTATTAGGTGAAGGCCAGCAAGGACCATCTGATGGTAGCTGCCATGTAGAACGGCTATGGTGTGTCCATCAAAATCACAATCTCACATTCCTAATTCATTAATATCTGAAGACAAAGTAGGTCCTGGGTCCCATCCCACCTGCTCCTCTCTTACCTCGATGGGTTCCCTACGGAGTGTATGTACCCAGTGCCAAACCAAATGTCAAGGAAAGCAGGCACAGAATGGCAGCAACAGGGCAGGGACCATGGGATTGCTCATTATAAGATTTTATATGCAGTGCCTGCTAAATGCCAAGCTCATGCTCCATATAAATAAAATGGGGTCTCAGCCTCCATGACTGAGAAAGGAAGATGAGTAGCTTCTGGTCTCAACACAAAATAAAATCCTAGCCTGTTCCCGCTGAGCAGTGTAGTAACAAGATAAGACAATTAAGGAGATAATCACACCAGAAAGAAAACTTGATAAAGCTCAAGACTGTTCATGATTTAAAACTCCTACAAAACAAGACATTTTAAAATGAGAAAATTTTGTCTCTAAAACACAAAACAAACATAACAGCCAACAGCAACAAGGCAGAGTCAGGAGGAAGGAAGAAAACGAACATAGCTGTCCATGCAGAGAGTACAGCAAAACCCATGGAAAGTGCTGGAACACTAGGGAAGCTCAGCAGACCTGCTGGGTAAAGACAGAGTCTGACACATGCAGCAACGGCAGGGCCAGAAAAGAGGCAGGGCGCAGCTTCAGAGCACGTGCCCACAGAAGCCTGTCACTTTAAAACAGAAAATCTCCTTTGAAATCTGCCACCAATCTGAGCAATGGAGGACACCTGCCTCTGTCCTCAAGCGTTCTGGACCCAATTCTTAAAGTGTTATTGCAGATTCTAAGACCATCCTTACATGAGTTCTGCTAGAAATTAAGAATGAAAAATGTTTCATTGATTCACTAACAATATATTAACATAAATAAAGTACCTTTAAAAGTAATTGCATTTTCCAAATGAGAAAGTGTTATAAGTGCAAGATCCACATCCAGGCACCACCCTGGCATGCCTCTTCGAGGTCTGCTTGTGACAGTGGCTGCTGGGTGGGGCATTGGAGATGGAAATCCCTCCTCCCACAGCTACAAGGATCCAAAGCACTGGGTGCAAGGGAGGGGCAGTAAGAGACAGGGAAGCTTTGAGCAGGTCAGGGGTCAGGACACCCAGGGGCCCGCTGTAGCTGAAGAGACAGAAGCTTCATTTTCCTTCCCTTCTCAGTTTGCAATTTCTCCAGCTTTCTATAGTGAAGGGGGAAGCCACGTTTCACAATAGTTTTAGACTCGACAAACTGCCTTCTTCCAACTCACAATAATACTTCAGACTCCTGCATGGCAGCCAGGGAGCATCTGATTCCAAGATTTCTGACTTCAGTGAGGAGCAAATGGGTAAATGCTAACAACACAGACTCTGGACCAGGGAAGCAGAGTCTAGAACCCACTTCCTGGTTACTGACCAATAATAGAACTACTCTGTCTATTTCTGCTCAGGATAATTCTAGAGCTTGTGCTGTCACACATAAGAGTGGACTGTGGTCACACTGCTGTCTGTCATGCTTCCTAAAGGAAGAAGATGTGAGAGCACAGGAGAGATCGGAGCGAAGATTCTGGGTGTCTCCACAGCCATTCATTCTCAAATGAGGAAGAACTGAGTTGAGTGAGTGTGAGTGTGTGTGAGTGTATGTGTGTGTGGTGTGTGTGATCTGCACACCACACAATGAGCCTGGAGAAAGCAACAGAGACCTGGGAGGGTGGTAAGTTTGGTCTGGAGCTCATCGGCAGGTAAGAATGAAGGAAGAGTTAGGTTTTCATGAACTAAATTTTTTGATTACAAGCAACTAAATCTCTAATAATCCATGTGCATTTCCTCAAAACAACTGGTAAGTCCTCTAGAACTGTCCTGGGGCAAAGAGATGACTCAGCAGTAAGGAAAATATTAGGCTCCATGACCCACTCAATCCCCAGATTCACCCATTCAGAAAGCAGGATCCATGACACACATCTGTAACTCCAGCACTCCCACTGTGAGACAAGAGGCGGACACAGCAGGCTCGGAAGCTCTCAGCCAGCTAAGCTAGCCTAGAGTTTGCAGAGCAGCAGATACAAGAAACTCTGCCTTGACTGAGTGGGAGGTGGGAACTGACTTCCAGAAGTTGTTCTCTGATGTTCTTCATGTGCACGGGCTCTCTTGAACACAGGACATGAATTAATACCTATAAGCACGAATCTGAGGTCCTAACAGTCATGGGTGAGCAATTCTGCTGCTTCAGGGACCATCTCTCCTGTGCACTGTCACACTAGAGCACCCGTCCCCACACCCCTCCCTGTGAAACAGCTAGGTAATCTTCCACCCACACCCCCTGATGTTAAAGAGTGCATCTTAACGCATAGTTCTATCCATCTAATGTCAAAGTGGTTCCTGCTGAGGGAACCCGCTGCAGAGCTTAGAGTGAATGAAGCACAGCACACTGGAGACAACGAGCACACAGCACACACTCAGCAACACTGCACCTTACCAGGTAAGTTCCCATTTCCTTCTCCAGGAGGACTTGCTCATACAAGGTGGTGTCGACATCCGACTTTAATGCCCGCACCTTCCTCTTCACCCGCGCACAGTACTTCCGCTGGAGCCAGTAAGGAAGAAGAGATTCTACGACCTGGTTCAGAATCTGGGAGGTGATCAGGAGTGTGGCCAAGCTCTAAGGAGAAGCATGAGTGTCAACTCAGCAAGAACAGAACGAAACCACAACATGCACAGTCCTCCAACACTCAAAACATCATATGATGTCACAAACATGAGCATTAGAAAGCGGGGTGTGAACGCAATGTTTCTAATTCATGAATAATATCAGAAGGAAACAGTTGGGCTAGGTATGGTGGGGCGTGACTTTAATCCCAGCAGTCTGGAAGCAGAGGGAGGCTTGGTCTACATATCGAGTTCTAGGCCACCCAGGACTACATAGTGAGACGCTGTCTTATAGCTAGATAGATAGGTGGATGGATGGATGGATGGATGGACAGATGGACAGAGAGATGATCAGCCAATCTAGAGTTCTTAGGAAAGTAAGCTAACCTGACATTGTGACTGTGATCTTTGTCATCTCACCCAACTATAGCATGTCACTACAAAATGCCAGGTTTCTCAGGTTGGGGAGCACTAAAGTATTTTACAAGTGTGAGCTCTGGAGGTGACTCCATCAGTAAAATGCCTGCTGTGCAAGCATGAGGCCCTGAGTTCAGATTCCGAGGGAAGAGGTGGACATGGAGGTTCATGCCAGCATCCCAGTGCTGGGGAGGCAAAGACAGGCAGATCCTTGGGGCTCACTGGGCAGCTAGTCCTGCGGAACTGACAAGCCTCAGGTTTAGTGACCTTAACTCAAAAAAATAAAGTGTAAAGTAATCAAGAAAGACACCCAACCCTAGACTTACCTCTGCATGCACACGCGTAGGCACATACAGAAGAAATCAATACTTTGAAGGACCTCAGAGATGACTAGTGGTAAAGAGCACTGGCTGATCTTCCAGAGGATGAGGGTTCGATTCCCAGCACCCACATGGCAGCTCACAATCATCTGTAACTCCAACTCCAGGGGATCTGATGCCCTCTTCTGTTCTCCCGCCCCCCACCTTGGTATCAGGTACTTGGCATATAGGCATACATGTGGCCCAGAAACTCATACAAACAAAATACACATTTTTAAGAGAAAAACTAATACTTAGAATTCAATTTATTGGTCACTGGTTTTATATGATCAGAAACTATGATACTATAAATGCAGGCAGGACTTTCTCAAACATTCCAGACATGAAACAGCACCACACAGGACCTGCTACTCTGTCAGGTGTAACATGTTATTAATGCAAAAATAAAATTTGTAAGACTTGTTAAAGGTTATCCTAACCACCCACATCACGGACCACAGATCACAGACTTCGGACACCTGTGCATCAGACCTGCCTTGGGAGGGGTCAGCTCTCCTGCCCCATGGCTCATTTGCAATTAGCCTTAACTAACTTCTCTGTTGAGCACAATACATGGAGCAGGCGCTAATGCTTATTATTTAAAGGGGAATAAACATAGACAAAATAAAAACATAAAGCACACCGTCCCCCTCAGCATCCCATTACCACACTCACCTGGCGCAAGAGCTTCATATCCTTCAGGACAAAGGCAATGTAGAAGAGCGAGGCAAAGCAATTCAGAAAGTTGAACTGCCAAAGAAGACACAGTGTGAGGAGCTCTGCAGCAGCACACAGCAACCGCAAACCCCACCTAGAACTGCTGCAGACTGGGGCTTTGCGGTGCTTCCCTTTCCCCTCAGGCCTGGACTCAACTATCAACTCTGGAGGTAAGAGAAGTTCAAAACACAGAGCTGAGGGCAAGAGCAGAGATGAGAAGGAACGGCACAGAATCCCACACACCCCACAGACCCCCACCTGGGAGTTGATCGGGCCCTGCCCCCTGCCCTACAGAGGGACAGCCAGGCTCCCTGCTGTAATGTACAAAGCCTGCTCTTACCAAGTGTCCTCCAGGCCGGCAGGCCCTCCTTTTCCTTCCATGGGGCCTAAAGCTGCCTGCCCCATGGAGATGCTGGGACCCAGACAACCATGGCAGAAAGACTCTACTATACTGAGTAGCCCGGACCTGGAAGTCGCTTTGTGCCCACAGACTTGAATTCTCGTCCCGCAGCAGGAGGTAGCAGGGTGGCACTGGCTGAGAGACACCACAGCCCAGGAGATGCCACTTACCACCAACACTTTCAGAACGAGATGATTCTGGTAGGAAGATTCCAATCTGTGATTCTCTATAATGTGAAGAGGGAGAGAAGATTACTCAGACAAGAAGCAATGCAGGTGTGTTGTCATGGAGCAGATTAGTGGGACTGTGTTCAGAGGCCCTGGGCACAGCCACCCAAGAGCATCAGTGAGGGTACATTCTTATCCATTGAACTATCGTTGTGATTGGGGATGATTTTTTTCTAATATGAGAAAAAGAAATCTGGGAAGTGTTGGCAAATGAGCCTACACCCAGCCACCCAAAAGAAGAGCCTGTACTGGGATAGTCAAATGGTTACAGAGGAAGCAGCTCTCTATGGGGCCTTGGACAGGACTAACTTGAAGTCAGACTCTAGCCTCACCTAGAAATAGAGACATTGTAAGGTGGCCCCAAGACAACAGAAGCAAGAACAGAAAACATCTTGAGGGACTCCTGCAGTGAGGACTTGTCTTCACTAGAACACACTACCTGACCTCAGGCCATCCATGCTACCCCTGCTCCTCAGCCTCCTGCCCTACTGTAGGGACTGGCTGCTGTCTGTGTGGCTGTGGACTTCGGAACATATGACCCAGTCCAAAGAAAGCCCTGAGAAAACTGGCTGCTGTTACTAGAGAACAGACAGAAACTTACAACGCTGGGTCCATTAAGTTCAGGCCCAGACCTCTTCCCACAGGATAACACCACACATTTGCTTGAATGGACAAATACTGATTGACCTATGAACTCCGCTTTTAAACTCTATCCAGGTTCTCTGTTCCACAGATGCATGCATGCACACCCACCCTTGAGCTGCAGCCAATGACGGTAGGATGCAAACCTCAGCTGCTCTGGAGACATTTTATTTTACCCTCAGTGTGAAACACGTTATGGCATTGGACAGGCTTTGCACAGATGTGTCTGATCTACCCTGACTATGCTGTATAGTGTTGGTGCCTTGGTAAACATCAGTTCCTCCTTATCCATAAAAGCATAGAAGAGTTGCTAATTCACGGTATATCAGAAGGTGAAAATGAGAAACTAATGCTCAGAGGAGCACCCAGAACCTAGCATGTCACATTGGATAAGAGCACTATGGGAACCACAGTCTGGAGATGAGTGGAGTCACAGGTGAGCCCGTCTTAGGTCTCCATAGCAAACCCAAAGGACGGCTCTCTGTTCTGCAGGCCTGTGAGCCCAACATCTAAGCAACAACTTCTTTTATTTTTATTTTATGTAGCGTGTATGAGTGCTGCGTGTGTGTGTGTGTGTGTGTGTGTGTGTGTGTGCATGTGTGTGTGTAGGTCAGGGCTGGTTCTCTCCTTTTGCTATTGTAGGTCTCAGGGATAAAACTCAGTCCTTAGAATGGAGGACGTGCCTTTACCAGCCATTGCTTCCTGACCCTCTGACCTCAAGCAGTACTTCTTGAAAGCAAAGAGACATGGGACAAAGTGTAGAGGCTTACCCCAGGATGTTAGGAACTCAGCAGCGTATCGATAGAGGCGGTTCATGATCTCAATCACAATGGCATAAACAATACTGGGCACATACAGCAAGAGGCTGGTCCACTCAGACCCACTGTCCTCGTGGAGACTCAAGGCCCAGTCCTCCATGTCAAAGTAGATCATCATGACATAGAGGGAAAAATAAAGGCAGAGGCACACAAATGGCAGAGAGACCAGGTAGGTGCGCAGTTGTCTCTTGTAGCTGGAGTAGAGGGGCTCCTCCCTGCCCGTGACCAAATTGATGCCAAGGACTCCATGAAACCCTGGCCGGGGCTCCTCAAACTGCCTCTTCATGACCAGTGTCCCCCAGCGATAGGTCATGTTGGCACAGCCACGCTTCCACACCTCCAGGATCACTGTGGACCAGATGAGGTTGAACGAGGCAAAGATGACATACTTGTCATAGTCTTCCCACACGAACAGATAGTAAGGCAGTCCGATGATGGCCATGGGGATTAAGGCAAAGGTGAAGTACTCCAGGAACCCAAAGTACAGAGCGACTGTCTCCCCAAAGTAGCCACGAATGCTGTCTGCAGTGGGAAGAAGGGAAGGACTGCGGTACAGGCCACCAAAGACAGCCACCTTACCACAGCATAAGCAGGCGTGTGTTTTCAGTGGTTGGTTCCTGTCTGCCTCCATTCCCAGGTCATGTGGGGTGCCGGCTCCACCCTGCACGCAGCACAAACACCTTACCTGTCACCGTGAGAAGCCTGGCATTTCTCAAGTCCTAGCTCAGACATCCGCTGCTGAAGTGACTCTGTCAGGGGTCTTACCTCAGTTTCTCCCTCACTTCCCCTTCATCTAACAGATACTTTCTTCCCAAATCAAGACAAGGATGTCTGTGCACACCTTCCTATGAGCATTGGTCAGGAAGGAGGCAGCCTGGGCCGCCTGCTGACAAACCAAAGAGGCCATTCATCCAGGGCCTCTGCTAACCTTGGTCATATGGGAATCAATCCTGGGCCTCAGAGCAGCTAAGCTGGCACAAGAATGGGATGAGGGGTGGGAGGGAGGAGACTACTTAGAAGAACTAGTTCTTAACTATACACTGAGGTTTATTAGGTTTTAGTTTTTAATTTAGTTTAGTTTATATATGTTTAAATTTAGTTTATATATATATGTGTATGTCTGAATGTATGCATGTGCACTGCATGCGTACAGTGCCCACAGAAGTCAGAATGAGGGGTCACAGATACCCTGGATCTGTCCTGGAGTTACAGTGCAGTGCCCTCAGAGGCAGGAAGAGGGCGCCAGACCTCCCTGCAGCTGGAGTTGTAGGTGGTTGTGAGCCATCCAATGTGACTTCCTGGAACCAAAGTCAAGTCCTCGCAGGAGCAGCAAGGTGTCTTAACCACTGGCCATCTCACCAGCGTTCAGGCTCGTTTCTTATTCAACATTGTGATAATTGTTTGTAGAAATAAAGATTAGGAAGTAAATATAGAAAGAAGGCTTCTCTTAAAATAAAAAAGAAATGTCCTTTAAAGAAAACGAGATGAGAGCAACATTAGTGAAGCTCCAACTTGAATATTACCTGCATGCCTGAAGCCTTTGCAAAGGCCCGTGTGCTCAGCGGTAGAGCATTTGCCTAGCATGCTCAAGGTTTAATCTCCAGCACTGACAAAAAAGGTTTACTCAAACGTATAACCAACCCAGAATGTTTGAATGTTAATATTGATGTAGCTTTCCATAAAGTAATATGTAATATATACCAGAAAAATTAATCTAATTCAGAGAAAACAGAGGATCTCTTATTGAGTCTGACTCAACTCAAGCATAGCTTGGGCACCTCCCTTGGGATAGAAAATTTCAAATACTAAATATTCACAGTCAAGCGACCCTCATATGAAGACATGGTGCCCTCTGTTGGAGAGAGAGCTCAGCAGGTAAGAGTGCTTGCTGCTCATGCACAGGACCCATGTCCACTCTAAGCAGCGTCCGGCAGCCCCAGGACCTGACGCCCTCTCTGGCCTTTGCAGGCACCTACATGCGCATGCCCCACCCCAACCACACCACCACACACACACATGCACACAAAACTAAAAACAAAGGAGATCTTATTTTAGAAGACAGACACTCACAAAGGCTACTCTGAACTGCCTATGATGTAGATCAAACTTAGCCGAAGCCTACATGAGATGTTAAAAGGAACAAGGCCATCAAGTCATCTTCTTGTCCACGCAGCTGTTAAGCACTGTCAGGAAAGCACCGAGCACGAGCAAAGCGGCGTCACCTGTGGGACACAGGCAGTGACACATACCTATGGGCTGATACTTCACAGCAAACCGAGTGTACCAGGTGTCCTCCAGCTTCTTCAGGGTCTCAGTGTCATGCAGCGGAAACACCTGGGTCACGATGCCAGACGTGAGCAATCTCCTCACTGCAGAGGAAAGCATGAGAACTGCCTAAGACACTAGACACGAGTGTGGCTGTTCACACAATGGAATTTGCATCAAAAAAAGGCGGGCTACCACTTTCACACCCTGATAGGCTCACAGCTCTACTACCTGGAGGAAGAGAGAATGCCTCACTCATGAGTCCTCTTACAATCCATCGCTCAGACTCTACACAGAGGAGAGGACTTAAGGGGCAAACTGCTGGGAAGGTCCCCCTTCTTAGGGACTGGAAAAGGAACCAGTCCCTAAGAAGTACCGACTCTGAGGGTGAGAAGATACACATACTCGAGTTCTATCAGCTTCAGGGGCTGTCGGGACCTTTCGTCAGTTCTTTAGGCGAGGGTTTCTGAGGACTTTTCTTTGGCTAACCACCCAAGTCTGCCCCAGCTGCAGCGGGGCCTTCTCTATCACAGAGTTTTCCACCGCTGCACCAGTGTCTAACGGCTGAGCTGGCTTGTAGCACCGAAGTTTCAGGCTCTTCCATACAAGATGACTCCACTATGGAAGGCTCTCCAGCAGGCTCAGAGACCCACTTGTACATCTCCAAAAATAGGGCAGTGAATGGAACCTCTAGAGAGGCTTCAAGTCTAAATTACCAGCTTCTCATCACCACCAATGCCAGAGCATGGTTCTGGTTTCGGCTCTAAAAATAGAGGCTGGCTTCTTTAAGAACCTCCAGTCTCTCATGCCGGCTCCGACTGTAATTACAAGGAAGGACTCTTACCTTGAAAGGAAATAAATAGGATGGTGCTTGGGCCTAACAAAAGAAGGCAGCAACTTCAGCCAGATTCCCCCCTTCCAGAGTGCTGACAATTCCACATCAATAGCCACTCCATGCTGGAGTGACTTATGAGAGCCACTGATGGTTAGCAAACAAATTAATATCCTATCCAAGGGGACGAAGGGTGGCCTGATCTGGAGGACACTGTAGCAGCAAAAGCAGTGACACTATCAGCACTGCACCTTTGACTGATGTGCTCACCTCCAAAGGAAGGGACCCCAGGACTCCGGACAGGCTCCGTGCACTGGGGAGCAGCTGGCCACTCCCCCTGGGTCTGTCCAGACAGCAGAAAGCTGGGAAAGAGAGGGCTCCACAGCAAGGGGTGATCAGCACAGCCCCTCACTCCCTGTGGCTGCTGGATATCACAGTAGGCAGGCTACTTCCATCCAAACTGGAGGAGGGCCACACCCAGAGATACCTATGTCTCCTGTGTTTCTCATTTGTTTTCCAACCTGTTTAACATAAAGACTACAAATCCATGTGGCCAAATACAGCGTGCATATGTTGTGTGTGCATGGTGCTGTGTGTTATCTAATATACACATATTTCAATGGTTGAATATTCTTCATACATTCCTGATTGTGGTATTTGGGGTTTTAGGGACAGACTCCCCCTACTCCACCTTGTCTATCCTGACACACAGAGGATGTCCTAAAGAAGATGCTGTTGCCTTCTACAGGCATCCATGTAATGTTAAAGATGCCCTAGAGCACATGTTAGCCTGCTCTTTTGTTACTATAACAGAGGACCGGAGCTGGGATAACTTTATAGAAAACAAGGTTTCTTCACATCACAGTCCTGGAGTATCCGAGGCACAGTGCCATCTCTCAGCTCTAGTGAGAACTCATGCTGAACAAAAGGGAAACACACCAGAGCTGTGAGGACATCGCCAAACAGGATGCCAGGCTGGGCTCAGGGAAGTGGGAGAACTCCAGGCAGACCTGGTCCTGTCTAAGCAGTCAGTTGGCTGGTACAGGAGAACAGGGAGAGCTGGGCTTCCCACAGCACCAGAACCTTGCTTCTGTGCTGTGCGGGGTCTGTGGTGTCCTGGAGCACTGACAAGTGTCTGCAACAGGCCTCACAGCCAAGGGAACGATGAGAAAGACTGCGCATATCTATCAACATTGTTGATACAGAATATGGGATGCTCGGTTACCTACAACACTGGAGACACCAACACTTACTTGTTCATGAGACAAAATTAAAAACAAAAAAAAAAAAAATCCAGAAACATTAAAAAAAAAAAAAGTTTTATGAAACCAAAATTTACAAATGCAAAACACGAAGCATGGAACAAAGCCTTTATGGTCCACAGAGCATAAACAAGTCTCTGAAAGTGGGCGGGGCCGGCAGGAACAGAGTGTAAACAAGTCTCTGAACCTGGGTGGAGCAGGCAGGCAGTGGTCCTGGGACCCCAGGGACATGGATGAGCCTCCAAGACTTGGTACACACCTATAGTGTCTTGCTAGCTACCACCAGAAGGAAGCTCTGGTGCTTAGTCAAGGCCAAGCTCTGCAAGAACAGGGCTCCCTAGGAGCTCTATACAGAACGCAGCTGCCTCAAGGGAATTCACTGCAGGACAAATGATAAACCTCTGACTACCACTGCTTCTTGCTGGAAACCATGTCCCCGTCCTCCCATGTCCTACCTCCAAAACTGCCAATCTGGGAAAAAGGGGCTTCATTTTAAATGAACTTACAGTGGATCATACTTGTAATCCCAGCATTAGGGAGGCTGAAGCAGGAGGATTGCTGCCAATTTGAGTCCAGACTGGGCTACAAACTGAGCTCCTAACTCAAAAACCCAAGTCAAAAACAATAATAAGTACTAATCACAAAGAAACTGATAAAGATTGTGAGCCACCATGTGGTTACTGGGATTTGAACTCAGGACCTCTGGAAGAGCAGTCAGTGCTCTTAACCACTGAGCCATCTCTCCAGCGGCGTACAACTTTAATCCCAGCACTTGGGAGGTGGAGACAGGCAGATTTCTGAGTTCGAGGCCAACCTGATCTACAGAGTGAGAGTGAGTTCCAGGACAGCCAGGGCTACACAGAGAAACCCTGTCTCGAAAAAGAAAAAAGAAAAGAAAAAAGAAACTGATAAAGATACAAGATGAGGAAACGGAGAGCACTGAGAAATCAAAGCAAAAAACCTGCAGAGAAGTAACAGCAAGAAGTCAGTGTCGGAAGCAGGAAGGCGTCAGGAAGTCACAGTATCCGGAAGCCTCAGCGTCAGGAAGTCTAAGTGTTGTGAGTGTTGTACAAGGAAAAGCTGATATAGTGAAGAGATTCTGGCAAACACATCTCCAAAATTAAAATGCAAACAGGATCTGAGAGAACAGAAGGAACTGCTCCAAAGAGCAATGTGAGAAAGCATAAAATGGCTACAAATTCCAAATCAACAAAGTTACAAAGAGGGAAAGACAGAAACACAGGTGAGAAAAACTACATATAAGCCTAGGCCAGTCGATGTTGCAGAGGGTGCATAAGAGCCCCCTACACACACACATACACACACACACACACACACACTCACACACACTCACACACACTCACACACGCTCACACACGCTCACACACGCTCACACACACACACACTCACACACGCTCACACACACACACACTCTCAACACGCTCACACATGCTCACACACACTCACACACACACTCACACATGCTCACATGCTCACACACTCACACACATTCACACACACACTCACACACACACTCACACACGCTCACACACACACTCACACACGCTCACACACACACGCTCACACACACACACACGCTCACACACACACTCACACACATTCACACACACACTCTCACACACACTCACACACACACACTCACACACACACTCACACACACTCACACACACACTCACACACTCACACACACACACTCACACACACACACTCACACACACACTCACACACACACACTCACACAATCTACACCTCTAGAACACAGTCACTACCACCAAGTCTTCAAAGGCAGTTGTAGAAATGCTTCCTCAAATAACGGCCATCTTTCTTATGACAACCGAATGGTGCCCAAGAAAAGAACTGACAAAAGCCAACCTCATCTTTCCCTTGGCTGGCAGCACTTAGGTCACATGATGTAAAACAGTAGGGTCTGTCAGAGCTCTGGCAGCCTTCATCAAGAAGTCCAGGAGGCTGGAGGTCCCCAAATGGGTGGACACAGTTGATCTGACCAAGCACCAAGAGCTTGCCCCGGTGAGGAGACTTGCCACCACACAGGGCCGCGCCTGTGGCTCTAAGGTAGTATGGGGTGGGCTCCCCTATCCAGTCTACAGAGGACTGCAGAGAGACACATCAAGAGTAGCCACTTCAGTAGAGCACCTAAGAGGTCGGCCCCTTAGATCCTCTAAGCATTGGGCAGGGAGAAGTCAACATGGAGAGAAGGCAGCAAAGAGCCATGAGAGGGGGCAGGGGACAATGACAAAATAGTTCATATTTTCTCTCATATGCAAATCTAAATTTCATGTGAAAGCAGAAGGTGGAACTTTTCATTTGAGGAGTGCCCAGGAGGAGGAGAGGCAACGAAAGGTCACGGCGGAAGGAGCATGAAGTCAGAAATACACACGAATGAAAACATAACAACATCCATTTTCTATACAACTAAAAATTAATGGAAAAAAGAGAAAATATTTTTTAACTTTTGATATAAGTTAAAAATACAAATATGAAGTCAAAGAAATTAAGAAAATGTTATGTTAAACTTGACTGGATGTATTTTAATGTCATGTTAAATTTGATTGAATACTTTTTTTTTTTTTTTTTTTTTTTTTTTTTTGGTTTTCTGAGACAGGGTTTCTCTGTGTAGCCCTGGCTGTCCTGGAACTCACTCTGTAGACCAGGCTGGCCTTGAACTCAGAAATCCACCCGCCTCTGCCTCCCAAGTGCTGGGATTAAAGGCGTGTGCCACCACTGCCCGGTGATTGATTACATTTTTAAAGTAGGCATTGCCTAGCCTTTTTCACTGAAAAAAGGAAAGGAATGAGACACATCATGAAGTAGAAATTTTTTCTTAAGCACAGAAAAAGACAATTTCAACATAAAATACAACACCAATTCAAACAGCCCAATACAAAGTAGATCATCAATAAACAGTATACATCCAAATTACAGTTCAGTGGGAGAGGGCTTGCCTGGTGCGTGTGGAGCCCAGGACTTGGCCACCAGAGCCACAGAACTGACTGGTATCAACAAGGAAATATCCACTAAGGAAAAAAGTCTGCAGACTGGGCTGCATGAAAAACAAATTCTAACACCAGATGCAGCTGAAATGACCCTCAGCGGTGCTAAAGGCAAAAAGGGTAAATACAAACAGGCACACAGACTGAGTCCAACCTTATCCAACACTAAACAAGGAAACAAATAGTAATTAGCAGCTGTGAAAGATACAGTCTGCACTGGGAACCTGCCAAAACTCTTCATGCGGCTAAGAATAAAGCTATAAGGCAAAAAAGCAAGCAAGCCAACAGCACACCTTATTGACAGCAAATTGCCGGAAACATGATGAAAGCCCCATAGTTAACAATCTCTAGGATTATGACTAGCCAAGAAAACAAAATAAAATACAAATGATTCTTAAAAAGTAAATGGCAAAATTAAGTTGTAGGACAAACAGAAATAAATGGTCAGAAACACAATATAAATAAATAAAATATTCCTAACATTTAAAAAAGCAGTAAGTGGCATTCATCGGGAGTTAATAAGATAGGTAGATTTCACCAGCAGGAGTAAGAATAGGCTCACACTAGAGCACATTCTCCACACACTGATGACACAGAGCCAAAACCTCACAACCTGTCAGACACTGCAGAGTCCGGTAAACTCACACATACAGTCTAAACCAAGCAGCAGGGTGGGTGCTTTTGTAACCCTGATAAAGATGACCTCATGCAAAGCCAGTATATAACTCGGTGTGTCCCTCCCGAAAGACGCAGACACCTGTGATCTAACAGCCATGCCTGGGCCACTCCTACTCTGTGACTACAGCAATGGAGGAAACATAGCAGATACTCATCAATATGGAGACGGACTCATGGGAAGACACCAAGTGGCCTAATCCAGAAGCTTAGCTGAGCAAAGTGCCCTGCAGCAACAGCTAAGTGTCTGTCCAGAGGCCCCACTGTTTGACAAAGTGTCCTCGAGGCTGATGCCTCTCAGAAGAGAAATGCTGGGGACTGTGGCCTGGACAGAAAGGAGATCCAACGGAACCTCTGCCAGCCCTCAAATCCAGATCCTGGACCGTTATGTCCCCTTCTCTCACTGCCCTCCTCTAGGGGGAATAAACATGGAACGTGCAAATTGCCCCAGGGAAGTGTCTTCTTGCCTTATGGTGTGTAAAAAAATACTTGTTGCTTTTCTAGACAGGGTTTCTCTGTGTGTAGCCCTGGCTGTCCTGGAACTCACTCTGTAGACCGGACTGGCCTTGAAATCACAGAGATCTGAGTGCTAGGATTAAAGGTGTGCACCACCTGAGCGTGGTGTACCAACGCCGTACTGAAAAGTAAAAGCCTCCATTGACCTAGGCATCTGGGGCACAGTTTGCAAGACACGAGAACAAGTGCTGCAGCTCACTTACAGGGGTACTGGAGGAAGGGCTCTAAAAAAAGTCAAGATAATTCACCCTAAGAAAGTACACCAATATTTAAAACTAAAGGTCAAAAAAGATTACGTTGTGGAAAAATGCCATCAAACCAAGGCAAATCTACACCCCAGGAAACGCAGATTGGGAGACAGAGCCACGTGGGCTCAGAAACACAGAGGCCAAGGAGGAGGAGGCGGGCAGAGACCCAGCACCTGAAACAGTATTATCACATGTAGACAAAGGTGAAAATCCTGGTGTCCAAAAAAATCAGTACTGTGGGAAAATGTAAATGAGAAACTGTCTCATCCAAAGATCCCAACGGCACACAACAGCACGTGGGCACTGCCAGAACCCAGTGGGTCACAAACGGACAGAGCAGGCTGTGTAAAGGACAACACACCCGGGGTGTGAACCTGCTGAGCACTCCAGATTTCCGGGTGATAAAGAGTGTTAGAGTGGGCTCAGAGACGCAAGCTGACGTGACTTACTCAGTGACTTCCCGGGGTACAGTCTGGCCTGCGGGTAGCCTGGGATCATCTTCTCGTCTCTAGCTCTAAGATTCTCAAGTTCGTGTTTGATAATGAACTGACACTCAGCCATGGTGAGGAAGTCCTTATTGTTATCTAAAATACAACAAAATTTTCTGGTTACTTTCTTAGTAGAAATATGAGATTGGTGATTCTTAAATTTTTATGCTTATAGTTATAGAAATGCCATACACAGAAACAACCTACAAAGCGGTCAAAGACCAAAACTGGAAACTTATGTGGTACCTCTGAATTCTAACCAGCGTTCGGTCATTTCATGCTCCTCTAGCCCCAGAGTCCATCGGCACACACTGTCCTGGTTTACTTAGAGCCAGTGACCAGAGGCTGTACTCCGTAAGTGCAGGATGATTTTAATGGAGGAGGTAAGACGGTACGGTGGTGCTGGTGTGAGCTCGCACATCCTTGAACTGCACCAATGTTTCTAACCTGTTGGGCAAGCTGACTTAAAAGGGAAAACCCCTCCAAACCATCCCACGGGCCTCACGACCGACTGGAACCAAGTTCCTGGAGAATAAAGTCTGCAAGAGGACAGCAGCTCTGACAGACAAATCTTTTTACTGAGGAAAATGTCACCATGATCACCATGTCACTAAGGGGAAAAGTTCTACAGTGAGTTAGTACCAAGAGGCCTGATCCCATATCCTAACTCCAAAGCTCTGCCAGGAGCCAGTGCACTTGAAACAGGCGTCTTCCTTCAGAGAATACAAGGCTCTGTTCTCTCCAGAATACTCTTTGAGATGCCCCTAAATTTGAGGACACACCCACCACCCACCTCATCAGAAGGAGCCAGAAAACTCCAGACGTGAGGTTTCAAGTTACTGAACTCTGACATTTGCTATTGAGCCCATGCACATTCATTACTGGAATGAGAACAATGTAAATAAGGTATACTCTGTGTTCATCTACCCCAGAGAGCGTTATAGCCCAAGGACCCTCTAAGCCTGTCCACTCCTTACTGTTGTGCTCCGAACGGCAGAACTGAGTAACTGAGTAGAGACTAAGGCCCACAAAGCCTAGACACTGACTATTTGATGCTATGTAGCACCTGATCTAGGAATCAAACAATGCTCTGCAGCAAACACACTGGGGTAGGGAAAAGTACCGCTGCTTACCATGGAAACCCTTAAAGTTGTGGCGGGTTCCGTAGGTGAAGGCCCGCATGGCGGCGTCCGTACATTCCTTCACCAGGCCTACTGCCTCTGCCCCCAGCAACAGTCGGACATTCGAGGCACCAACGAGGTATAGATTCTGGCTTCCTAGTGTTTCTTTCTCATACTTATTTAGCAGTGGTCTAAACAACAGCTGGGCACCTGTCAAACACAAGATAGTGCAGGAAAAAACAGACACGAACGTTCAGAAAATCAAAATCTTCAATAAAAATGCAAGGTTTATATTGGTATAAACAATTTGAGTCTGTGATCCAAATAAAAAATATAAGGAAGCTGGGGATAGAAGTTAATTCTTGTGTGTGGATATGTATGGATGTGAATGCACGTGTGGGGATGTACACTGTGCCTGCTGATGGCCACTGCCTTCCTCACTTGTTCTCATTTTCTGAGACATGGCCTCTCACTGAACCTGTGACTCACCAATTAAGCTAGATTGTCTGGCCAGCAGCTCCCAGGGTCATCTAGTATTTGTACTCCCTGCTCTGGGATTATGGATACCTAGCTTTTTAATGCGGGTACTAGAGATAAAAAGAAGTCCTCCTGCTTACATGACAATCACTCCCCCTCCCACTGACCCATCTTCCCACCCCCACTGGCCATCTCCACATTCCCCACTGACCCATCTTCCCACCCCCACTGGCCATCTCCACATTCCCCACTGACCCATCTTCCCACCCCTCCACTGACCCATTCCCCTACCCCCCACTGACCATCTCCCCACCACCACTGACCCATCCCCCCACCCCTCCCCTGACCCATCCCTCTGCACCCCCCCCCCCCATCTCCACAGCCCCTACTTAGAGCAGCACTGAGTTAGAGGTGGAGAGTAAGGCCTTCCCTCTGAGCAGCGTCCTCTGCCCGGTGCTTTTGCAGAGTTGGGCTGTGTTCAAGGCTGTTCTCTGCACAGTCATCATCTTCACCAGGCTGCAGCTTCCCATACTCTCTGCTGGGCTCTGTGCGTCCTTTCCCAGGACACATCTTATGCCTTCAAGTCCCAGCTCTGTCTTTTGCATAGAAAACCAAAACTGCCCCTCTGAATGTGAGGAAGGCCACAGTATGGGACGCGACTTGGTGTAACTTCCAGAAGGACATGATGACCATCCTGTGTTTTAAAAAGCACACCTGGCAGCTGACTTTCATCACTTGCTTACACTCCCTGAAGTTTCTGTCTTACCGTTGCCTAGTCTCCAGTTGACAGCTCTGTTCTCTGTGCTCGGGCTAAGTCCCCCGCTGACACACTGACATGAGGAAAACCCTGCCCATAGCTTTACTAGTGAGCCTCTCTGTATTCTGCCCTTTCCACTGCTGGCTATCTAGTCCAGAATTCTAGACTACAGCCCCTTCCTTCAGGAACAAAGAGGAGCCTACTGCTTCACTGGGTGCTTCTGAGATGTCTGATCTTTTACACTAGACCTAGTTTTTTTTTTTTTTTTTTTTTTTCCTGGAAAGTCTGTTGTGCTTAATTCCCAGGGTTCTGGAACTTTCTTTCATTGGTGCAGATGGTCACATGGTACACCCCTTCCCTGAAAGCTAGAATGGGTCCTGAGAGTGTTTGCCGGTTTCTCCTCATTCCCCTGCTCTGATTGGTGTGTACCTCTGAGCTGGTTCTTCATCCCCTCGCCCTCCCGCTTTGCTCTGTGTTCTTGGAGGCCTTGCCAGTGTCATCTCAGCCACTTGGTGAGTCTTCACACGGGGTTTTATGTTTCACTGTGTAAAAGCTGCTCTCCCACAAGACTGTCTTCCAACACGTTCTTCACTGGTGGGTAGCTTCTCTGTCTGCCTCCTCGTCATGGGCTTCACTGTCTCCCTTGTGTCAGACATGTGGCAGTCTTCCTTCTGTTGGCTCTTGTTTAAGAAAGGGACCCCAAGGGGCTGACATCCTGAGAGCTGAGGTGGGCTCATCCACATGTCCTTTAATGGATAGAGGCCTCAAAAGGTCATTTCCTAGACAATCCCCTGGTTTCTCTGACTCATTCTTTTGTCCTGAATGGATGATCCTGAGAAATTCAGTATGTCTCCTAGATTGTTGGAAGTTTTGTTCTTACATTTTAGAAAGTGTATTAGACGTGAAGCTGAGGGTGGAAAGGACAATGGTGTCTTCCCTCCCAGTGGATTCTCCCTCTAGCTTTCCACAGACTCGAGAGTGAACCTGCTCCTGGGTGGCAGCACGCTGAGGCTGCTGTGTAGATCCTGCAGGTCTTCAGAGCCCACTGTCCTCCCCTTCTGGGCTCTCTGGGATGCCAGCCTGCTTCTCAGCCATCTCAGATCCTACAGGATTTTGTATTTTTTTTTGGGGGGGGGGGGGATTTCGAGACAGGGTTTCTCTGTGTAGCCCTGGCTGTCCTGGAACTCACTCTGTAGACCAGGCTGGCCTCGAACTCAGAAATTCACCTGCCTCTGCCTCCCAAGTGCTGGGATTAAAGGCGTGCACCACCACTGCCCGGCAGGATTTTGTATTTTTAAAAATGGTCCTACTAGTTTTCGGCTTTTGTCTTGCTTTGGTTGGATGGTGTTATTCTTGTTTGTTTTGTTCACCATGGTTTTACCAGGAGGTCAGAGACAATAAAATCAAAAGTGGTCTAGTAAATATACACCCTTGCCCTGGGGGTCCAAAGTACTTTCCGCTACAACTGCCCAAGTGGGGTAGTGCAACTGTCCCTTCCCCCTCCCTAGTGTCCCTAAAGACACAGGACCAGAGCAAAGGAAGCTGAGGAGCAGTTACTCTTAAATCACAGAAATGTGAAGAGGAGACTCCAGTCCAGTTGAAAATATCTCAAATTTCTGCAAGCAAATATTCTTTCCCTTTGGTTCAATTACTTTTAAAAAACATTTTATTTCCACTTTTATCCAAAATTCTATTCTTAAGGCATCAATTTACTGTCACCATCACTGACATCAGGCCTCGGCTGCACAGCTAGTGGCTCTGTGTATCCTGGGGCTGTCTGCTTATCCAAAGCCCTCAGCTTTGTTACCAGTTCAAGCTCCTTTTGCTCTTCAACAGAGGACTAAGCCGGGGTGTTTGACGTTATCTCCAGCATTCACAGCATAGTGTCAAAGCGTCCCCAACACTTTCCTTTCCCTTCATTTATTATAGCAGGCATAATTATGGCTCACATGTGTGTACTGCACACTTCACATGTGTGTACTGCACCCTTCACATGTGTGTACAGTACACTTCATGTGTGTACTGCACATCTCACATGTGTGTACTGCACACCTCACATGTGTGTACTGCACCCTTCACATGTGTGTACAGTACACTTCATATGTGTGTACTGCACATCTCACATGTGTGTACTACACACTTCACATGTGTGTATAGTACACTTCATATGTGTGTACTGCACATCTCACATGTGTGTACTGCACACCTCACATGTGTGTACTGCACACCTCACATGTGTGTACTGCATACCTCACGTGTGTACTGCACCCTTCACATGTGTGTATAGTACACTTCATATGTGTGTACTGCACACCTCACATGTGTGTACTACACACCTCACATGTGAATACTACATACTTCATGTGTCTACAGCACATTTCACATGTGTACTGCATATCTCGCATGTGTATACTGCACACCTCATATGTGTGTACTGCACAATTCACATGTGTGTACTACATATATCACATGTATGTATTGCATATTTCACATATGTGTACATACTTGACTGTGTGTACTGCACACTTTACGCGTGTGTATGGCGCACTGCCCTAACAGTTTATCACTGTTTGTTTTACCCACCTGGACAGTGTTCACAGGCAGAGATCAGAGGTATCCCTTCCATGGCACCGTAATGACCCATGGTGCTCAGCAGGTTGTGTCTACTCACATGAGACATATTTGTGATGTTCCTACTGTGTGCCAAGCTCCCTCTGGGCACTGTGTTAGACATGGCCTTCAGAAACACGTGGAAAGCCACTTACAGGGCTTATGGTCTAGTGTTGATTGAAAATCTCCTTTCAAGCCCTGCCAGGTCATACAGAGCCCAGAGATGGCATGTAAAACATGTCTGCAGACACACGTCAGCCACTACCATGACCAAGCTGGTAGAGTAACATTTTCACTAACCTCCATCTTTCTTTTTGGCGATAATTCTGTTTTTGAGCCATTCTTTGGTTTCTTCTTTGACGTCCTGGGCGAGTTCTATGACCACCAGAGGTGTGAAGGAGCTCTCACAAGTGTCCAAAGTTGATAAAGTCATTTTCATCTTTGACACACTTACTGAAAAAGAAAAGGCAAAATCCAGTTATGCTAGGGAAAAGCAATATCCTACTCACTGCACTATGCTGGCTAAGCAGAGCCACTTCAGAAACTTCTTCTCAAACTACACAAGCTAAAGTGACACACTAAGGGACATAAGCCAGGACGCCTACTTCTAGCACAGCAGATGAGGGAGTCAGACAAACCCTTCTGCTGAAGATGACAACACACATGTACACGCATGCACACACACACTTTCTTTGAGACGAGGTCTCATTACGTAGCTTATCCCTGGCTGTCTGGGAACTTGCTATGCAGCTAGATCAGGTTTGCCTCATGTCACATAGATCTACCTGCCTCTCTGCTTCCTGAGTGCTGGGATTAAAGGTGTGCACTATATATCTTCACATACACAATTAGAAAAAAGTGTCTAAATGAAATGAAAACAAGAGGCTGGCACAGACTCCATTTTAGGACCAGGCCTGACTCCAAAAGGAAAGTCATCCCTTCCAGGAACTGACCATAACCCCCAAGTCATCAGTCCCAAGAACCAAGGCCACAAGAACAGACCATAAATTCCAGGAGCGAGGCCATAAAATCCCCCATCCAAAGAACAGCCTGGAGATAACCACAAAGATGGGCAAATATCTTATCTCAGGATGGGCCATCTGTGCTGGGAAGCCTTAGATGGTTTGAGTATCTTTCATCCTGTGGTTAAATGTACAAGACACAGGAATGCAGGCCACTGACCACCTGGACACAAGCCAATCAGAATCTGACCCATGTAGCATCCCCAGTACCCACCAGTGAAGCTTAGATTACTGAACCATTGCTAAAGCTCCTCTCATTCCCTATAAAAAGGCCTGCACATCTTTGTCGTTGTCACCATTTTTGTAACTGGGACTCTTGAATGCAGGCTTTTACCTTTTGCAAAATAAAAACATGCTTGTCAATTGCATATGTGAGTGGCGGTCTCTGTGTGGTGTTTTCAGACTTAACCTTTTGTTGCATTGACTAGGAAGTGCCTGAGACCCTAGTCACATTGAGTGCTTGACCACCAGTCGGTGAGTGCTCTGTCTGTTTCTGTGTCCCTGTATGCCTAGACAATCTGAGCCTGTGAGTGGCTTAAGTCAATTTCTGGAGGCCTGGGTGATTCAGGCACACACACCAGTGGAACCCATGCCAAGTAGGTCTAGAGATGGCTCTGACACACCTGAAGGGGACTTGGAGGTCCCGCCTGAAAAGAACTCGATCCTTGATCCCACTGGTGGTTCTGAGGGAACTCAGCAGTTCACTCCTGCCACACAGAACCCACTTCTAGGACAGGCCTTTGTTCCAAATTTTGGTTCTTTCTCTCACACTGTACTGGTACATTTCTGTGTGTATTGTCCTTGTATGTCTCTATTTGTAACTGCCTTGATTCTAGAAATGGGCCAAACCAGTTCCACCCCCTTAAGTCTTGTGTTACTTCATTTCAAGAAGGTCTGTAAATTAATGCCAGACAAGGACTTCATGTGAAAAAGATGTCTGTCTTTTACAGAAATGACTGGCCCACCTTCAATGTGAAATGGCCAGAAGAAGAAACCTACAACTGCCCCCCCACCTATAGGGTTAAGAGCGCTGTCTATGGAAAGCCAGGCCACCTGGATCAGGTTGCCTATACAACCACCTGGCAGACCCTGGTGGAAGAGCCTCCTGTCTGGTTAAAACACTTTCTTCTTCCCCCTAGGGGCTGTCATTAGTGTGGCAGTGGAGAAAAAGGAGAAAAGGAGAGAGGCCAGGCCATCAGCTCCCCCTCTCCCATCCTGCCCCTCTCAGGAGATTGTGAAGAAGTAGTTCTCTCTCCACCCTTCACTCCTTTTTCACCATCAGGAAACTGCTATGTGTGGAAATCTAGGGCAGGAGGGGCAAGGTGGAGTGGTGGCGAGAGAAGCCAGGGCCAGAAAAGCTGTGGGGAAATGGCGAGCCCGCCACGCACTGGGGCAGAAGAAATGCCTGGGGCCAATTCCACTACACTTCTCTGTGTGCATCCCTCCCTCCTCCACCCCATGCGCAGGGAAGGCAGCAGTTTGTTCACCAGCCTTTCTCCACTAGTGACCTCTACAATTGGAGTTACAACATCCCAAATTCTCTGAAAAGCCTGCAAAACGTACTGATCTGCTAGACTCTCTTCTTTTCAACCATCAGCCTACATGGGATGGTTGTTACCAATTGCTCCAGATCTTCTTCACCACTGAAGAAAGAGAAAGGATCCTGACTGAGACCTGGAAATTGGTTCTTGGCCCAGACAGGACAACAACTACAAACCCAACCACATCAAGAGGAGTTCCCATTGACCCAGCCTGACTGGGACTTTAGCACAGCGGGCAGATAGGGAGAGATTAAAGGTCTACCTCCAGAGTCTAATGAGGGGGGTCTCTGGGCAGCTGCAAGGTGGCCCACAAATTTGTTCAAAGTGAGCCAGATGTGGCAGGAACAGGATGAATCACCAGGGCCTTCCTGAAAAGGCTACTAGAAGCTCACATCTTAAATCCAGAGGCCAAGGAAAACCAGTTGGCAGTAAAAATGGCCTTTTTAAATAGAGAAATGCCAGACATTCACTGAGGTCAGGATTACAGAAGAATCAGTGTGCTTACTGTAAGAAGGTAGGACTTCCTATGAGAAAGTGAATGCCCCAAGCAGAAACCCCCACAGAAGCTAAGGTGCTGGAGCTAGAGGAAATGAGCGATTGGGGAGACAGAGCTCCGCACCCTCCTCGAGCCTTGGGTAACCCTAAAAGTGGAGTGGAAGCCCATCAAGTTTCTGGTGGACACAGGGGCACAACACCCCAGCCTAAAACAACCTCTGAGGTCATTATCTCGAAGACAAGCCTGGGTAGAGGGGCTACGGGGATGGCCCGATACCCACAGACTACCCACAGACTAGTCGACTTAAGAAAGGGGTGAGTATCCCCCTCTCTCATGGTCATCCCTGAGTGCCCATCCCTTGCTGGGAAGAGACTTACTGACTTACTGACTAAAGTGGGAATCCAACCAGGGTCTCTGACTCACTGGGAAGGAAAAGCCAAACATGTCCTCACCATGGCCTTGGTAGACGAATAAAAACTATTCATAGACCCCTCCCCAACTCTGGGGAAAGGAGGGAAGCAGGGGAGCCTGCTGCGATGTTGGCTCCAAGAGACCCCAGAAGTCTGGGCAGAGCAGGGGATCTGGCCTGGCCAAGCACTGCTCCCCTGTGCTGGTACAGCTGAAGGCCATGCAATGCCAGCCCCCATCTAACAGTACCCAGTGCCCAAGGAAGCCAAGCTGGGGACTGTCCCCATCATCAGGTGCTTAAGGGACTTAGGTATCCTCACTCCTTCCCAGTTGGCCTTGAATAACCCCCTGCTACTGGTTAAAAAGCCCAACTCTACTGACCATAGGCCTGTACAGGACCTCCGGGAGGTAAACAAGCCGGCTGAGGATATCCATCCTACTGCTCTCAGCCCACATGCCCTGCTCAGCATCCCTCCTTCTGGACAGGTATGCTATACCATCCGGGATCTTAAGGATACGTACTTCAGCTTACCACTGGCAGCCAACAGCCCCTCTTTACCTTTGAGTGGCTAGGCCCGGATGAAGGATACAATGGACAGCTGACCTGGACATAGCTCCCCCAAGGGTTCAAAAACTCCCCTACCATCTTCAACAAGGCTCTCCATGAGGATTTAGGTGAGTACAGCAAGCTCACCCAAATGTCAGTCCGATGTAGTATGTAGACAACTTGCTAACTGCTGCTGACACCATGGTGGCCTGTAAAGCTGCCAGAAAGGAACTCCCTAAAACATTGGGAAGACTGGGGTACCAAAAAAGCTCAGCTCTGTCAGCTTGGGGTAACCTACCTAGGATACATACTCAAGGGAGATGGAGAGATGGCTGTCAATTACAAGGAAAGAGACGATTCAAAGGATCCCCACGTTGCAGGAAATATTTTAAAAGAAGGAATAAAGCATGTTCCCAAGCTACGCTTTGGTTCTCTCAGCCCAGTGGGCTGGCCAGCCATGCACTAACTAGCAATGGCCGACCTGCTTTTATCTCGTAGAGCTTTGACTAAGAGCTCCATGATCTCTCCACCCAGCTCACTAGGTTCCCACTGGCGGGTCGCTACCACCCCATGCTTCAATACCCCCACGGCCTCAGTGGTGCACATCAGGCAAACCCACACTTTGCCGCTGTACCTTTCTCTCTGGAACCCAGACGAACCACTGCATGAAGGAAAATGTAACACAAACTTAGCTCAGACACAACAGTAACTCAATCTCTGGGAGCAACAACTAAAACCTAATCTTGTAAACCTTATCAAAATCTGACTCCTCTGGTGGCAAATCCTTGCAGATCTGCCATGATACCAGGAGACGCTAGTAGCTACATCTTACCTATCTGCTGTCCTGTTCCAAAAGAATCCCCCCCCTCCTCTCTTTCCCTCTCCAACTCAGAAGTCCCTCCTCCTTGCCCAGTGATTGGCTCCTTTATTCATTAGGGGATTGGTTCACAAGAAGTCACATGAGTATGTAACTCACTCCTTGTCTGAAGCCCCTCCCAGGAGGGCAGAATTAGTAGAATACAAACAGCCCCAGGGCTATCCACAACATCCCCAGCTCACCAATCACCAGGAAGTAAGGGAATTCCTGGGGCCGGCTGGATTTTGTAGGCTCTAGATCCCTGGGTTTGCTGAACTGGCCTGCCCTCTGTGTGAGGTGACCTGTGGAGGAAAGGCGTCACTGGAATGGCCTGAACAAGGAGGAGGCATTCGGCAAGGTCAACACTGTCTTGTTAGAGGCTCCTGCGTTGGCCTTGACAGATGTCACCAAGCTGTTCCACTTATACATAGACGAAAAGTAAGGGGTAGCAAAAGAAGTCCTTACCCAGTTTCTCAGGCCCTGGGAAAGACCAGTGGCCTAGTTGTCAAAACGATTGGACCCAGTGGAGACTGGATGGACCCCCATGCCTCTGGATAATAACACCCACCGCCTTGCTGGTCAAAGACTCAGACAAGGGGCTGGAGAGATGGCTCAGCGGTTAAGAGCACTGACTGATCTTCCGGAAGTCCTGAGTTCAAATCCCAGCAACCACATGGTGGCTCATAACCATCTGTAATGAGACCTGATGCCCTCTTCTGGTGTGTCTGAAGACAGCTACCATGCGGACCGGAATGAATGGGAAGAAAGCAATGGTGTACTCATATACATAAAATAAATCTTTTTTTTTTTTTTAAAGGCTCAGACAAGCTAACTCTGGGCCAGACCCTTGAGGTAACTGCCCCCCCCATACCACTTAAGGGTCCTCAAGCATCCACCTGACAGCTGGCTGACCAATGCCAGGTTAACTCATTACCAGACTGTTCCTGAATCCTCCCTGAATCAAGTTCATCACCACCAGTGCCCTTAACCCAGCTATCCTGCTCCCTGACTCGGAACTGGATGGTCCTTTACATGACTGTTCAGAGATTCTGAGTCACCTACAAGGGACAAGAACGGACTTTAAGGACATTTCCCTCAAGGAAGCGGGATTAACATGGTACAGAGAAGGCAGCAGCTTTGTCAAAGATGGCGTATGATATGCAGGGGCTGCAGTGACCATCAAGGATACAACCATATGGGCAAAAGCCCTGCCTTCGGGTATGTCAGCCCAGAAAGCTGAATTCATAGCTCTGACTAATGCCCTACAACTCGGCCAAGAAAAATGACTCAGTATGTCCATGACAGTGTGCCTTTGCAGCCATGCATGTTCATGGGGCCAGCGACAAGGGAAGAGGGCTTCTCACCTCAGAAGGGACAACTGTCTAAAATACGCAGGAGATCCTAAACCTCCTGCAAGCAGTGTGGCTTCCCGAGAAAGGAGCAGTCATACACTGCCCTCGACACCAAGAGGAAGACGGAGCCATCCCTAGAGGAAACAACCGGGCCCATATGACAACCTGGGAAGGAAGCAGCCCTCCAGGTCACCACTACCCTAATGGCCCAGCTGTCCAGGTGGTGACACCCACATTGCCTGAGGTATCAACTTACACTGACAAGGAATTACAGAGGACCCAAGCCTTCTCAGAAGCCTACAAGGAAAAGGGATGGTACAGGACCCCTGATGGAAGGATTAGCCTCCCCTCAGACTTTGCTAGCCAGTTAGTCCAACAGATACACCAGAGCGCCCACCCAGGGAAAGAAAGATTGAGGACCTACTCCAAAGAGTGTACCTTAAAGTCCTTAAGGCCAGAAACAGAGGAAGCCATGGCCTGGTACCCCACCTGCTGTATAGTCAACAACAAGCATGGAGGGACCTCTGGATCGAGGTCTAGGGAGAGAGGAACTCGACCCAGAGTAAAGTGGGAGATTGACTTCACGGAAGTCAAGCCTGGGTTGTATGGGCACAGGTACTTGCTAGTGTTGTTGATACTTTTCCAGGGTGGACAGATGCCCATCCACTAAATATGAGACCTCCTTGGTGGTGGCCAAGAAGCTGTTAGAAAACACCATCCCCACCTCACACCAGTCAGAATTGCTAAGATCAAAAACTCAGGTGACAGCAGACGCTGGCGAGGATGTGGAGAAAGAGGAACACTCCTCCACTGTTGGTGGGACTGCAAGCTGGTACAACCACTCTGGAAATCAGTTTGACAGACCCTCAGAAAAATGGACATAAT
>CM052706.1:1767586-1787483 GCA_028551405.1 Uromys caudimaculatus | reverse complement strand
ATGGACCCATGGTTCGGACCACATAAGTGGCAGAGGATGACCTCAATGGCCATCAGGGAGAGAGGAGAGGCCCTTGGGCCTGAGGGTGTTAGAGGCCTCTGTAAAGGGGAATGTCAAGGTGGGAATATGGGGATGGGTGGGGGGGGGGGGAGGTGGAATTCCCCCATAGAGGCGGGGAGGGGGAAGGGATAGGGGGTTTCCAAAGAGGAGACCTAGAAAAGGGGAAATATTGGAAATATAAAGTATCAAAAATAATAAAAAAAAAAGAAAGAAAGAAAGAAAGAAAGAAAGAAAGAAAGAAAGAAAAGAAAAGAAAAGAAAAGAAAAGAAAAGAAAAGAAAAGAAAAGAAAAGAAAAGAAAAGAAAAGAAAAGAAAAGAAAAGAAAAGAAAAGAAAAGAAAAGACCATCCCGAGATATGGCCTCCTGTACTCCTGGGCTCAGACAGTGGACTTGCCTTTATGTCTTAGGTAACCCAAAAGTTAGTCAAGGCTGTGGGAACAAATTGGAAACTCCATTGTACTTACTGTCCCCAAAGTTTAGGCCAGGAAGAGAGAACGAATCAGACCTTAAAAGAGACCTTAACTAAATTAGCCCTCAAGACTGGTGGCAGCCGGGTCTCTCTCCTGCCCTTTGCTCTTTTTCCCGTTTGGAATTCCCCTATACTCTAGGATTAACTCCTTCTGAAATTATGTACACTAGGCCCCTACCTCTGTTACCCAATGTAAAAACAGAAGTCCTGGATAAATTCGATGATCAAAAGTTTCTTTCCTGCTACACGTCTAATTTCAGGTACAGGAGCACCTCTGGCTCCACCCCCACCCACCCACAAGGATTCTGGCCGGGAGACCTGGTAATCATCAAAAGACACCGAAAGGAGACAGATTGGACCATACCCTATAATCCTGATCATACCAACAGCAGTCAAGGTTGACGGGGTTCCAGCTCGGATACACCATTCCCACGTAAAACCAGTCAAACCACCAGTAGACCCAGACAACTATGCACCCAAGGCTAGCACTGAATTATGGTGAGCTGTCTGTCACCTACCCATGAGACCCACTTAAGCTAAGAATTCAAAAATTCTGACCTCATCACCCATCCCCCACCCCACCCCACCCCTACCCCCAATCCTAAACAATGGTGGGTCCTGGCAAGTCTCCAGCTCCTTATACTTGCTCTGCTTGGAGAAAGGCACAGTCTTTAACTACCTTTCCTGTTTTTAATCCAGACCTTTGCATCCTGGTCAGATACATATAGAAGGATCCTGGTCCAAGAGGTAAACCCTATTTGTCCTATCCAGAACTCCAAGACGCTAAGGCAACTTGCTGGAAGGACTGCCAAGAATGTGTGTGGATCTGCAACCATCCAACTCTGTGCGTGCCCAGGGACAAGGGACTATGGAACTTGCAGTGATACAGAAGGTTTCTTTTGCCCTAAGTGGAGATGGGAGGCCAATGACTCATGGGTACAGAATACTCAGGATCTTATTCAGATAGGCAGGACGGTGAACCCGACACCTGGAGGACTGGTGGGCTCCACACCCTTGAGGAACCCCATCCCGCTCTGTCTCAATAACGGGAAAGGGAGAAAAGAGCAGAGGAGGGGGGCTGGAAAGGTCTGGGCTTAATGGTGTATCATGGACACAGCAGGGGATCCAGATACAAAAATAAATAGTCCCGTCTGGACATCCTCCCCCTCCCCCATAGCTACAGGACTGGCAAAGCCAATGCTTAGCCTAAAAACCGCAACCTCAGCCTCAGCTTCCATCCCTCCTCCACTATAAACTCAGTCTTGCCCCTGGTCACCACGCCTCTCCCTAGGGCCTCCGACACATCCATCCTGTTTAGACTGCTCAACTTTACCTTTAATTGTATTAACTGCACTACTAACCTCACCCAGGCCCCCAGACTATACTGGCTGGGCTACCACAGTTAATGTGTACACACCCCTAAAGAACCCACCAAGGTGTTCCTGGAGAAGGACCCCTTTCCTCATCTTCAAGCAGTGACTGGAAAGGTTCTATGTGTAATAGGAAAAAAGGGAAGACTACTCAGAAACAGGCCCTGGCAGCATCCCCAGCACCTACCAATGAAGTTTCAAATTACCGAACCCGAGCTAAAACTCCCCTCTTCCCTATAGAAAGGCCATACGCCTCTGTCTGTACTGTTGCCATTTTTGTAAGTGGCTAATCCTTGTATGCAGTCTTCTTGCTTTTGCAAAAATAAAAACATTCTTGCCAACTGCATATGAGTGGTGGTCTCTGTGTGGTACTTTCTGACTTAACAAGAACAGTGGCATCGTCCACAGCAAGAGGAAACAGTGTTTCCTGGGAACAGCCGTCAAGCTATGTCAAGGACACAGAAAGGCAAGCCGAACTTTGGTCAGCTGGGAGAGGCTCTTCTTGTGATTGCCCATTGCACAGGAGAGGCTGGCCTAAGGATCTACCCAACTAATTCCACTAAATCCTCCTAATAAATACGTAATTTATTACTTTCCCCTTCTTGTTTTTTATAAAAGAATCAATTTTTAGGTATGTGTGTGAGTATATATGCTCACGCACACTGGGGTGTGTGTGTGTTCAGAGATTAAAGTATCTATGGGTCCCCAGTCTGTTACACTGTAGATGCTGGAGTCTGAATACTTCAGCAAAATTAAATGTTTCAAAGATAAGATAACAAAAGCTACAAAACAAAACAAAAAACACAAAAAACTTCAGCAGCCACAAACCAACCAACCTGATCAGGGGTTCCACCCTCCAGTGACAGATGCTGAGGAACTCAATCAAGTTAGAGATTCAACAGAACAAGGGGCTCAGGTGAAGGGCCTATGGGCTTCTCTTGAGGTTTTTATTAGAAGATAGGGACAGAGCAGCAAGGATAAACAGTGACTCTCCTCACTTTCTCCAGACGAGCTGAGAGGCAGAAAGCCTGTCTCACAGCGAGCGCTGAATGGGGCTGTTTGCATAATGTCAATGAAGGGGCTAAACTAGGGACTGGAAGCTTCTTGCCTGAGGCTTTCCCTGGGCAGGAGGAGGCTTTCCCTTCCAGTGGAGTAAACAAAAGTGTAAGGAACAGAGTTCACACGGCAGGACACTGAAGGAAGTCTGGATTGTATGCAGGCTACAGTCAGCTGTGACAGACCAGCCAAAGATGGTGTCTAAGTCAGGGTTTCTATTCCTGCACAAAAATCATGACCAAGATGCAAGTTGGGGAGGAAAGGGTTTATTCGGCTTACACTTCCATGCTGCTGTTCATCACCAAAGGAAGTCAGGACTGGAACTCAAGCAGGGCAGGAAGCAGGAGCTGATGCAGAGACCATGGAGGGATGTTCCTTACTGGCTTGCTTGCTTCTCCTGGCCTGCTCAGCCTGCTTTCTTATAGAACCCAAGACTACCAGCCCACAGATGGTACCACCCACAAGGGGCCCTCCCCCCTTGATCACTAATTGAGAAAATGCCTTACCGCTAGATCTCATGGAGGCATTTTCTCACCTGAAGCTCCTTTCTCTGTGATAACTCCAGCTTGTGTCAGGTTGACACACAAACCTAGCCAGTACAGGTGGGATAGCTGTGTGCAGTTAAACCACCTGACACTGAATGAACATTCTCCTTCTTCACCCTTGCACATGTCTGGGCTACTAGTGCTAGTCTGCTTGTGTTATGTGTACATAGAAAATCCCAGCCACTGGTATGTGAGAGATCAAGAACTACTGGCCAGAGCACCCTAGGGAAGGACCAGCCTGCCTCCATACTTTTTTCTCCTGAACAAGGACCCTGGGATGGTAGAGACAGAGCAGTCTGGTTTCCTAAATCAGATGAGGGGAGTTGCATGCCCACCAGAACACCTCCCCTGAGCTGCTACTGAGCATGACCTTATGCAAACAGGGAGCTAAGACACATATGGCCTGTCATTACTGCAACCCTTTGTTTTGTTTCTGAGGTTGGGGTTTTTGTAAAATGCAGCCTTTTCTTACATGCTGTAATAGTCATTTTCCTCATCACTGTGATCAACAAAGAAAGGATTGATTCTGGCTTACAATGTGAGGAAATATAGTCAGTCTGTCTATTATTGTTGGGAAGACATGGGGACAGTCACCTCCTCCACGGAGCAGGAATTGGAATGAGTAAATAGGAGAGTGAGCCGAGCACCTACATTAGTCAGTCTTTGCGTCTAGACTTGAGATGGTGGGTGACCCACTGTCTCACGCTCTCACTGCCATGACTGTCTCCCTTCTTAAAGCTAGACCCAACTGTGCCTTCCACAGGCTCCTCTAAGCTGGGATTCTCCAGAGCAAGCCCCGGCACTTTACTTACTCTTAAGGCTATGTGTGCCTCCACCCTGTGTGCCTCCATCTGTTTCAATGATTCTACGTTTGGAAGCTCACCTGCACACAGCACTGCTCCACCTGGCCATGGCTTCTTCAACTCAACAGACACAGATTGCCTGGTTTGGACTGATCAACTTTTTCTTCCTGCCCTGAAAATAGTGTAGACTTTGTTTGGGTCTGGCCTATAACAGGCTTTTGAAACCAATATCAGGTTTAAATTACACACTCCCCTCTAGAGCAGCCTTCTCCATTGCATGTCCAAATACTTCCATGACCCATGTGTGGTCAATTTGACACAGCTTAGAAGCTCCTTACAGAAAAACCTCAGTTGAGGAAGTGTCTGGATACCGCTGGCTTGTGGCTGTGATGTTGAGAGAAGGCCTTAATGGTTAATTGGTGTGGAAGACACAGACCATTGAGGGCGGCCCCTGGGCTGGGCCATGAAATGTGCAAAGGTGAAGAAAGACAGCTGAGCTTAAACAGCAAGCAGGCAAGCCGCTTGGTGCAGTTCTTTCTCTCTGTTCTTGGTGCTGTATGTCATGTGACCGGCTAGCTCAGGCTCCTGCCTCTGGCTTCCCCTCCATGATGGACTGTAACCTAGAGTTGTAAGCCGAAATAGCCCTTCCTCCTCTAAGTTCCTTTTGGTCAGGGGGTTTTATCCCAGCAACAGAAAGAAAGTTAGAACTCTGTATCTCAAGATGCCTCAGCTGCTGTGTGAAGATGCCCAGGAACCAGGGGGCACCGCACTGAGTTCTTCATCCAAGCCTGGGTCTGCTCAGCTTCTAAGACCTGACAGGATCTGCTGGGTTAGGAGTGGTTAAGCTGTAGAAGAACAAGCTAAGTTCTATGAAGACATCAACTAGAGCTTCCAAACAGCTAACGGTTTCTTCAGAATAGTTCGTCACAAGTCTTGACCCTCAAAAGGGCCATGGCTTAGCTTCATAGCCTTCAGAATACAAACAGTAACTGCAAGCAAAGGGCATCATATGCTTGGTAAAAAGAGATCCTTCTACACGGGAGGGACCAAAGGAGACTCAGAACAATAATGATATAAAGCACCTGCTCAGCAGCAATAGATCCCTGAGGACACAGACTGCAACCAGAAGACTGGTTTTCTTCCTGATGACCTTCAACTGACTGCAGCAGTTGTCCTAGAAGGAGACCAGCAGGAAAGCAGGAAGGCACACCCCTATCCTGTGTCTTTCCTAGTAGGAGGCCTGGGCACAGATCATCATGGTGCATCTCTGTGGTATCTGCACTATTGAGGCCAAAGGAAAAGAACCATGAGCTTGAAGCCAGCCTGAGCTGCATGGTGAGTTTAAAGACAGTAGTCTACTGAGGGAATGCAGAGGCTTAGCTCATGGCCTCCACACCACAACATAAATCAGATCAATAAACATGGACTATGTGTTTGCTACAACTGTGCCATGATAGAGCCTAAAAGTAAGGTGATAAGTCAGCATTAAGTGAGAGCAGATGACATTCTCTTGCTTAGAGAAGTGCCCAGTCTAGCAGCAGGCATCCTCGTGTCAAGTCATCAGAGTGGGCTCAGGGAAGAGCAACCAGGAGGCAGGCAAGACTGAAAAGGGGGCCTGCCTAGTCTGATAATGGTGGCTGGGGAGTGACAACCTTCTGTTTGTCACACACAAGACATGGCTTCCAGCTGGGGTAAATGAGAACTCTGAAGGAGAGACAGCAGAGTGTTCAGAGGACAGACAGCAAAGGTCAGATCCCTGAACATTCTCCACTGTCTGATGTGGTGAGTACTCTACTTTAATTCATAATCGTCAGGTCATAAAACAATCTTGCTGAGAAAACCAGAACAGGCTTCTCTTCAAAGCAAGTAGATGAGTGAGTGCTCCTAGAAACCCATACTGAATACTGCTTACTGTTTATTCTCACTTAAGAGACTCTGTGCCATTCATTATCCAAGGCAGACTGTTAACAGCATTGGCAATGTACAGCAAACAAGTGTTTATATCCCTCACCTGCAGAGCTCCTAGAAATTAAAAGGAAGCCAACAATGACAAACAAAACTCCACACACTACTGCCAAACTGACAAACACAACTGTCAAAAGAATCACACCAACCACATCTGAAAAGCCATTCAAGGTCACTAATAAAACTAATGGTAACAAGATACATCCCTATTTCCAAATACATTCCTATTGCCAAAGCAAATCAGCAATAAGAAAATAAACGTCTACATAGTAACAACAGTGTTATTTCTATAAATTTACCCCAAGAAGAAAATTAAACAAAATGTATCTAGACATTCATTACCACTTTATTAATGGAATTTGTCTCTAAACAATCTTTAAAGCAAATGTGAATATAAAAATTAATTATTTTATTGTATTTATTTGTGTACTATGGAAGCAAAGAAGCAATAACAAAGACAACCTAATATGGTGTGGTATTACAGGACCACTCACAAAAGGAAACAGCCCACTATATCCATTAAAAATTATATTAGGAGGCTAGAGAGATGGCTCAGTTGTTAAGAGCTCTGACTGCTCTTCCAGAGGTCATGAGTTCAAATCCCAACATCCACATGGTGGCTCACAACCATCTGTAATGGATCTGATTCCCTTTTCTGGTGTGTGTAAAGACACAGCACTCATATACATAAAATAAATAAACATTTTAAGAAATCATACTTAGTTATTAATAGACGCCAACTCCTCTCATAATGTTTTAAGAAAACTGTACTTATGACTTCATGTAAAATGTACACTAAATACACAGTAATACCAGAAGATGAGCTGAGTTCAAATTCCCAGGAACCACATAAAAATCCAGATGTGGACATGCACATCTGTGACCCCTGAGCTGTGGGAGAAGAGACAGGGGCTCTCTGGGGCTTGCTGGCCACCATCTTACTTCCAGGGAGAGACCTGTCTTAAAGGAATAGGCAGAGAAGGATAAGATCAGAACCCCAGTTCCTCCTCTGGCCCCAGAAAGCGAGTGCACAGGAATGCACACCTGCCATACATGTGCGCACACCACACACACACACTTCTAGTGCATCGTCAGAATTGCTTAGGCTCCACTGTGAGCCATACAAACCCTGTGAGGAGGGAAGGGTAGCAGGCAGGCCCTGGTGAACCAGCTGCTTGTCGGTACCTATGCTCAGTCACATGGCAACTGTGCCATTCACTGAGCTGCAGGTTACAGAGAGCAGACCACTCTTCTACCACGGACCCTCTCCTTGCTCCTCCCATCTAAGAGTGCCCTCTGCTCAGAGTATTGGTCTCCCCACTACAACAGTAATAAAATGTCCTCTCCTGACCCCCTTCTCCATATAATGATACTTTTTGGGTGGCCCTGTCTGGAGGAGGGGGAATCCCATACCTCTCAGTGCTCTGCATGCAGCAGGTATGGGTGTGGCAGATGGCAACAGGATGCTGATCTGCCTCCATCTTACCTGGCTCACTGGCAGCCCTGACAGCTTGAGTAAGAGGTGTGTGGTGAAAGCACCCTTGGCCTAAACTGAGTTCTGTGACTCCCTTTTGCCAGGGGTTGCAATGGGCGTTTGCTCTGCCTTTACCAAACAGAGGAAACAGAAAGGAGAAGCCAAGATACCAGACAGTGTGGGCTTCAGTGTGCAGCAGGCATGGCTGTGTCAGGGGCAAGAGACTCATCTCCAGAGCACCAAAGGGTAGGATGGTTTTCTCCTCTGTGTTCAGCTTCCCCCTGGTCAGGACAACAGTCAGAGCGACCAGAAAGCTGGGCAGCCAAGGTTTCTCAGGGATCCTGCACAGGCTCCAGAAAGCTGCAGTGGGCTGTGTTCTCTTTCACCATGTGTTGGATTACCCACAGAGCACAGGCATCTACTGTAGATACACAGGGCTTTCACATTAGCCACCGGATCCTTGGCCCACAAGAGGTAGATCTGAATGGTGCTTGAGACGCAGAGAAAGACACTGAGTTCACTGGGAGGAGGTGGGGCACGGCAGCTGTGCATGGGGAGGAGGTGGGGCACGGCAGCTGTGCATGGGGAGGAGGTGGGGCACGGCAGCTGTGCATGGAAGGGATTTTCTTAGACCAAGGAAAGAATGAGGACACTGGGTTCTGAGGAGTGTGCTCTTGGTGAAATTTTTTGTTTGTTTGTTTGTTTGTTTTTCGAGACAGAGTTTCTCTGTGTAGCCCTGTCTGTCCTGGAACTCACTCTGTAGACCAGGCGGGCCTCTGCCTCCCGAGTGCTGGGGTTAAAGGTGTGCGCCACCCCTGCCCGGCACTCTTGGTGAATTTAAGCAATGGAATAGTCACAAAGCCTAACTACAAAGGAGATCACGCACAGGAGTGTTCTCATGAACCATCTTATTAAGTGGTGGCACAAAACTGCTCCCAACACTCTGGGGGCTAAAGCAAGAGGGTGGCAAGTTTGAGGCCAGCCTGGACCACAGAGAGCTTGGCACTGAGCAGCCTGAATAAGGAGTTGGTACTTGGCACTGTGCTTTAAGAGACATTCCTGGTGGAATTCCTATGTAAACCAAGAAGCTGAGGCACTTGGGTTACTCATCAGCCCTTCTATTCTGTGACTCAGTGGTGATGTGCTTGATACTAAGTGTAATTAAAGCTATTCTGTTGGAGAGCTGGCTCAGTCAGTAGACTGCTTACCATTCAAGCCGGAGGACCTGAGTTCAATCCCCAGAACTCACATTATTATGCTGAGAATCAAAGCATAGGCTTGGATTCCTGGTGCTGAGCAAGCAGAAATAAGTAGGGTCCTGGGGGCCCCCAGTCAGCCAGCCTAGCCCCACTGATGAGTTCTGGACCAGTGAGGGACCCTGACTTAAAAACACAAGGTGGAGAGTAACCGAGATGTCCCCTGAGGTTGACTTCTGCCCTGTGTACATACACACAAGAAAGGGTACCCTTTCTAGTGTGTCTTACTCAGATAGCAGCTTGTGTGCACAGGAAAGAAAAATAAGCATCCTTCCTAATACACAGCATTCAAGAGATGAATTTAGGGAAGATGTTGCTACCTAGCAAGCTTGCTCTACTGCACAACTCTGTACCCGGTCATCCTGTCTGGGAGGACACCTTCGTTAAATGCTAAGGACAGACCACAGCTAAGTACAACACTGGATACTAACATGAGTGTGAGACTGGTGTGCTCTCCTAAGATCTGCAGGTCACTTAATGGAACTGTGTCAGGCTGCTCTCCTGTGTTCAGCAACGGTTGTCCTGGGAACATACAAGGATCAGAGAAGCCGGCACATGAGAACTCTAATGTCTTCGCAGATACTTAAAAAATCCAAATCATTTCAAATCAGAAAAATCTTTTATCTCCCCAAAATTCCTTATTTTCCCCTTTCCAATAAGTATGCATAAAAACTCCCATGCATTCAAAACAATAGCTTCAGATCACATGGAACTGTCTTAGAGTTTCTATTGCTCTGACAAGCAAGCACCACAACCAAAAGCGGCTTCCACCATCGGGTAGGCCAAGACAGGAACTCAAAGCAGGAACTGAAGCAGAGGCCATGGAGGGTGCTGCTTACTGGCTTGGTCAGCCTGCTTTCTTATTCAACCCAGAGCCACCTACCTAGGGCTGGCACCACTGGCAGTGGACTGCACCCCACAACAACCACAAAAACCAGCAACCAGGACAAACACTCAGCATTCTGAGCTGGCCTCTTCCAAAAGCAGGTGTTCCTGTGTGTGAATGAAGAGAGTTACAGATAATCCGTGTATATGCTGTGAGGGACTGTAGATGGCATTTAAACACTTGCCAATGTAACTGCCTTGATCAGCCACAATTCTTCACCTCCAACCATGTGTTAAACACAAAGCTGAAATACTAATATTATTTTAGAAATGAGTAGCTGGTTGTTCAGTGTGAATTTTTAGTGATCAAGGAAAATGATAAATGAGAAAATATTAAATTGGAAAAAGTCACAAATTAATATTGGAATACTTCTCCATTAATTAAATAATATGCGTATTTATATATACAAAAGGAGAGAATTAGCTTCCAAAATTTGACCTCTGACCTCTATACATATACCATGGTATGTGTACACCTACATTCACACACACAATAATAAGTAAAAACCACTTTTAAACATACAAACTAGGAAGAAAGTCAAAATGTTCCTAGAGCTCACGGAGTTCAGAGCATTTCTACAGAGCATTCATGTCTTCTACTTTAACTTCTCTAGCTTTCCTCTTTACAGGTTCACACACACATGCGCATGCACCTACACTACAGTCTGTACAAATGCACACCAACTCACACGTACAGTACAGTTTACCAGGTCTTGTCTATGCCTGTCCGATATTCTGCATCTCTCATTTCTCATCAAGAGGACCTAAATTTGGACTCCAGGACGCACCTTAAGCCACGCAGTAGAGTGCTTCTGTAATCCCAACTCCCGGTGACAGGGGAGGCAGAACCCTGAGAAGCTGTAGGGCTGAATGGCCTAGAGTAGGCAGCACAGCATCAACAATGGAAAGACACAAAGATACCCCGTCTCCAACACGGTGGAAGGCGAGGGCCCACCCCTGTGTATATCCTTGCGCCTGCCCTCACACGTTAACACGAACACACAGACAAAATTTAAAAAACAAAAGCAAACAAACAAACAAACAACAAACCCTATATTCCTGGTAAAGTCACAGCCTCTTTGTCTATGTGAGTGCCCTTGAACTCATGCCAGGTAAACAGCAAACATCTCCCACCCAGTTTATCCTGGCTATGGGATGAATGGTTGCGTTTAAAATTGTTTAAAGACAGAGTCCTTAGAAATATCTAGTCCTCTAAGGTTACTGTGACTTTAAATGGAAACCAGGCAACTCCCAGGGCACCGGAAACTTTTAAAACTCCCGGGATTCGATTACACCACCAAGGTTTAAGGGAATGCGATTCAACTGTGGAGTGAGAACGAACTTGAAGAGTACTTCAGTCAGGCCGGCTATGCACCGCCTCAGCTATGGGAATAAACAGGGTTTCGGGTGGGGACAGGACTCTGCACCCTTCACCCGAGTCCTGCGACACCTATCACGGAAAGCGCACAATGGGCCCGGTCAGAAACCTCAAACCGGATCTGTCCACAACCCTAAAGAGACCGCGAGGTGTGATACAATCAAGGCCACCAGGCGCCCTCCCCGAAGCGTCAATCAGAGCAGCCCGGCACCCCGGGACCCCACCGTCAGTCAGAACCGGCCCCGCCCCAGGCCTGACGCAAGTCCAGAGTCGGCCGACATCCCCCTGCCTCCGCCGGCTCTCACACCCTTGCGGATCCTCAGCCCCGCCCAACGCTGCCTCTTTTCCCCTTGGTGGGGATCCCCAGCGGGCTCACCGCAGGGGCTGCGTCCCTCTCCACTCACCTGCCGCCCACGCGGCGTCCTCGGGGGCGGCCCGAGCCGGGAGAACCAGGCCTGCGGCGCTAAGGCGCAGCTGACTTGATGCGTGACCGGGGCGTGGCGCCTTAGGCCGAAAGAGGCGTCAACGACCGGGAGGGGCGGGGCCTTCCGGCTGTCACTCGGCCTGGGGGGCGTGATAACAGTAAAAGGGGCGGTGCCTTAGCGGTTGTACGTCCGGAGGAAAGGGAGCGGAGGTGTCAGAGCGAAACTTCACTGGCTGTCTCTCAGGAGAGGGGCGTGGTCTCGGTGGGAGGGGCGGGGCCCTGAGGGCTGTTATTTTGGTGGGTTGTGGCGGCGCTGTATGGGCGGGGCCTCACCAGCTGTCATTGTGGTCAGCCGTGTTGAAGGCGGGGCTGTGGCGAATGGGTGGGGCTTGGCCTGCTGTCACTCACAGCAGAGAGGGAGCCTCGTCCGGAGGGGTGGGGCTTCACTGGCGGTCATTAAGATGCGAAGGGTTTTGGCTAGTTCTCTTGCCTTGCTGCCTCCATAGGGAATGGAAGGGACTAGGCTCCTTACGCCTCCCCTTTCTTAATCTCTTAGACCAGAATCCAGTTTGAGCACAAGCTTCGTTTTAGTTGTACCCGACTTCCAGGTGATGAGAAGCTCAGATCAGATTTATTACTGAAACCTCACCTTGCAGTGGTCCATAGTGACCCCCATCCCCTAAGGCTTCATAGACCTCACCGAACACCTGCCCACCTCTACCCTTTAGCCTCCACTCTCCACACCCTTCCAGCTCCCCGCGGGGCCAAGGCCTTTACCCCAACCCCTGGGGGTGTTCCGGGTTGGAGGTTGTCCTTCTAGCCCCCTCTCTGCCTTAAGGAGCAATTCTTGGCTGGTGTTCAGCAGGATCCTGAAACTCTCTTCTCCCTAAAAACCAAGGCAAATCTTTCAGGAACTTTTACAATTAGAGTCAATTAACAACTCAGTAGACTTGTGAATTTTAGTCGCAGAGTTCCTATTTTCTCAGCCCCTGAACTTACATTCATTCTTGGATATGACTTCATCTTTTGGTATTTGATAGGAAATGTTTGAAATTTTTTGAAAAAAATCGTTTGAATGGAATACCTATTAAATCCTTTTTGTTCAGATGATCTTTATACTGGAGATTGAACCCAGGGGCCTTGTGCATTCTAGGGAAGAGATTATCCAGGCCCTCGTGAGAGTAATCTTACCACAGTCGAATTAACAAAACCTAGTTAAGCTGTGTTGGTGGCACACACTTCTGTAGGCTCAGCTACTCAGCAGACTGAGGCTAGAAGATCACTTGAACCAAGGAGCTAGAGACCAGCCTGAGCAATGTAGTGAAACCCCATCTAAAAACAAAAAGGACAAGTTCCGACCCACACAGAAGTGATTCCCAGTTATGGTGCCATGACGCTTAGTTTTTATGAACCTGAAGCAACCTATAGTCGCCTGGGAAGAAATAACATTAAAGGATGGCCTCCGTCAGACTGGCCTGTGGGCTTGTGGGGGAGGGGGCATGAACCTGGCTGTGTAAAAGAGCAGGCGGTGTTCTTCTGTAGTCTCTGCTTCAGGTCCTGTCTCCAGGATCCTGCCTTAAGCTCTTGCCCTGGTGTCCCTCCATGATGGACTATAAGCCAAATAAACTCTTTCCTCCCCAAGTTAGTTCTGGTCTGCGTTTTATCTGAGCAACAAAAGAAGCAGGCTAGGACAGACATGTCTTAGTTTCTTTTGCTATGTAACAAATCACTACCCAGAATTAGGCTCCATGCTCTCCGGCTCCCAAGAATCCCTCTTTCCAGTTGCTCCCTCTAGAACAGTGGTCCTGTGGGTTGTGACCCCTTTGGGGGAGGGGGCCAAATGACCTTTCACAGGGGTCACCTAAGATCATTGGAAAACATGGATATTTACATTATGATTCATAACAGTGGCAAAATTAGTTATGAAGTAGCAATGAAATACTTTTCTGGTTGGGCTCACCACAGAGGAGGAGCTGTATTAAGGGGCTGCAGCACTAAGAAGGCTGAGGACCACTGCTCTAGAAGGACAGCTTTTCTCTCCCTGTCTTAGGTGTCAGCTTTCTGGATACACGAGTCTCAGAAAGGAAGGCAGTCGCTACGTCTTCGCATCACCTTATCTTGCTCGCTGTGGTTGGAGGCTAAGCCTCCACAGACTTATTTCCTGATCATTTCTGATTGTTAGTTCCCATTTCAGCCAGGCTTCAGATGAAAGCCAGCAGGTATCAGGAGAAAGGAAAAACACAAAATAACAAAAGCAAGGGGAATCTCACCACCCTACACTGGTCTCTCTTCAACTTTGGGGTTCCCTGTCCAATCTACAGATGCCATTGACTTCATTGCTGTAATACTTTGCCAGATGTTTTAGCAGTAAGGAATGAGACATAGACCATACTGGGCTTTCTCTAGTTTTGTCAGAAATGGAACCTATCAATCCAATTAAAGCAGGTTTGAGGGGCCGAGGAGACCTCAGCTGGTGAGGTGTTTGCCATGCAAGCATAGGGACTTGAGTTAATCCCCTTCACCCCAGGAAGCGCTGGGAGTGTAGCGCCTGCTTGTACTCTCAGCACAAAGAGACAGCACATACATGTAGTCTCAGCATAGGGTAAGTAGCACATGCGTGTAATCTCAGCACAGGGGAAGCAGCATATGTATGTAACCTCAGCATGGGGGAGACAGAGACAGGAGGACCCTGGGGCTTGCCAGCCACTGGAGAAATTCCAGGTTCAATGAAAGACTGTCTCAAAAATAAGATAAAAGGTGAGTGATGTTGATCTCTGGCCTCCGCAAGCACACACATGCACACAAAGTGCACAGACAGGAATGCACATGCGCACACACACCCACACGCACACACACTCATAACAATGTAAATAAAAAATGCAATGTTTTAAGTTGCCCTTCCCTTATTCCAGGTTAATAGCATCTCCTCAGGTGGAGACATGTGTATTTCATTTTCTGTGAACTTTCTACACAGTGTGGCCAGTTTTCTTCTTAATATGGAAGTTCTTATATAAGAATATATAAGAGTATATTCTATATAAGTGTGAAAAGTCCTTTCTCCGAAATATAAATGTCAATCTTTACTCAGCTCCTGTCTTGAGTTTCCTTATGCTTTTTGTTTGAGCATTTGTTGTTTGTGTCTTCTGCATGCAGATCCATTTCTGTCTAGCTAGTCTGGCCACTTTACTGACACCTCCTCCCTAGAGGAGGCATGTGTGCATTTGTACGTGTGTGTGTGTGTGTGTGTGTGTGTGCATGTGTGTGTACATGTGTGTGAGTGTGTATGTGTGTGCACATGTGTGTGAGTTCATGAGTGCATGTGAGTGCATGTATGTGTGTACATGTGTATGAGTGTGTATATGTGTGCACATGTGTGTTAGTTCATGAGTGTATGTGTATATGTGTGTACACGTGTGTGTTCAAGAGTGTGTGTGTGTGTGTGTGTGTGTGTGCGTTTATTATGATTGGGACCTGAAGTATCCCCCAGAAGGCTCGTGTGTTGAAGGCCTGATCCCCAGTGCAGCAGTTCAGGGGAAGAACCTCAGGGAAGCCACCGTGTCATGACATTCTGACCCACTGCATGGGTTCATCTAATGGTGGATTTTCAATTTGGTGGCATTATTGGGAGAGAGACAATTAGGAGGTGTAGACTAGTTGGAAGAAGTAGGTCACTGGGACATATCCTTGCCCACATGTCCCTGACCCACTCCTGTCCTCCCCTCTCTTCCCCCCACCCCTTACAGGTCAGCATTTAAATGGTGAATTGCCTTAGCTTGTACCATCTAAAGTCAAATCCTAGGCTACACAATGTTACAGGTTTCCTTGAGGGCAGACGGAGACCAACCTACCAGTGTGTGTTTACTGACTGTTTTCAGCCCTGACCTCATCTCTTCCACCTCCAGTCTCTGCACATTGCCCTCTGGCTTGGATATGGGTTGTTACCCTCCCTTCTAAGCTCTTTCACAAGGATTGTCCATCAGTGGTATCTAATCAGCCACCGTGAACAAGCCTCTCCCTGCCAGCCATCCCACTAGGAATCAAACCACTCCCTCTGCAGTTCCTGAGGTTTAAGTTTCACCTTGTGATGTCAAAGGCGGGGTTTACTTTTCTGTTTCTCGGTGAGCTTATTCTTTCTAAATGTTTTCAGAGAGAGAGAGAGAGAGAGAGAGAGAGAAATTATCTAATATCCATCCTTCTCAGACAGCCATTTCCGGTTCTACAAATTGGGGTTTTACTAACAAAAGTTGAGATGGGAATTCAGGCTTTTTAAAAAGTTTTTATACTTGGCATACACACTGTAATAAGTTTTTTTTTCTTTTCTTTTCTTTTTTTTTTTTTTTTTTTTTTTTTTGGTTTTTCGAGACAGGGTTTCTCTGTGTAGCCCTGGCTGTCCTGTAACTCACCCTGTAGACCAGGCTGGCCTCGAACTCAGAAATCCACCTGCCTCTGCCTCCCAAGTGCTGGGATTAAACGCGTGCACCACCACTGCCCGGCAAGTTTTTTTTTTTCTTAAGAGTTATTTTAAAATATTCTCATTTGTTGGGTATAATGGTACGGAGGGGGGGGTGGAAAAGTGAGGTGAAGGTCCCGCGTGAGGCCCCTCGAAGAGGTGGGACGACAAGGGAAGTTTGACCGTGCGCGCCCCACGGAACCGCCAGGCGGGTGGCAGGCTGTGTGAAGCCACTGGGCACCACGGCCCAGGAGTGGGAGAGGGCAGCCTGGGTCCCAAAGTCGCGCGGCAGCGGGCTCCATCAGGTTCCCACGCTCTTGGGCATCGCAGCCCCCGCTGGATGCCACGGAAGAGCTGAAAGCGAAGTGGGGGCCCACATGTGGGGCTGAGAAGGGAAAAGCGCGGAAAGAAGGTGCGCGGCGGGGTCTCGCTGGGACTGAGTCCTTGGCTTGGTTGCCAGCTAGCTGGCTTGACTTGGTTGGGTGGCGGCCAGGCTAGGAGCTCTTTGGGTAAGAATGACTCACTAAATAACCTCTGGCTATCTCCAGCATGGCAGCTCTGATTCTGCATGACTTCCAGCTTACCTCAGTCCTCACAGAAAGCCCTTGACTTCTTTCAGCAAAAGAAGACGATATTTAAGGAAGTTTGTACTCCTCCTCTTCTTGTGCAGTGTTCATAGCTGCAAATTAAACAGGTTCTTCGTCTGTCTGTCCCTTGTCTTTTCCCCCTTTCTCTGTGCTCCAAGAAGCTGGCTCAGCTCATGGACCACGGCAGTGAGGTCCCTTGTTCTCTGCCTCTGGATGCATTTGGTTGCCTGGATATGAGCAGGAGCCTAGATGGAAGGAAGAGGAGGTCATAGGTTTTATGGCTTGCCTCTCTCAGTGCTGAGTCACTGCAAGTAGCCAAGTTGGTTGTGCCATCCACAGAAAGCCGCGGTTGTGGCCAGGAAGCCTTCATGCAGTTGAGTAACTCTTTTCCCCCTGGCTCTACACCTACCATGGTGGTGACTCCCGGCTGTCAGTATCTAGTTACTGTTCTATCGTTTGTGTTTGTTTTTGTTTTGGTTTGGTTTGTTTTGGTTTGGTTTGGTTTTTCGAGACAGGGTTTCTCTGTGTAGTCCTGGCTGTCCTGGAACTCACTCTGTAGACCAGGCTGGCCTCAAACTCAGAAATTCACCTGCCTCAGCCTCCCAAATGCTGGGATTAAAGACGTGGGTGATGAGACACCATGACCACTACAACTCTCGTGAAGGAAAGCATTTAACTGGGGCCTTGCTACAGTTACAGAGGTTTAGTCCGTTGTCATCGTGGGGGGGGGGAAGCATGGTGGCAGGCAGCCAGACGCCGTGCTGGAGGGGCAGCTGAGAGTTCTACACCAGAAGCTTGAACATTTGAAACCTCAAAGCCCAACCCCAGTGACTAACAAGGCCACAACTCCTAATCCTTTTAATCCCACCCTCTTTTTCTCTCAATCCCTGGTGATTGAGCATTCAAATGTTATGAGCCTAGAGGGGCCATTCTTATTCAGACCACTACAGCTAGGTTCAGGGTGTCAACCATCCTAAATGGTTTCTCTGCGTTCTACCCACGCCTTTTGGAACGGAGTAGTCTTTTCTTCTTCTTTCTTCTTCTTCCTCCTCCCCCTCCTCCTCCCCCTCCCCCTCCCCTCTCCCTCCCCCTCCCTCTCCCCTCCTCTCTTTTAGCACATGTGCACACAAACACACATAAATTTAAAAATAATTTTAAAAATATTTAAAAAAATTTTTTTACTTACTTTTTAATTTTATGTGCGGTGGTGTTTTGCTTGCCTGTGCGTCTGCGTGGGATCCCCTGGAACTGGAGTTACAGGCAGTTGTGAGCTGCCATGTGGGTTCTGGGAATTAAACCCGGGTCCTGCTGGAAGAACAGCCAGTGGGGTGCTTTTAACCACCGAGCCATCTGTCCAGTCCCTAAAAATAAATAACTTTTAAAGTGAAAACTTAGGGCTAGGACATAGTCCAGTCAGCAAAGTACTTGCCTCTCAAGTATGAGTACCCAGTTTATTCCCATAACTCACATCTAAAAAACAGAGAGAAAAGAAAGGAGCTGGCATTGTGTGTTTGTGATCCTGGCCCCTGTCCTGCCAGTGCAGCATGACGGAGCTCCAAGCAAGTGAGAGACGCCATCTTTAAAGAACAAACAAAACACCCCACAGTGAAACAGTGAGAAGCAACAGGTTGTTCTCTGGCCTCCGTATGCATGTATACACACACACACACGTGCATCTGCACACGTGCACACAAAGGAACATACAGATAACAAACACACAATGTAAAAAAAAAGTAAAGCTCTAGAGAGACGGAGAAAAAGTCTATATAAATAGCAAATGTTGGTAGAGAAGTACTATTCTGATTATACAAATTTGCATTTGAAATGTAACATCTGACTGTAACCGTAACCTTTAAACCAAATCAATTATAGTCAAATATTTTACACAGTGTTTAAAATGTCTCAACAGATCAAATAGAAATAAATGGGAAAGAGATTGACCTTTAGATTTTCATTAAGGTTTTTTGATGTTTTGCATGTCGATACTGAGGAATGAGAAACAGAAAGCCTATTTTCATATTTTAAAGATCTGTTCCATCTGTGTGGAAAGGAATAATGTAAATTCTTTGCATTCTCCCTGTAGTGTGGACCGCAAACCCCTCTTTGTTAGGACAGGCGTGTATCCTGTAGGCATTTTTAATACCTGGCTGAACGTGCTACTTTAGTTCCGCTGTTCTGACCGCAAGTCTGTCCTGTGGAGTAAAGGCTCTTTCACATCCGTGGGCTGACCAGAGACACAATTTGACTCCAGTTGCCTTTTCAGTTTTTAATCTTAGCAGGGGACAGGCTAACTGGCTAACAGGTCTTTTTTGTACTTCTGTGTGTCTAATACATTTTTGGGACAGAGCCATTGGAGTGCTCACTTGAGGAGAAGCCCACCCGGTCAATGCTGGGTTTCAATCCCAGTGGGTAACTTAACTAGCAGAGTCTGTTATCAGTGGGACTAAGAGCTGCACATGGTTTTAAATTTTATCCATTTGTGAGCTGACAAGTCAGTCTGTCTCAGCCTCATGGCCGATGTCAAAAGGCAACAGGGTCAGAGACAAAGGACACTCGCCAACTTCGCTGGTGGCCGTTACCATGGGCTTTGTGGTTGCATTGGTTCCTGGTATTGCTCACGGGGTCACAGGAAGATTTGGTGGCTTCTGAGAGTCACCCTGTCGGGTGCAACACGGACAAACGCACAGTTCCATGCATCATCTCCAGCGTCCTGAAGACCGCCCTGATTCTGCTAGGAACTGTACTGCAAAATGAGGTCTGCGGCTTTAAAACAGAAAAGAATTTCAGGGCTAGTCAGTGGCAAGCAGAGTTAAGGTTTTATTCAAAATAGAAAGGGCTCAAGAAATGGCAGACAGGATCTAGAATCACCAGGAGACAGACCCTGGGAGTGTCTGCCAGGGATTGTCTAGATTCAATTGAAGTAGGAAGACCCAGCCTAATTGGGAGAGCAGATCCCATGGCTGAATAAAACGGAGGAATTGTACTGAGCACCAATGTTCATTTCCCTGTTCCCGAGTATGAAAAAAAAAATATGTGGGGCGCGCGCACTTCTCGCCGGCAAGAAGGCACGCAACGCGGTAGGCTTCGTCTACAGTTCAGCTTTATTTAGCCGTTAATAGTAAGAGAAGGAAGAAGGAGAACCGCGCGGGAGTCAACATGGCGGCGTTATATAGT